>OX393559.1:31938163-32532362 GCA_947650365.1 Chamaelirium japonicum
ATTCCAACCGATTTTCAAATCTTCAAAATGAAAGACCTCTGAGCGTCTCCAACCGGCCTTCGATCATACCTTCATTTTGAAGGTGGCAGCACCTCCAACCGTACTTCCTTCCAACCTTCAAAATGAAGGAAGGGGTGTTTGGGCCTTCATATATATTTGAGGGGGAAATTTGGCATCTCACATGTGTTTCGGGAGGAAAATATAATACAGTCGCAGATTGGATAGCTGGAGCTGTGTGTAGGATGGGAGTCCGTTTGGCCACCGTTAATGATCTACCTCGAGACCTTAAAGATTTAATTGGTTTTGTCGGATGCCTCTAGACACCCACGGGTGCGAGGTGGCTAGTGCTTTTGGTTTGGTCTGTAGGACCTATTAGTGTAATTTAGAAGAAAAAAAAGGTCTTCAAAACACCATGAATCACAGTGTAAGGATGGACTTTGAGCTAGGGGTGCAGCTCGGTTAATTCGATTCGATATGGTTTGCTCTAAATAGGAACCAACCCAACTCGGGTCGGTTCCAACTTTCTAATTCGGAACTGACTCATTAACTTGTGAAACCAAACCAAATCAACCCATGAAAAGTTCGGATTCATCCGGTTCTAGAAGATTTTTGCTAAAATAATAAAAACCATACTACCAACATCAAATTATCGCATGTCATACACATCAAAATAGTACCTAATCAGCCTATAAAACAAATTAGTATTCATAAAATTAGAAAATATTACTTATCGATTTATACTTAAGAGGCATTCTTAACTATCTGAAGTTGATGGAAGTTTATCTTGCTACTCTTCTAGATGTACTTCTACCAGACAAAAGCTTAGCCCAATTCTAGAGGTGCAACTCGGTTCTGTTTGGTTTTCTCCCAAATCGGAACCAACCCAATCTAGGGTCGGTTCCAATTTTTCTAACTCGGAACGGACCCAAGATATCTAAAAACTAACCCAACCCGAACCACTGACGTCGGTTCAATTCGGTTCTCGATTTGACCTAGACCAAGTTGCACACCTATTTTGAACTACAAGGATTTGATGGACCGGTTGGAATCCGAAGACCTTCAAAAGGGTATATTAATTCTTTCTTTATTCCACTGGTCGGCCTTCAAATTGAAGGCACCGGTCGATCGGTTGGAGTTGCTCGGGTGTGTTTGGTTGCTGGTAAAACACAGAAAAATAAAATAAATCACTAGTTTTCCTGCAAAACTATGTGTTTGGTTGACGAAAAAGTATGGTCTCCACAGAAAAATAAATTAATTTTTTACAAAAATTAATTTTTTGTCAAACGGTCAATAATAAGATTTATGAATATTTAATATGAATACAACAAAGCGATTATAGCATATGTTAAATATTTAATTTTTTTTTTTCGAATATTTATTTGGCATATGTCAAATATCTTAGATTGTAGCAATGAATCGACTTTTAGATTGATAGCTACCAATGAAAGATGCTCAAATATTAATATTGATTTAATTAGATTAAATTCTAATTAATTAGATGTAAATAATTGGGTGATATAAAAACTTTCAACAAGATTAAACTTATTTTTAGATTGTTAGTAATATAACACTATGCTAATCGATCTTACAATATTAGTGACTAATAATGATCGAATTAAGCTCCAACGTATGTCTATGTGTATATCTTGCTAGAATAAATATATTAATTATCAGATCTATAGTTTCTAGATGACTATTATCTAAAGAAAGCATGATTAATTCTAATGTACAAATAAGTTAGATCTAAAGTAAAAAAGTTTTAGAAGGAATCAGTTTGGTTGAATTGTGAACGCGATGTCCTCAAAGTCGACTACCTCTTGCATGTGAGTCTCTCGACAATGACTAGTCGACATACGACGACCCATTCGGCAAGCTTTCCTCCGGTCAGCATGACTTAGAGAAGGTGTACAGCAAACACCAAAGGAACTTTCAGGAACTCGACAACTTTTCAAAGATCAAGACGTAGTGATCGAGTAAAGAGAAAGGGACATAGTTTCAAGAGCCAAGTACTATTTACAATTGTAGTACCCAAGCCATTAGTCTCGGGTGGAATTTATAATCACAACCCCTGTGATTGTTTGGCCGCCATAAAGCCCAGCCATTACGTATAACCATTGCACAATTGGATTTGCAGTATAATTGTACGACTATACATTACACAGCCTTTGGGTGGTGTATATTTTTAAAAACAAAAAGTCACCAAAACATATTACATATGAAAGTCGTCAGTGTAATTTTTAACAGAATATTTCAATAGACAAAGGAACAGAGAACACATATCATGACGCTAACTTTTGTGGTACAACATGGAGAGAGGCAAGTAGAATCGGTTTATATCTGATTATCCTTTGCATTAATAAATTCACATTTGATTGTGTAACATCAGGACACCAAATATTTATATATATGAAGTATGTATTACATAAGTTATAAACATGCTTACAATATATATATATATATATATATATATATATATATATATATATATATATATATATATATATGATGAGAAATTGTTCAAAGGATATAGCTACTAAATAATTTCATACCATTGTCAGTGTTTGGAGCCACTGATATGGTGTGGAATTGTTCAGGGTAACGTGATAGCTACCAAACAATTAGGGCATGTTTGGATACGCTCCGATTCTAGGATTCTGGAAGCCCGGAATCCCTAAAAAAACAAAAAACTTGTTTGGATAAAATTTGATCCCAAAAAGTGTTTCCACGGAGAGCTTAAAATATACTTTTGAGCAGGGGCGTAGCTAGAAATTTTTTTTGGACTGGGCTGAAACTAAACTAATTTTTTTAACAATGAAGTATTTACTACATACAGTAAAAAAATACTGAGCAAAATTTTTTAAGTGAACATCAACGATACGAGTATAATAAGTTAATGAGATATTAGGCTCGAAAGATCTTAAGGCAACAAAATGTTATGCATAATTGTATTTGAAAAAATGGATTCCATTGATTATTTCTTCCTGTGTTCAATTTCTGTTTCCCCTAATTTAGCAATTAAAATGATGAGCTGCCGAAGGTTTCATACAAAAGCTTCCATTTTACTTGGGAATTCTCTCTGAGCAGCACTGATGCCGTCGAGCAACACCACTAGGCACCAGGTCCACCAAGTCGTCGTCGGCTGCCCCTCCTCGCTTTGGTTGTCCGGCCTCCACATTCGTTGCGCCTCCTCTTTGCCACCACACACACACAAAAAGAGAGAGAGAGAAAGAGAGAGAGAGAGAGAGAGAGAGAGAGAGAGAGAGAGAGAGAGAGAGAGAGAGAGAGAGAGAGATCCGTTAAGGATTTTTGATGTGGCCTCTTGACAAAAAGACAAGGGGCACCACCACTACTGTGTTTTTCTTCTTCTTTTTTTTGGGTTATTTTGACTTTGCCCCCCAAATTTTGCCTTGAATTAGACTTTACCCCCCATATTTTCATTTATTAGACTTTACCCTCCAAATCTAACTGTTCCGTCAGCCCACCATCTAAGAGAAAGGGTGAGCTTACAAAAAGAAATAAAGTTTTGGTGGGTGAGCTAACGGAACAGTTAGTTTTGGGGGTAAAGTCTAATTAATGAAAATATGGGGGGTAAAGTCTAATTAAAGGCATCGGATAGCTGTACGTCCACCTTTCGGCTTGCCCTGACGACCTCACCGGTTTGCTGCTGCTACGTCATCGATCGATCTATAATCTATTGTGTGTGTTTACATTTCCTTCTCAATGTGTTTGGTTTCTCCATATCCATCTGCTACGTCATAAATAATTAATGTACCAGATAAGCATGAATAAATTAGTATTTTGTTGTTGCTTCCTATTGTGGAGGTGTTTATTTTTTGGAAGAGGCCTCAAGGTTCCTCACCCATTATTGCTTAGAGCACAGTAGATCAATCATATCTTTATCAGCAAATATTACCATACATCGCCGTCCCCATGCCCATCGTTTATACGGCATAGTCCACGGCTGGCAGGGGCGTAGCCAGAAATTTGTTTTGGACTAGACTGAAGTTAACTAATATTTTATTATAGTTGGCAATAACTAATCAAATTCTGAACATGACAAAGTTCTTTTTTTTTCACAAACTAAACAAGTCTAAATCAATAAAAACCCTAAGGTCGCTAACTAATTCGACAACATAAGAAGTAGATAAACCAATGGATTAGATATTTAAAAATTAGAATGAAAAATAAAACTCGTCCTTGACTGCAAGATTGAGGATGGTCCAAATAGATCAACAAAAAAAAAAGGGGGAAGAGAGGAAAGAGGAACTGATCGAGAGTCCGGCATGTTGAGGTTCCTCTCCGAGTAGGTTGCCCCTCCTCGCTCTGGCCTCCACGCCAGATCTCCTTACCACCATTGGGAGAGAGAGAGAGAGAGAGAGAGAGAGAGAGAGAGAGAGAGAGAGAGAGAGAGAGAGAGAGAGATGAAGGCAGGATCAGATTTTTTGATTTTTAGTACGATTTGGGGCTAAGGTCCCATGTCTCGTATTCCTCTTGAGTGCGGATGTCCTCTAGTCGGTCGGCCTCGATCGGTGGGCACGTGTGCATCACAGCCGCACAATGTTAGGTGACCCAAAGTGAATCATACTCCAGCGCGACTGCATGTGGCTGTGATGCGCGTCGAGCCCACCGACCAGGGCCGACCGACTGGAGGAGATACGAACTCATTCCTCTCAAATTTCGACGAATCGGGTTAGGGGGGCTGCATTTTTTTTTTGTGGGTTGGGTTGGGCTGGGCCTTTTGCTGAGTGGACTGGTGAACTGTTTCGGGCTGGAGTTGGCTGGAGAGTACACAGGTTTTCCAAAAACCCGACCGGGCTATAGCTCGGCTGAGCCAACTCATGGATCCGCCCATGACGACTGGTCAATCTTGGGACAGACTCAGTTAAAGTTAGGGCTTCACGTTGAGCTAAATCTCAAGCTCGGAATCGGGCACGTACCATCGACCTCCCCGCCCCGCCCCGCCCCGCCCAGCCCAAGTTCCGCATGCACAAATGATCATAACTTACCAATTTGTTCGACTACAATTGAGGCCCTTCAACAATTGGGACGAGATTGCGGACTCAATATGTCAGAGGACATTCATGAGGTGATGAGACTCGAGCGCGATATGCGGAGAGATTGCAAGCTTGCTACAGGAGAAAACTACATGTGATCACCTTGTCTTCTTGCAGGTTTGGATAGGGGCGTCGATCGAGAGACCATGTCCGGGTTATAGGCTGCTTTGTATTTACTGTTTCTATGGGCCTTTCCGAATTAACCTATTTTGAGTTCGTTATGCAATATGTTTTACTATTTTTATTTAAAATACACAGGTTGAGATCTGCCTAACCCCCTCCCATATAGGGATGTCATCGATCTTTTCTCAAAAAAAAAAAATTACTACACGTAAGTACAGATAAACCCGCCACCAAGATTTGAGATAAGCCCATCACAAAGACGTTTGGTACGCAACATAGAAGCTTTTTTTGTTTCTAACATTGAGGTTTTTTCACAAAAACAAGCAAGGTGGAAAGTATTGATACTCACTTCTCATGGATCTAGAGGGGGGAGATTTTTTTTTGGCTGGACCGGCTAGGCGGTCATTGGATAGGGTGCTAGAGCAATGGCTCAAAGGGCTCTGGAGATCAAAATGGGGGAGACAATGACTACTATTTATTAATTCCATAATCCGGTGAATATGACATCAACGGTAGGGAATCGCACGCGAAAACAAGGCACAATAGCATTGAGGAAAAGTTTGTTCCATGGTGTCCATGCCAAAAGTTGAACAAAAAACATTTCCAAAATAGGTGAGAGGAAATACCACTAGACTAAGAGCCTATTGGTTCTAGAGGGGGAGATTGTTTAGCAATTCACATAGGGCAAGTTCACCCACTAACCTTTGTCCATCTCCACGAACCCTCTGTAGAGATGGCTGGTTAGTATTAACCCGGGTATTCAAGTTGGGTCGGGTCATGAGATAAAAAGAGAAAAAAAAAAAATTATATTTAAGCAGACTCTTCTTATTTTTTATAACTTGACCTGGCACATGATTACAATCATCCCTTCGCCTACCAGCTGAGGCTTAGAGTGATCCACTGGTTGGTGTTGGGTGCAACTTATGGCTGTGATTGGTGCCAAGTCAGGATGTAAAAATTTTATCACAAAAATTATGGCGAACCCTAAAAGTTATAGTTAGGGATTACAACGGTGCTGTTTCAGGCAACACCGAACCCGCACCGCAATACCGAACCGTCACACCGAAACCGCACGGTACCGCAACGGTGTATCATATGTAGAACCGAAACCGCACCAAGCGGTGCGGTGCACCGCGGTTTAACATTATAATGACCTAAACGGTGTGGTTTTTTACGGTTTTGGGTAAAACCGAAACCGCACCGCAAATCAAAACCGCACCGTGACGGTTTTATATTTTGGCAAACCAAAACCGCACCATGCGGTACGGTTTTCCGTGGTTCACGATTTTAACCCGCACCGTTGCCATCCCTAGTTACAGTTATACACAAAAAGGGAAAAAGAGATGGGCAAGCCAAATATTTTGACACAAAGGTAATCTCTATGATAAGAGTTATTGGATTTTTTGATACACAAAGGTAAAACAAATATTTTCCTTTTCAATTGTGGTAATACGGCAAGCTTGGCATGAGCATGTGGAAGCTATAAAAGCTTTTTTTATAGTTTTTAGATTTTGAAATAGAGGATTTTCTCCATGTTAGGTCCTTAATGGCCCTAAGATTATTATCTTCAATTGAAGGGGGTTTCCACTTAAATTTTGGGGTACGTTCTATTCTTGTGCAATAACTGAACTGTATGTGTATCTATATACTATATATATGTGAACTGCACAAAATAGAGTTTCACCTAAACAAGCTGTGCTTCCAATTGCCTAATCATTCTATAGTTTACATCTGTTAACACATGTCACACTTCTTAACCAAATGACCTCAATCCCAGTGAGATGTGCAATTGAAGAAAAGCAATGGTGTATAGCCCGTATATGGGAATCCCGTATGTTCGTGAAGAGACGCACCTAATGCTTACCGTGGAATTTTGTCGAACATCTTGCGTGCACCGCACCTCTTGACTTATTCTTGATAGAAATCGACGACGAAGACAAACAAAAAAAATGTAATCACAAAGAGAAACAAACAACAATCATAGAAGATTCAATGAGGTTCAGACAACATGGGCTACGTCCTTGAAATGAGCTTGATTGGAGCTTGGTGGGGCTTCACTATGATTGCGGCAAGACAATGACGGTACACCCAACTCCTACTTTCTCCTCCTTCAGAATCGGCGACCCCTTCTCTTCTCCCTCAACCTCTAGACTTTAAACATCAAGAACCCTAGACCTTCTCCACCTCTCTATTACTGTCCAACAAGATGAGAATAGAATATAAGAACCTTGTGGAGAAAAAACCTACCCAAAATGCCATTTTAACACGGGCTACACGTGGCTTCAAAAATAAAGTACACAACCCAAATCCGGCCCGGTAGCAAACAAACCTATTGGGCCGATGGGCCAAACAAATGGATATTCTGAGCCAAACGTACTTAACCCCGTACAGACTCAATGGTATGCGGGACCACAGCCCATATAAAGACATGGGGCCCACACAACCTTTGAGTCTGCACGGGACACCGTAGACAAGCTCTGCAGCATTTTCCTTTGGAGAAACAAAACATTTGCACAATAAGTAACAAAGGTGCCCTTGGCATTGTCATTGTTACTGGGTTAGGTGGGGTTTATTTACGGTTTTTCCTCTTCCTTGTTGTAATTAATTAGGTCTTTTTATATTGCCATACATTCCTTTGCTTTTTCGAGCATGCTAGTCTCTCTCTAAAGTCTGAGTTGGTGTACAAAAGACTATATTCAAGTCAATGGGTCCAGCCTTTCTTTAATCCCAGGAAAAATTCTCTCTCTCTCTCTCTCTCTCTCTCTCTCTCTCAATTGAGGAAGCATGTATTGATACTAATCAATCTCATCGCATATCTTAACCTGTATTCTTTGTGATGTTGCTGGCAGTCGTGGTACTTGCTTTTCTGTTGTGTGAAAATACTCGATTTGGAAGTGAAACATTCAAGCCATGACAGAAAACACACAGGATATTTGTTAACACGGTTCAAAAACTTTCTACTTATGCGGGTGCCAGTCACCACCCTTGGAGCAATATAGAATTAGATGGGAGATCTACAATCCTCTTCTTCTTTCTTATCTCTACTATATCTCCCTTTGTTTCTCCTACTCAATTGAGAAGTCCGAAGAAGAAATCGTGCTGCAAACACGCAGTCCTTGGCCTAAGCGGTTGTTAGTTGCCTGTAGCCCCTGCGATTGATGTCGCCTACTGAGCACCAGTCGATGCCTCGGTCTTGAGCCCGTTGGCACTATTGTCGTCCGTTGACGACCAACTGCAAACACGCCCGTGCTCTACGTCAGACGTCTCATGGGTCCATCGCCCCGAAACCCCCTCCACACGCTACTGACTACGTACAAGCCATGCCGCGGCTGAGTATGACGTGCTACCGAGCACCCATCGATACCTCGATCCCGGTGCCCCGTTGGTACCTTCGTGTTGTCACTTGTCGGTGCCTCGTCCGCTGTTCACCGATAGCCACTCCCCATGTTGCGTCGTAGGCATGGCTGTAGCTATGCTCGTCGCCCTGCGACCGTTGTCGCCTCCGTCGTTCATCACTGATTCATATCGATGCCCTCGACACCTTTGTGCCGGCAGTCATTGTTTATACCTTACCCGTCGTTTCCCTTAAGGAATATTTGAAATATCTCGAGTCTCATTCTTCTCCAATGTAGCCATCTCCTCGCATGTTGCATTCTTCCAACAAGTCTAACTCATAGCTTTTGACACATTACAGGGAATAAAGATTGATTCCAAGGTAAAAACAAATGACAAGTAACATGGTTAGAAGGTAAAACAAGAAACAAATCCAGAGAGAGGATATCTAGATGATGAGCATATTGAGCGAGCTTCTTTTTTAACAACAATAGGAGTATCAATAGGATCATTGTTACTCTGATCAGAAGGGTCCCCTTGATATGGAGCTTGAGCATGGGTGTGAGTCCGAGGCTCTTCAACATTTACCTCCTCCATCACCTATAGCTCTTCACAACTTTCTTCAGTAGGAGGTTCCAAGTTAGACAGCAGTAGTGATAAGCTCGACCTTATCCCTTCACCATGGTGTCCAGTATTCTCCCCCTAAAGAGGAGAGGGAGAGTTGGAAGTAACAAATTTAGTGTCCAGTATTCTCCCCCTGAAGAGGACAGGGAGAGCTGGAAGCAACTTTAAAGTATGACATCCCCTCAAAAAACGTAACATCACAAGAAGCAAACCAACACCTAAAAGGTGGGTGATAACATTTGTACCCCTTCAAAGTAGGAGAATAGCCAACTAAACACACACCAAAGAGCTGATGGATCAAGTTTGGACCAATTATATTTTGGAGCATGGAATAACACACACATCCAAAGATACGAGAAAGTAAGTGAAAAGCCTTAGAAGACTTAGACAAGGACCTCCTAAGGAATGATAGGACAAAGAATATAGAAAGGCATACAGTTGGTAAAAAATATAGCTGTGAGAACCGCTTCAGTTCAATACAATGTAGGAACATGCATATAGTGTAACAAATAGTGTGGAACTTTAAAGAGATGACAATTCTTGCATTCTGCGATATTGTTTTGCTGTCGGGTATAAGAACATGTTATATGGTGGATTAGACCATGTCCACTAAAGTAAGATTTCACATCTCGAATGAGATATTCATGCCCATTACCAGAGCAAATTTTTTTAGAGTTGCATCAAACTGAGTCATATATCATCCTATGAAACTCCTTCAGAGTAGGAAATAATTCATCTTGAGGTCTCAATAGATACACCCATGTTTTATGAGAGAAATCATCAACAAAAGTAATAAAGTACTTATAATCATTGATAAAATTACATGGTGCAGGACCCCAAATGTCGTAATAAACAAGAGCAAAATGATTCTGACTAGTGGATTCACTAGAATGATAGGTAGTACAATGTTTAGACACTACGCAGGACTCACATAAAGGAGATTCCTTATTGGAAACACACCTCAGGTGAAGAATAATTTTATTTAAAGTAAGAAAAGGAACATAGCCTGAGCGTCGATGCCAAAGTTTCAACTATTGTACTTCATGATCAAAGAATAACATAGATAAATAACCAGAGGGTCTTTCCACTCCCTCTAGCAAATACAACCCACTATGCTCACTCCCACATATATCCAAGAGTCTGCTTCATCACCAGGTCCTAAAAACCATAATAGGTAAGGAAATAATGTAACACTATAGTTTATGCTTCAAGTAAAACTATTGGTCGAAAGAGTATTAGTAGAGAAAGCAAGATTATGAAAAACATTTAAAAGGGACAGAAGAAGAGAGATTAATTATTCCTCTTTCCTTGATAGGAGAGGTGCTGCCATCAACTATCCGAACTTTCCCTTCTATCGACATGAAGCATAAATAACGATTAGAGAAGGCTCACATATCCTATGATCGGAAGCACCCAAGTCAATAATTCAAGGTGAAGGAGCATGACCAGTGGCACCTAATTGAGCCAGATGGAAGGAGAAAGCTGCTAGACATGATACCTGAGATGTAGCTCCCTATGTCACTACCAACTTTAGAGCTTAAATTTCATACCATAAGGACTCGCTATCCTTCTGATTATTAGCTAAGGAAGCTAGATCATGGGAGTCCATCGTATGAGCAGCAGAAGTGGGAAGACGGATGTCACTACCAAATCGACTATCCCGCTGAGCATGACGACCATGCATATCCTAACATTGCTCCTTCATGTGATGCTTGTCGGATGGGGTCCTGAGAAAATAGGGAGCGATTTTGGCTCCACAAATATAGAGAGTCTGGCAGAGATCCAAAAATAGGGGGGGTACATAGCGAGGCATCTTAGAGGTTGTTTTGGGGATGAGTGCTTGATTTGTATATAATTTATTTATGATTTTTAGTTAGGGGTCCTAAAAAAATTGGAAACAATTTTGCTCCCAAAATAAGTCTGGTAGCTATCCCAAAAATAGGAAGGTACATGGAAAGGCTCTTGGAGGGTGTTTTGGAAAAGAGTATTCAATTTGTATATAATTTACTAATAGTTGTCGGGTTAGGGTCCTGAGAAAATAGAAAGCGATTTTAGCTCCCCAAATATAGGGATTCTGGTAGCGATCCCAAAGTTAGGGAGGAACATGGAGAGGCTCTTAGAGGGTGTTTTAGTAAGGAGTGCTAAATTTATATATAATTTACTAATGGTTGTCGAGCGGGTATTCTAAGAAAATAGGGAGTGATTTTGGTTCCCCAAATATATGGAGTCTAGTAGCGATCCTAAAAAAAAGGAGGCATATGGCAATGCTCTAAGAGGGTGTTTTGGGGAGAAGTGTTCGATTTGTATACAATTTATTATATTTGTCGGGTGGGGGTTCTGAGAAATTAGGTAGCGATTTTGGCTCCCAAAATATAGGGAGTTTGAAGTGATCTTAAAAATAGAAAGATACATGGCGAGGTTCTTGGACGGTATTTTAGGGAGTAATGCTCGATTTGTATATAATTTACTTATGGTTATCGGGTAGAGGCCCTGTAATAATATAGAGCAATTTTGGCTCCCTAAATATAGGGATTCTCATAGCGATCCCAAATATAGGGAGGTACATGACAAAGTTCTTGGAGGGTGTTTTTAGGAGGAGTACTCAATTTGTATATAATTTACTTATGGTTATCGGATGGGATCCTGAGAAAATAGGGAGCGATTTTGGCTATCCAAATATAAGGGGAGTCTGGCAGTGATCACAAAAATAGGAAGGCACATAGCGAGACTCTTGGAGGGTGTTTTGGAAAAGAATGCTCGATTTGTATATAATTTACTTATAGTTATCTGGTGGGAGTCCTGAGAAACTATAGGGAGTATGTTAGCGATTCCAAACATAAGGAGGCACATGGCGAGGCTAGTGGACTGTATTTTGGGAAGAACTGCTAGATTTGTATATAATTTACTTATGGTTATCCAATAGAGGTTTTTAGAAAATAAAAAGCGATTTTGGCTCCTCATATATAGCGAGTCTGGTATCGATCCCAAAAATAGGATGGCACATGGAGAGGCTTTTATAGGGTATTTTTGGGAGGAGTGCTTAATTTGTATATGATTACTTATAGTTATCGGGTGGGGGTTCTAAGAAAATATGAAATACTTTTGACTATCCAAAAGTTAGGAGTCAGGTAGCGATTCAAAAAATAGGAAGGCACATGGCAAAACTCTTGGAGAGTATTTTAAGAAGAAGTGCTCAATTTGTATTTAATTTACTTATGGTTGTCGAATGGAGAAAATAGAGAGTGATTTTTGCTCCTAAAATCTAAAAAGTAAGGTTATACTCACAAAAATAGGGCGGTACATAGCAAGGCTTTTGGAGGATATTTTTTATAAGGAATGCTTAATTTTTATATAATTTTCTTATGGTTATGGATATGGTCTTGAGAAAATATTAAGTAATTTTTGCTCTCCAAAAATAGGAAATCTATTAGCGATTTCCAAAACAAGAAAGCACATGGCGATGCTCATTGATAGTGATTTTGGAAGGAGTACTCAATTTATATATAACTTACTTTGAATTGTTTGGTGGGGGTCCTAAGAAAATAGGATGTGATTTTGGCTCTCCAATATAAAGTGTTTGGTAGCGATCCCTAAAATAGGGAGGCACATGATGAGACTCTTGGAGGGTGTTTTGAGGAAAAATGCTCGATTTATATATAATTTAATTATAGTTGTCGAGTGATAGTCCTGAGAAAATAAAGAGTGCTTTTTGCTTCCCAAATATAGAAAGTCAATTAGTGATCCCAAAAATAGGAGGCATATGATGAGGCTCTTGAAAAGTAATTTTGGGAGGTGTGCTCGATTCAGATATAATTTACTTTTGGTTATCGGGTGGGGGTTCTGAGAAAATAAGGAGTTATTTTAGCTCCCTAAATATAGGGTATCTCGTAGTGATAGTGATTCCAAAAATAGAAAGACACATGGTGAGGCTTAAGGTGTGTATTTTGAAAAGATGTGCTCGATTTGTATATAATTTACTTATGATTTTCTAGTAGAGGTCTAGAGAAAATAGAGAGTGATTTTGGCTCACTAAATATAGGGAGTTTGGTAGCGTTCCTAAAAATAAGGAGGCGCATGGTGAGGCTCTTGGAGGGTGTTATAGAGAGCAATACTTAATTTATATATAATTTACTTATGGTTATCGGGTGGGGCCCTAGAAAATAGGGAACGATTTCGGTTTCCTAAATATAGGGAGTCTCGTAGTGATCCCAAAAATAGAAAGGCACATAGCGAGGCTCTTGGATAGTATTTTGGGGAGGAGTGCTTGCTTTGTATATATTACTTAGGGTTGTCGGGTGTAGGTCCCGAGAAAATAAGAATGATTTTTGCTCTCCAAATATAAGGAGTCTGGTTGTAATCCAAAAAATAGAAAGGCACATCGTGAAACTCTTGGAGAGTGTTTTGGGGAGGAGAGCTTGATTTATATATAATTTGCTTATGGTTATCGGGTGGGGGGTCCTTAGAATATAGGGAGCGATTTTGACTCTCCAAATGTAGGGAGTCTGGTTACGATCCTAAAAATAGGAAGGTATATGATGAGTCACTTAAAGGATATTTTGGGGAGGAGTGCTCGATTTGCATATAATTTATATATGGTTGTCGATTAGGGTCCTTATAAAATAAGGATCGATTTTGGCTCCCAAAATATAGAGAGTCTAGTAGCGATCTAAAAAATTAGAAGGCACATGGCATGGCTCTTGAAGGTTATTTTTGGAAGAAGTGTTCGATTTGTATATAATATACTTATAATTGTTAGGTAAAGATCTTTAGAAAATTTAGACCGATTTTGGCTTCCTAAATGTAGGGAGTTTGGTAACAGTCCCAAAAATAGGAAAGTACGTGGCGAGGCTCTTAGAGGATGGTTTTGGGAGGAGTGCTTGATTTGTATATTATTTACTTATGGTTGTCGGGTGGATGTCCTAAAAAAATAAGGAACGGTTTTGGCTTCCTCAAATATAAGTAGTCTGGTATCAATCTTAAATATAGGGAGTCACATTTAGAGGTTCTTTGAAGGTGTTTTAGGGAGGGTTCTTGATTTCTATATAATTTACTTATGGTTGTAGGGTGGGGGCCATGAGAAAATAGAGTATGATTTTGGCTTCACAAAAGCAAGAGGAGTCTGGTAGTGATCGTAAACATAGTAAGGCAAATGGCGAGTCTCTTGGAGGGTGTTTTCGGTAGAAATGATCGATGTATATATAATTTACTTATAGTTTTTGGTGTGGGTATTAAGAAAATAGGAAGTTGTTTTGACTCCCAAAATATAGGGAGTCTAGTAGCGATTTCAAAAATATGAAGGTACATGGCGAAGCTCTTAGAAGGTGTTTTGGGGAGGAATGCTCAATTTATATATGATTTACTTATAGTTATCGGGTGGGGGTCCTAAGAAAATTAGAAGCGATTTTGACTCCCTAATTGTAAAGATTCTAGTAGCGATCCCAAAAATAGGAAGGCTCTTGGAGAGTGTTTTGAGGATGGGTGCTCAATTTGTATGTAATTTACTTATGGTTATCAGGTGGGGGTCTTGAGATTATATGAAACGATTATTACTCCTCAAATATAACTAGTCTGGTAGTGATCCCACAAATAATTAAGCATATGACAAGATTCTTAGGAGTCATTTTGAGGAAGAGTGCTCGATTTGTATAAAATTTACTAATAGTTGTAAGAAAATTAGGAGCAATTTTTGTTCCCTAATTGTATAGAATCTGGTAGTGATCCCAAAAATAAGAAAGAGCATAACGAGACTCTTGAAGGGTACTTTAGAGAGAAATGCTCGATTTCTATATAATTTACTTATGGTTATCGGGTGTGGGTATTGAAAAAATAGGGACCAAATTTTGCTCTCTAAATTTAGGAAATCCAGTATCGATCCCAAATATAGGGAGGCACATAGCAAGGTTCTTTGAGGGTGTTTTGGGGGAGGGTGCTCGATTTGTATGTACTTTACTTATGATTTTAGGGTGGGGGTTCTGACAAAATAGGGAGTGATTTTGACTTCCTAAATATAAGACAAGTCTGATAGCGATCAAAAAAATAGGGAGGCATATGATGATCTGCTTGGAGGGTGTTTTGGGGAGAACTTAATTTGTATATAGTTATTGGGTAGGGTCCTAAGAATATAGTGAGTGGTATTGACTCCCAAAATATAGGGAGTTTTATTGCGATCTGAAAAATAGGATGATACATGAGTAGACTCTTAGATGATGTTTTTGAAATGAGTGCTCGATTTGTATATAATTTACTTATAGTTGTCAGTTAGGGGGTCTTGAGAAATTAGGGGGTGATTTTGGCTTCCTAAATATAGGAAGTCTAGTAGCGATCCAAAAAATAGAAAGTCACATGGTTAGGCTCTTGGAGTGTGTTCTGGGGAGGAGTGCTCAATTTATATATAATTTACTTATGATTGTCGGGTAGGGTCCAGAAAAAATAGGGAGTAATTTTGCCTTTTCAAATATAGAGAGTCTGATAGTGATTCCCAAATGAGAAAGCTTTTAGAGGTTATTTTTGGAAAGGAGTACTCGATTTGTATATAATTTACTAGTAGTTATCGGATAGTATTTTAGAGAGGAGTGCTCGATTGGTATATAATTTACTTATGATTATCGTGTGGGGGTCTTGAGAAAATAGGGTAAAATTTTGGTTCCTAAAATATAGGGAGTCTAGTAGTGATTTTTAAAAAAGGGAAGCACATGACGAGACTCTTAGAAGATATTATAGGGAGAAATGCATAATTTTTATATAATTTATTTTCGGGTAGGGTCCATAGAAATTAGCGAGTCATTTTTGCTCCCCATATATAGAGTCTGGTAACAATCCCAAAAATAAGGAGGTATATAGTGAGGCCCTTGGAGAGTGTTTTTGGGAGAATTGCTCGATTTATATATAATTTACTTATGTTTGTCAGGTGGAGGTCCTGAGAAAATAGGGAATGATTTTGGCTTCCCAAATATAGGGAGTCTGCTAGCGATCCATAAATATAGGGCATATGGCAAACATCTTGATGGGTATTTTCGGGTGATGTGCTCGATTTGTATATAATTTACTTATGGTTGTAGGGTGAGGGAATGATTTTTGCTCCCAAAATATAGAAAGTTGGTTAGTGATCCCAAAAATAAGGAAACACATGGCGAGACTCTTGGATGGTGTTTTTGGGATGATGCTCGATTTGTATATAATTTACTTATGTTTATCGGGTAGGGATTCAAAGAAAATATAGTAATCTGGTAGCAATCCAAAAAATAGGGAGCCATATAGTAAGGATTTTGGAGGGTTTTATGGGGAGGACTACTCGATTTATATATAATTTACTTATGGTTGACGAGTGAAAGTCCTGAGAAAGTATACAACAATTTTTGCTCAATAATTATAGGAATTTTTGTCGCGATTCCAAAAATAGGAAAGCACATGACGATGATTTTGGAGGGTATTTTATGAAGGAGTACTCAATTTGTATATAATTTACTTATGGTTATCGGGTGGAGGTCCTGAGAAAATAGGGAGCGATTTTGGATCCCCAAATATAAGGAGTCTGATAGCGATCACAAAAATAGAAAGTCATATAATAAGACTCTTAGAGGATGTTTTGGGGAGAAGTGTTTGATTTGTATATGATTTACTTATGATTATTTAGTGGGGGTCTTTAGAAAATAGGGAGTGATTTTTGCTTCCCAAATACAAGGAGTCTAGTAGCAATCATAAAAATAGGAAGGCACATCACAAGGCTCTTGGTGGGTGCTTTGGAGAGGAAAACTCGATCTGGACATAATTTATATATGGTTGTTGGGTGGGGTCCTTAGAAAATAGGGTACAATTTTGACTCCCTTAATATAGGAAGTCTAGTTACGATCAAGAACATATGAAGACACATGGTGAGGCTCTTAAAGGGTATTTTGGGAAGGAGTGCTTGATTTGTCTATAATTTACTTATGATTGTCGGTTAGGGGTCCTGAGAAAAAAATAAGTGATTTTGACTCCCTAAATATAGGGAGCTTGGTAGCCATCCTAAAAATTAGAAGGCATATGGTGAGGTTTTAGGTGAGTATTTTAGAAAGAAGTGTTTGATTCATATATAATTTAGTTATGGTTATCGAGTAGAGGTCCTAAGAAAATATACGTTGATTTTGGCTTTCTAATTGTAAGGAGTCTGGTAGGGATCCCAAAAATAGAAAGACACATGGCGAGGCTCTTGGAGGGTAGTTTGGGGAGGAGTGCTCGATTTGTATATAATTTACTATGGTACTCAGGTGGTGTTCCTGAGAAAATAGGGAGGGATTTTGGCTCCCCAAATATAGGAAATTCGGTATCTATCCAAAATATAAGGATGCACATGGTGTGGTTCTTGAAGGGTGTTTTGGAGAGAGTGCTCGATTTTGGGAGAAGTGCTCAATTTGTGTTTAATTTACTTATGATTTTTCGATGGTGGTCCCGAGAAAATAGGGAGTTATTTTGGCTTTCCAAATGTAAGAGTCTGATAGCGATCACAAAATTAGGGAGGTACATGGCGAGCCTCTTGGAGGGTGTTTTAGGTAGGAGTGCTCGATTTGTATATAATTTACTTATACTTATCGGGTAGAGGTCCTAAGAAAATAGGGAGCAGTTTTGACTCCCCAGATATAGAAAGTCTTATAGCGATCTCAAAAATTTGAAGGCACATGGAAAAGCTCTTTGAGGGAGTTTTTGGGAGGAGTGCTCGATTTGTATATAATTTACTTATAGTTGTCAGGCGGGGTCTTGAGAAATTTTGGAGAGATTTTGGCTCTCCAAATATAAACAGTCTAGTAGTGATCAGAAAAATAGGAAGACATATAGTGCGACTCTTGGAGGATGTTTTGGGAAGGAGTGCTGAATTTGTATATAATTTACTTATGATTGTCGAATGTGGGTCCTGAGAAAATAGAGAGTGATTTTGGCTCCCCAAATATAGGTAGTCTGATAGTTATCCTAAAAATAGCAAGGCACATGACAAGGTTCTTAGCGGTTACTTTGGAGATGAGTGCTCGATTTGTATATATTTTAGTAATAGTTATCGGGTAGAGGTTCTAAAAAAATTATGAGCGCTTTTGCCTCCCCAAATATAAGGAGTCCGGCAGCAATCCCAAAAATAGGAAGGAGCATGACGAGGCTTTTAGAGGGTGTTTTAGAGAGGAGTGCTCGATTGATTTAAAATTTACTTATGGTTATCAGGCGAGGGTCCTGGGAAAATAAAGAGCAATTTTTGGTCCCTAAATTTTGGGATTCCGATATCGATACTAATTATAGAAGGCACATGGCAAGGTTTTTGGAGGGTATTTTATGGATGGTGCTTGATTGGTATATAATTTACTTATGGTTGTAGGGTGGGGGTCCTAAGAAAATAGGAAGTGATTTTTGCTTCATAAATATAGGATGAGTCTTGTTGCGATAAAAAAATAGGGAGACACATGACAAGTCTCTTGGAGGGTGTTTTGGAAAGTACTCATTTTGTATGTAATTTACATATAGTTATTTATTGGGGGTCCTGAGAAAATAAGGAGTAGTATTGACTCTCCAAATGTAGGGTATCTGGTAGTAATCTCAAAAATATTATGGTACACGATGAGGATCTTGGAGGGTGTTTTAGGAAGGAGTGCTTGATTTTAATATAATTTTTTTTATAGTTGTTTGGTAGGGTCCTAAGAAAATATAGAGTGATTTTGATTTCCCAAATATATAGAGTCTAGTAGCGATCCAAAAAATAGGAAGACCCATGGCGAAGCTCTTAGAGTTTCATGATGAAGCTTTTAGAGGTACATGATGAAGCTTTTAGAGGTTGTTTTAGGGGGGAGTACTTGATTTGTATATAATTTACTAATGATTGCCGAGGGGTGTTTTAGGGGAGGACTACTTGATTGGTAAATAATTTACTTGTGGTTGTCGTGTGGTTGGGGATCTTGAGAATATACGGTGCGATTTTGGCTCCCAAAATATAGGGAGTCTTGTAGTAATCTAAAAAAAGGAGGCACATGGCAAAGATCTTTGAGGGTGTTTTTGGGGAGAAGTGTTTGATTTTTATAAAATTTTGTTATGGTTGTCAAGTGGGGGTCCTGAGAAATTAGGGAGTTAATTTGGCTCCCCAATTATAGAAAGTCTGGAAGTAATTTCAAAAGTAGGAAGGCATATGGTGAGTCTTTTGGAGGGCGCTTTGGAGAGTTATACTCGATTTGTATATAATTTGCTTGTGGTTATTGAGTAGGGGTCCTAAGAAAATATAGAACACTTTTGGCTCTTTAAATATAGAGAATCTATTAGCGATCCCAAAAATTAGAAGGCATATGACAAGTCACTTGGAGGGTGATTTGGAGAGAAATGCTTGATTCATATATGATTTACTTATGATAGTATGGTAGGGGACTTGGGAAAATTGGGAGCGATTTTGGATCCCCAAATGTAGGGAGTCTGGTAGTGATTCGAATAATAGGAAGGTATATGATGAGGCTCTTAGAGAGTGTTTTGATGATGAATGCTTGATTTATATATAGTTTACTTAAGATTTTCGAGTGGGGTTTATAAAAAAATAGGAAGGATTTTGGCTCCCCAAATATAGGAAGTCTAGTAGTGATTCCAAAAATAAAAAGACACATGACGAGGCACTCGGAGGTATTTTGGGGAGGAGTACTTGATTTGTATTTAATATACTTATGGTTTTCGGATGGGAATCCTGAGAAAATATGCAGTGATTTTGGCTCCTCAAATATAGGGAGTTTGGTAGCTATCCTAAAAATAGGTAGACATATGATGAGGCTCTAGGAGGGTGTTTTTATGTGGAGTGCTTGATTTATAGATAATTTACTTATGGTTGTTGGGTGGGTATGATGACTAAGATCCAATAGCCAATAGTTAAGACTCTTGAGGCTGTGATGCCAAGATGAGTGAGGTGAGGTGTCCAAGGTCATGAGTTAGCCCCATATCACTTACAAATAAAGAGATCATGAGCTATATATATATATATATATATATATATATATATATATATATATATATATATATATATATACACACACACACACACACACACACACACACACACACACACACACACACACACACACACACACACACACACACACACACACACTTTCACCTCCCAAACATAGAAGATGCATTTTAAAACTGTGCGCCGCTACGGATCCCATAAAAACTCTATTGTTAAGCGTGCTTTGGCGAGATTAGTACTAGGATAGATGACGTCCAGGGAAGTCCTCGTGCGAGCATAGGCAAAGCGAATAATATTTTATATATTTGGGGCAGATGTTATATAATGGTATCAGAGCTGGTTTTCCTCATAATGGGGAGGGTCTAATCCTACACGTCGATATGTAGCCCTTAAGGGAGGTGAATTATGATGATCAAGATCTAATAACCAATAGCCAAGATTTCTAAGGCTATGATGCCAAGATGGATGAGGAGATGTGAGGTGAGGTATAGTGTCCAAGGCCATGAGTTAGCCCCATATCGCCTCGAGAGAAGAGATCATGAGCTACTTATATAATTTTTCCTTCCAAACATAGAAGATGCGTTTTAAAATCGAGCACTATTGTGAATTCCTTATGAACTTTGTAGTTGAACATGCTCGGGCGGGAGTAGTAATAGGATGGGTGACCTAGGAAATCCTCGTGCGGGCACGGGTTAAGCGGATAATATCTTGTGTGTTTGGGGTGGATGTTATAGTAGGGGTCATGAGAAAATATGGAGCAATTTTGGCTCCCAAAATATAAGAAGTCTAGTAGCGATCCTAAAAATAGAAAAGGCATAGCGAGGCTGTTTGAGAATGTTATGGGGAGGAGTGCTTGATTTGAATATAATTTACTTATGGTTGTCAGGTAGGGGTTCTACAAAAATAGGGAGCTATTTTGGCTCCCAAAAAATAGGGAGAGTCTAGTAACTATCGCAAAAATATAGAAGTACATGACGAGATTTCTGCAGGTTATTTTAGGAAGGAGTACTTGATTTGTATATAATTTACTTATAGTTATCAAGTGGAAGTCCGGAGAAAATTATGAGTGATTTTGGCTCCTAAAATATTAAGTGCCTGGTAGCGAACCCAAATACAGGGAGGCACTTGGCGAGGCTCTTAGATGGTATTTTGGGAAGGAGTTATAGATTTGCATACAATTTACTTCTAGTTGTATGGTGGGGGTCCTAAGAAAAATATAGAGCGATTTGGCTCCCTAAATATAGGAAGTTTGGTAGTGATTCCAAAAATAAGGATGTGCATGACGAAGCTCTTTGAGGGTATTATGGGAATAAGTGCTCGATTTGTATATAATTTACTTATTATTATTGGGTGGGGGTTCTGAGAAAGTATGGAATGATTTTAGCTCCCTAAATATAGAGTCTAGTAGCGATCCCAAAAATAGGAAGGCACATGGCATGACTATTATGGGTGTATTGGGAGGAGTACTCGATTTGTATATAATTTATTTATAGTTGTCAGGTGGAAGTCCTTAGAAAATAGAGAGCAATTTTGCCTTCTCAAATTTTGGGAGTTTGGTAGCGATCCCAAAAATATGAAGGCACATGACAAGGTTCTTGAAAGGTAATTTGAAGTGGAGTGCTCGATTTGTATATAAGCGATTCTGCCTCCTATAATATTGGGAGTCTGGTAGTGATTAAAAAAATATAAAGGCACATGGCAAGGTTCTTGGGGGGTAATTTGAAGTGGAGTGCTCGATTTGTATATAACTTACTTATAATTATCGGGTGGGGGTATTATGAAATTAGAGAGCGATTTAGGCTCCCCAAATATTGGGAGTTTGGTGGCGACCCCAGACAAAATGAGGCTTATTGCGAGGCTCTTAGAAGATGTTTTTGGTAGGAGTGCTCGATTTGTATATAATTTACTTATGATTGTCAGGTGGGGATCTTGAGAAAATAGAAAGCGATTTTGACTCTACAAATGTAGTGAGTCTAATAGTGACCCCAAAATTAGAAAGGCACATGGCGAGGCTCTTAGAGGATATTTTGGGAATGAGTGCTCGATTTTTATACAATTTACTTATGGTTGTCAGATAGGGGTCTTGAGAAAATAGGCAGCCATTTGACTCTCCAAATATAGGGAGTCTGGTAGCGATCCCAAATATAGAGAAGCACATGACAAGGCTCTTTCAAGAGATTTTTGAGAGAAGTGCTCGACTTATAGATAATAGGGAGCAATTTTGGTTATTGGGGGGGGGGGGGGGGGGGGGGGGGGGTTCTAAGAAAATAGGGAGCAATTTTGGTTCCCTAAATATAAGGAGTATCGTAGTGATCCAAAAATAGGGGGCTGCATGGCAAGGCTATTTGAGAATGTTATGGAAATGAGTGCTTGATTTGAGTATAATTTCTTATGTTTATCGGGGTGAGGGTACTTAGAAAATAGGTTATGATTTTGGCTCTCTAGCTGTAGGGGGAGTCTGATAGCGATCACAATTATAGGGAGGCACATGGTGAGACTTCTGGAGGGTGTTTTGAGAATGAATGCTTGATTTGTATATAATTTACTTACAATTTGATAGTGGGGGTCTTGAGAAAGTAGGGAGCGATTTTGGCTCCCCAAAATATAGGGAGTTTAGAAGCAATCCAAAATATAGGGAGGTATTTGGCAAGGCACTTTGCGGGTGTTTTGGGAAGGAGTACTAAATTTGTATATGATTTACTTATGGTTTTCAGGTGGGGGTCCTAAGAAAATGGGTGCGATTTTGGTTCCCTAATTATAGGGAGTTTGGTAGCGATCCCAAAAATAAGGAGGTGCATAACAAAGCTCTTTGAGGGTGTTATAGGAAGGAGTGCTTTGTTTTGTATATAATTATAGGTTTTTTACAAATAAACCCGTATTATCTTTTCTATTTATATATAAACCCTTATAAAAGTGATATTTATATATAAACTCATGAATTCATTCAAATATTACATATTAACCCTTGCAATTAGCTGACATCCAAAATAAGAGAATATTTTTGATTTTATCCTAATAATTTATCTAAACTCTGTAAATACCCCACCAATGTGAGAATTATTCTGATTAGGTCCAAGTTAGATTCGGGTTATGTCTGTGCTTGTTTTGGATTAAGTCCATATTCAATAAAGATATGTCAATTTATGTAATTAAAACTATAGGTAACTTCCTCTTTAGATTAAAAACATAACAACCGATTGAAGGAATATTATAGAAATATTCCTTTATTTTGGATACCAAATAACTGCAGGGGTCGATATATAAATATTGGATGATTTAAGGGGTTTATATATAAATATTGAATTTACAGGGTTTTATATATAAATAGAGAAGATTAAGGGGAATGATTTTGGCTCCTTAAATGTAGAGAGTGAGTCTAGTAGTGATCCCAAAAATAGTAAGGCACATGGCAAGTCTATATTGTCTAGTGGGGGTTCTGAAAAAATAGGAAGTAATTTTGGCTCCCCAAATGTAGGGAGTCTGGTCACGATAAAAAAAAGGATGTATATGGTAAGGCTCATAGAGGGTATTTCGGAAAGGAGCGCTAAATTTATATATAATTTTTTTACGGTTGTCGGGTAGGGGTCTTGAGAAATTAGCAAGCAATTTTGGCTCCCCAAATGTAGGGAATCTGATAACGATTCCGAAACAAGAAAGGCACATGACGAGACTCTTGGATGGTGTTTTGGGGAGTATTGCTCGGTTTGTATATAATTTAATTACGGCTGTTGGATGGGGGTCCTTAGAAAATAAATAACAATATTAGCTCTCCAAATATAGGGAGTCTATTAGTGATCCAAAAAATAGGGAGGCACATGGTGAGCCTCTTAGAGGATGATTTGGGAAAGAGTGCTCGATTTATATATGATTTACTTAAGATTGTCGGGTAGGGGTCCAGAGAAAATACGGAGCGATTTTGGGTCGTCAAATATAGGGAGTTTGGTAGCGAGCCAAAAAAAAGAAGGCATATGGCGATGCTTTTTGAGGGTGTTTTGAGGATGAGTGCTCCATTTTTATATAATTTACTTATAGTTGTCTTGTGGGGTTCCTGATAAGATAAAAAGTGATTTTAGCTCCCTAAATATAGAAAAACTAGTAGTGATCCTAAATATAGAAAAACTAGTAGTGATCTCTCTCTATATATATACATATATATCTCTGTCGATATCTCTCTCTCTTCTCGAACCGATCTCTCCCTCTTCCAGTGATCTCTCTCTCTCTCTCTCTCTCTCTCTCTCTCTCTCTCTCTCTCTCTCTCTCTCTCTCTTCCGGGGTGGGGGGTCACGCCGAAGGCACATGCATTCAGTAGTACATGATATGGGAAATAGACATTCAAGCCATGCTAGAAAACACACAAGATATTTGTTAACATAGTTCAAAATTTTTCTATCTATGTGAATGTCGGTCGCCGTCCTTGGAGCAATATAGAATTAGACGGGAGATCTACAATCCTCTTCTTCTATCTTGCCTCCACTAGATCTCCCTTCGTCTCTCCTACTCAATTGAGAAGTCCGAAGAAGAAACCATGCTGCAAATACGCAGCCTTTGGCCTAAGTGGTTGTCAGTCGTCTGTAACCCCTACGATCGATGTCGCCTACCCAGCACCCGATGGTGCCTCGGTCCTGTGCCCATTGGCACCAACATCGCTTGTCGATGACCTGATGCAAACACGCAGCCCATGCTCTATGTACATCCGATGTCTATTGGGTCCATCGCCCCAGAACCCCCTCCATACGTGTCACCTCAGGTCTACGCTCCATTTTCCCATATATATAGAATATGGGAAAATGGAGCCTAGACCTAAGGTGCAACATCGTTGCTGAACCTCAAGCGTAGCTTACCATCCTAGAAGTTCTAGAATTTGGTGATTTTTGGTGGATATGTTCTCTAGGGTAAGGCGATCATCCTCACAAAAAATCAGTAAATTCTAAAACTTCTAGGATCATCAAATGTTCGAAACTTTATAGACCATTCAGTGTAACTGTTAATTTTGTCTAGCACATTTGATGACTCTAGAAGTTTTAAAATTTGCTATTTTTTGGCGAGGATGATTACATTACCCTAGACAACACATCCACAAAAAACTATCAAATTTAAAAACTTCTAGGGTGGTAAACAGGCAAGAGGTGTAACAACGAAGCTACACCTCAGGTGCAGGCTCCCTGCCCTATAGGAAAGTGTGACTTTGTGTGTGTGTGTCTATATATATATATATATATATATATATATATATATATATATATATATATATATATATATATATATATATATATATATATATATATATATATATATATATATATATATATATATATATATATATATATATATATATATATATATATATATATATATATATATATATATATATATATATATATATATATATATATATATATATATATATATATATATATATGGCAGGGATACTCTTACTAATGGAATGTTACTAATGAAAGTTACAAATCGCCTTTTATGGGGAGGGAGGTTTCAGAATTTGATAAAACTTCATGGGGATGCTCTCTATGGCAAGTTGATCATCCTCACCATCAATCATCAAATTCTATAACCTCTAGGCGCATCAAATGTTAGAAGCTTTATCGACCGTTTATTTTAACCGTTAATTTCAATAACATATTTGATACCCCTAGAGGTTATAAAATTTGATGATTTGTGGTGTGGATGATCAACTTGCCATAGAGAGCATCTCCACCAAGTTTCATCAAATTCTGAAACTTCTAGGTTAGGTAAAAGGCGATTTGTAACTTTCATTAGTAAGATTCCATTAGTAAGAGTATCCCTCCCCATATATATATATATATATATATATATATATAGGGGCAAGGTAGCCTACTCCATGGAGTAGGTAACTTATCTACTCCATGGGTTAAATGGATGCCATGTGGCACTTTTTAACCGGAGTTAAGACTTTGTCAACTTAGGTTCATCCCTCCCAACAATTGTCAAGAAAAAAATTTGAGAAAAACACATGTCAAGTGGCATTTTTAGCAAGCAAAAAAAAAAATATTTTTATGATGCACAGTTTACCGTTAAATTTGTTACAACTTGATCGGGTTGATTTAGATTTTTTTCTTCGGATTTTTTTTCATAATCCTAATCTATCAATAATGGATTGGCCATACATTCTTAAAATACCCAATTAAAAAGTGCCATGTGGCGTTTATTTAGGCCATGGAGTATATAAGTAGCCTACTCCATGGAGTATACTACCCTTTTCCATATATATATATATATATATATATATATATAGAGAGAGAGAGAGAGAGAGTACGGGGTATGAGCTAACAGCCCATTTGGGCATTTGGGCTGTCAGCTCACAGCCCTCCGATCGTGATCACCGCCCGTCCGTTTAAAAGAAAAAAAAAAACACCGAACCCACTGCTCTCTCTCTCTCTCTCTCTCTCTCCTTCGCTGAAGCTAAAACCCGAACCCGACGCCGTCACCCTCAAACCCGACCTCTCCCGTCTCCGGCCCCGGTCCCCTCCGGCGCCCCCAGCAGCTGCCCCCCGCCTCCGGCCCGACCCCCGGCCCTGCGCCCCCGACCCCTGCGCCCGTCTCTGGCCCGGCCCTCGGCCCTGCGCCCGCCTCTGACCCGGCCCCCGTCCGCCGGCCCCTGCGCCTATCTCCGGCCTGGCCCCTGATCCCTGCGCCCATCTCCGGCCCGGCTGCGCGCAGTCCCCCGGCATCGGAGCCAAACAGCCTCCGGCCCGGCTGCGCGCCGTCCCCCAACCGGATCCAGTGCCGGTGCCGGGGGGCGGCAGCTGGAGCGGGAGGTCAGGGATGGGGCTGCCGCTGCCGCTCGCGAGAGAGGGAGAGGGAGAGTAGTGGGTTCAGTGTGTTTTTTTTTTTCATTTAAATCGACGGCCGGTGATCACGATTGGAGGGCTGTGAGCTGACAGCCCAAATGCCCAAATGGGTTGTCAGCTCATACCCCGTACTCTCTCTTTCTCTCTCTCTCTCTCTCTCTCTCTCTCTCTCTATATATATATATATATATATATATATATATATAGAGAGAGAGAGAGAGAGAGAGTAGTGATACATTGCGGCCGGCTAACGTGAGGCCACCCCCTTCGGGGGTATTTTCAAAATTTTTTTTTTTTGGGATTGATCGCCCACCCTTGGATTGGACACACAAAAAATTTCAGCCCGTTCCAAGACTTGTAGGCCGTCCAAATGTGTTGATCTTTTATCGGTCGTTCATTTTTTTTGCCATTTTGATCAACACATTTGGACGGCCTACAGGTCTTGGATCGGGCTGAAATTTTTTGTGTGTCCAATCCAAGGGTAGGTGATCAATTCCCAAAAAAATATAATTCCAAAAATACCCCCGAAGGGGGTGCCGCACGTTAAGCCCGCACATTACTGGCCGCAATGTATCACTACTCTCTCTCTCTCTCTCTCTATATATATATATATATATATATATATATATATATATATATATATATATATATATATATATATATCATGCATTGAAGGCTTCAATGTATGCTCCTCTATTAACATACATAGAAATTTCTAAATTTGTTAATTTTTTATGGTGATGATATCTATGTTGAGATGATCATTCTCATAAAAAATCAGCAAGTTCTGAAAGTTCTAAGTATTTCAAATAAGATCATCAAATTAATGGTTAAAATGGACAGACGATACAACTTCTATTATTTTGATATACCTAGAGGTTTCAGAATTTGCTGAATTTTGGTGATGGTGATCATCTTGCTATAGATAGTACATCCATAAAAAATCAAAAATATCTAAAACATCTAGGTCTATCAAATTTTTTGAAGCTTTATCAGTCATCCATTTCAACCATTAATTTGATGGGCTAATTTGAAATGCTTAGAGGTTTT
This sequence comes from Chamaelirium japonicum, assembly GCA_947650365.1. Taxonomy (NCBI): domain Eukaryota; kingdom Viridiplantae; phylum Streptophyta; class Magnoliopsida; order Liliales; family Melanthiaceae; genus Chamaelirium; species Chamaelirium japonicum. The sequence continues at coordinate 31,966,129 of OX393559.1, forward strand.
AGAACTTGCTGATTTTTTGTGAGGATGATCATCTCAACATAGATATTATCTGCATAAAAAATTAACAAATTTGGAAAACTCCATGTATGTTAATAGAGGAGCATACATTGAAGCCTTCAATGTATGGACAGGCAAAGTCACGCTCCCATATATATATATATATATATATATATATATATATATATATATATATATATATATATATATATATATATATATATATATATATATATATATATATATATATATATATATATATATATATATATATATATAGGGCTTTTACGTTGAGCTGTGAGCTGCCGTGGGAGAAATTGAGCTGCGATTGATTGGACCCACCTAGAAATTTTGGAATATAATAAAATTTTGTGAGGATGTTGTCTAGGGTAAGATGATCATTCTCACTAATTTTCATCAAATTCTGAAACTTCTAGGGTCATCAAATGGTAGAAACGAAATCTACAGATATAACGGTAACTACGGACAACAAATTTTACTTCTACCATTTGATGACCCTAGAAGTTTTGGTGTTTGATGAAAATTGGTGAGGAAGATCATCTTACCCTAGACAACACCCTCACCAAATTTCATCAAATTCCAAAACTTCTAGGGGGTGAAAAAAAATATTAATGAAACTTTTTAACAAAACTTAATTAATAAAATTTTTACTCTATATAATAAAAAAATATTAATAAATTTTTTTAAAGTGAACTTCGACGGTACAAAGAAACTTTATTAATGTAAAAAAAATACCTAAAAGGCTAAAACATATTCATAAACTAAAAAAAGACAACAAAATAAATAAAGATGTAATACAAATATAATAATATATTATTGAAGTTGTGCCTTGTGATACTTCAGAGAGTAGGCAATACACATCATACTGTATTAATGTTTAAACTATGATTAGTGCATATTTAAGCTACAAGCATTTCAATTTTATGTTTAAAGCACAGATCAAGGCTCAACTGAAGGTAATCTACTTTCTCAAATTTAACCCGAGCATAGAAACATTGTGATATCGTTTTTTGGGGATTTTTTCAACTTAAGAATGACAGTTTCTCAAAAAATGCATCAATGATTGCAATAGCAAGTACGACTCATGAACATCTTTAGAGATTCAGAAATCTAACGAACAAAACCTCAAGTCCATGAGACTATGATTAACTTTGGGGCTTAGAACAGAACAATAAAAAATAGATAGGAAACCCTAAAAATACGAATGGGCAATCGACTAGGAGGTGAGAACAAATTTGTGAGCTAGAATTAAAGAGGAAATAAAGAGAAATGTGCATTAAAAATGTAAAATTTAAGCACAAAAAAGAAAAATAAAAATAGTTCTAGAGCAAAATAGAATAGAAAGATGAAGAGTGACAACAAAATAAGGGGGAAAGGTAAAATGTTCAACCCTAGATCAAGATTTGGGGGATGATCTGACAAAAATTGGACTACATGCTTGAGGAGACATGCCTCAGAACATGTGCTTCATAAAAATATTCACATTGGAGAAAAAAATGTGAAACCGTTGAGAATCTATATTCACGGACATCACTATAATCTTAGGGTTTGAGGATAGGATTTTGGGTAAGGGGGGAAGTGCTCCGACGAGAGTGAGCGATATTACAAAGAGGAGCCACGAGCCCACCGAGGCCATGTGCGACCTCGATAGCCATGAGCGCTTCACCAGGTGCAAGAACTCCTTCTCGATGGTGTCGAATTCCTTCCTTATCATCTCCATCTACCGACATGCCCCCTTGCTCTGATGTGAACGCTTCCCATTCGAAAACACAAAACCATAGCAATTCGTTGGCCCCAAAAGAAAATTTAGTGGTTCTAAAAGGGCGACTGGAGAGGGGGCATTTACTGTGGAGAACATCTTTTCTTTTATACCATTCCTCCCAAATCAGTCATCCGATTCGGGCTCGATGAAGAATTTGAGGATAAGAGTCGGAGAGGAATTGATAGCGAGATTGAAGGATGGAAAGGAGAAGGCTAAGGAGGGTTAGGGTTTAAAAAAGAACAAAAAAAGAAGGGTAAATTACACTTTACCCCGTGAAGTTTAACTCAAAAACACTCAAGCCCTTTATAGTTTAAAAATTACATTTTGTCCATTTCAATTCAATTTTGATCAGATAAACATTACCAAATGAGGAAATTAAGTAGGTAACAAAAGGGGTATGTGCTACATTTCAAACTTTAGGGTGTGATTTGAAACAAAATAAACTATAAGGAGGTTAAGAGATTTTGAGGTAAACTTCAGGGGGCAAAGTGTAATTTGTCCTAAAAAGAATGGAGAGAGACTTGGAGCGAAACAGATTTTACTGGATCACCTCCAGTCGATCGGCCCGAGTCGGTGGGGCCGGCGTGCATTATAGCGGCACGTGGTCACTGGAGTGCAATCACTTTTGGGTCGCCAGCCTTTGTGCGGCTGTGATGCGAGCCGAGCCTACCGACTAGAGGAGATCTGACCTCTTCTATCCCGCGCTAGCTTCTTTGGATTTGATCGCGACACTGGGCAGCGGGCCAAGCTAAGGTGGGCTGTGGGACTGGGTTACAGTGGCTGTGGGCTTGGGCTGGCTATGGGACGCTATGAAGGTTTTCTCAAATCTCAGCCGGGCTACAGCCCGACCGAGCCACTCAATAGATCCGCCCATGGGTGCATGCGGTCTGCGGTCCGCAGCCGTCTGATGCACCACTCCGTGCATCTGATGCACGCGTCCGGTGCATCGGACGGATGCGGACCGCAGACTACACGTACCGCATGCCACAGCATAACAGCCCTATATATATATATATATATATATATATATATATATATATATATATATATATATATATATATATATATATATATATATATATATATATATATATATATATATATATATATATATATATATATATATATATATATATATATATATATATATATATATATATATATATATATATAGCTGTTAAGCTGCGGCGTGCGGCGTCGCACTGTAGCCGTCTGATGCACCGCTATGGTGCGTGCGATGCATGTAGCGGTGAATCAGACGGCTGCGGTGCGACACCGCAAGCACCGCACGCCGCATTTTAACATTTCTCTCTCTCTCTCTCTCTCTCTCTCTATATATATATATATATATATATATATATATATATATATATATATATATATATATATATATATATATATATATATATATATATATATATATATATATATATATATATATATATATAGGGGCATGCTATGCTGCGGCATGCGGTGCGTGCGGCATCGCACCGCAGCCGTGTGATGCACTGCTGCGTGCATCGCATGCACGCAGCGCGTGCATCACACGGCTGCGGTGCGATGCCGCACGCACCGCATGCCGCATTCAAGCATTTCTCTCTCTCTCTCTCTCTCTCTCTCTCTATATATATATATATATATATATATATATATATATATATATATATATATATATATATATATATATATATATATATATATATATATATATATATATATATATATATATATGGGCATGCCATGCTGCGGCATGCGGTAAGTGCGGCATCGCACCGCAGCTGTCTGATGCACGAGCTGCGTGCATCGCATGCACGTAGCGATGAATCTGACAGCAGCGGTGCGGTGCCACACTTACCGCATACCACACTATAGCATTTCGTTATATATAATTTAAAAGTGTTCACTTTATAAATATCAATACTTTCGTTTTTTGGAGCGTTATCCTTTTAATGTAATCTTAGTTAATGCTTATTTTTTACTTTTATTGTGTAATCAAGAGAATAAAAAATTATTTTGGTATATACCACACTGGAACTTCTGGTTTAATTTGGGCTTGGGCTTCACAAAAAAGCTTTGGGTTGGGTTGTGACAAAGAAAATTTTAATTTGGGCCCCGACCGGGAATGTGCACACACGCATAAGATTGTGCCTGGTCTGAGCATAGGGTGGCCCGACTGGAGCTCAGCCCATTAACAGCCCTGTCTAAGTGAGGTCAACGAAGCTTGGTCTTTCTTAATTCGAGAAACAATCTGGATCACTTTATTTAAAGACGAACGAAGCTGCTCACTGTCTACTGCTTTGCTTTCAATCCATGCCGGCTGTTCTTCTCACTTAGTCAATCTCTGCCCGCTCGGAAAAAAAAATGGTCCTCTCTCTCTCTCTCTCTCTCTCTCTCTCTCTCTCTCTCTCTCTCTCTCAAAGAAAAAAAAAAAATGGTCCTCCCTCTCTCTCTCTCTCTCTCTCTCTCTCTCTCTCTCTCTCTCTCTCTCTCTCTCTCTCTCTCTCTCTCTCTCTCTTCTGATCTTCTGATCTTCTTGTTGTGTTCTTGTCTGTAGGCTTGTTGGAGTACTTGCGAGCCCTCCCGACCATGTGGCGTGGCTGGATGCGTCAACGCTCCGCATCCACCAAACTCCATGCCCGGCCACCCAGGGCAGAGCTCACAGGGCGGCCCTTTCCCCCCGCGGGGAGGTGGGGGCCACGAAGAAGAGTCATCTTGGTATCGCGGCAACGCCCGGATCGGAGTGGGCTACACCTCAGGCGGAGACCTCGACATGGAAGTCCATTCGGACGGGGTGATCCGGGGGCACCAGAGCATACATCTTGGCGCTGGGAACCGTGCCGGACGGGACTTCCGAGCCCGGGTCGTGGGTAACACGGTGGACCCCACCCAGGAGCTGAGGATCGGAGTGGGGAACGTCTCCGGTGGCCGCAGCGACCTGCTCGTATCGCAGAATGATCTGAGGGGCAGCCACGGGAGTGTGGACATCGGAGTGGGGTGCTATTCGGGTGGGAGCATCAACATCGTCGTCGCCGGAAATCGGTGGGGGCAGGCTCCGCACCCTCCGGACGGCGACCAGATCAACTGAGTCGCGTGGCAACCCAAACTTCATATATAACTCGATGAGGTTTGGGTTTTCTTTGGGGTGTTTGTTGTCTCTTACGCATGGTTTGTATATTTTTCTTTCTTTAATAAATCGATAGGGGTGGAGGCCGAGCCCCCCTCCCCCTCATCCACTTAGAGGGATTTTAAAAAATAAAAAAATCTTGATGAAGTTGCTCTGCTTTAATTTTGCTATGTAATCAATAATTAATCAGCTTGTGTCACTCACCAAACCTTGTCTTCCACAATTTCTTTATTCTTGAAACCTTCTCCGAAATGAAGCACGATGGCATTGTTGGAAATCTAACCGTTCTATACTAGCAAACTTAGGAATTAATCAAATTCTTAATATTAAACGATTGGTTGTTTAGCAATTATAATATTTGCAAGCAAATGCACATCACAAATTTCTTTTAGAAATTGTTTGCCAATTCACCTTGCCGAACTTTTCTAAAAGAGATAAATAGACTATCTAAATTATCTCTAATTATTTAGTGTTTAGAATTAGATGTAAATCGTTTTTCAATGGATCTACTACTAGCAAGAAATTAGAGTTAGAAACTCTAGCCTGATTGTCGAAGCACGCTAGGCGCTGTCCCAAGAAACTTATTGCCCCCCTCGTGCGGGTCTCGTGGCAATGGTTCTCGGAGATACGACGACCCCGGTCAGGCGACCTCCTTCTCGTCGGCACGACTTCAAGAAGGTTTTGCGAACCTCGTGAACTTTCAGGAACCAAGCGACTCGATGACGATCTTCTCGAAGCAGGGAGGCAGCACCGCAGCAGAGCTTTGGTCCGATAGAGGGAGTCTCTTCGGAGCAAAGGGGCAGCACCACAGCACCACGACACGAGAGAATGGGAGAGAGAGAGACAGTAAGCAAGGAGGAATTCCGATATTCAGATTGTACCCATCCCATGGCTGTACCGGGCCTTATATAGGACTCGGGCTGTTAATGGGAGGCTGAAAGAGGGGAGCGGTTAATGGGCTGCGATTAAGCCCATTAACCTCGCACGTTACAGCTCGCAGAGAGCATGTCCGTAACGGCTAGCATGCAGCGCTTCTCGCGTAACGGCTAGTGTCCCAAATAGAAAATAATAAATAGTGGAGGACTTAAAAGCAAAAAACAAAAATAGGGCAGGTGCGGACCAGCCTATTTCGGAGGTGCTATCGTGTCCGGGTCCGCGGGCGCACACACACACACGCGCCGCCCAGCCCAAGAGCCCGGCCCGGCGCAGCGCGGCACGCACGCGCGTGCGTGTGTGAGCTAGTGGAGCCCCTCCTCTAGTGTGATAACTAGTGGGGGGAAGTGGACAATCCTATTTAAGTTGGTAGGAGATTTCTCCCCTTACCGATATGGGACTAAACCCATTGGTGTTTGTGTGGTTTTAAAACACACACCCAACAAGCATTCCAACCGATTTTCAAATCTTCAAAATGAAAGACCTCTGAGCGTCTCCAACCGGCCTTCGATCATACCTTCATTTTGAAGGTGGGAGCACCTCCAACCGTACTTCCTTCCAACCTTCAAAATGAAGGAAGGGGTACGTGTTTGGACCTTCATATATATTTGAAGGGGGAAATTTGGCATCTCACATGTGTTTCGGGAGGAAAATATAATACAGTCGCAGATTGGATAGCTGGAGCTGTGTGTAGGACGGGAGTCCGTTTGGCCACCGTTAATGATCTACCTCGAGACCTTTAAGATTTAATTGGTTTTGTTGGATGCCTCTAGACACCCACGGGTGCGAGGTGGCTAGTGCTCTTGGTTTGGTCTGTAGGACCTATTAGTGTAATTTAGAAGAAAAAAAAGGTCTTCAAAACACCGTGAATCATAGTGTAAGGATGGACTTTGAGCTAGGGGTGCAGCTCGGTTAATTCGATTCGATATGGTTTGCTCTAAATAGGAACCAACCCAACTCGGGTCGGTTCCAACTTTCTAATTCGGAACTGACTCATTAACTTGTGAAACCAAACCAAATCAACCCATGAAAAGTTCGGATTCATCCGGTTCTAGAAGATTTTTGCTAAAATAATAAAAACCATACTACCAACATCAAATTATCGCATGTCATACACATCAAAATAGTACCTAATCAGCCTATAAAACAAATTAGTATTCATAAAATTAGAAAATATTACTTATCGATTTATACTTAAGAGGCATTCTTAACTATCTGAAGTTGATGGAAGTTTATCTTGCTACTCTTCTAGATGTACTTCTACCAGACAAAAGCTTAGCCCAATTCTAGAGGTGCAACTCGGTTCTGTTTGGTTTTCTCCCAAATCGGAACCAACCCAATCTAGGGTCGGTTCCAATTTTTCTAACTCGGAACGGACCCAAGATATCTAAAAACTAACCCAACCCGAACCACTGACGTCGGTTCAATTCGGTTCTCGATTTGACCTAGACCAAGTTGCACACCTACTTTGAACTACAAGGATTTGATGGACCGGTTGGAATCCGAAGACCTTCAAAAGGGTATATTAATTCTTTCTTTATTCCACTGGTCGGCCTTCAAATTGAAGGCACCGGTCGATCGGTTGGAGTTGCTCGGGTGTGTTTGGTTGCTGGTAAAACACAGAAAAATAAAATAAATCACTAGTTTTCCTGCAAAACTATGTGTTTGGTTAACGAAAAAGTATGGTCTCCACAGAAAAATAAATTAATTTTTTACAAAAATTAATTTTTCGTCAAACGGTCAATAATAAGATTTATGAATATTTAATATGAATACAACAAAGCGATTATAGCATATGTTAAATATTTAATTCTTTTTTTTTTGAATATTTATTTGGCATATGTCAAATATCTTAGATTGTAGCAATGAATCGACTTTTAGATTGATAGCTACCAATGAAAGATGCTCAAATATTAATATTGATTTAATTAGATTAAATTCTAATTAATTAGATGTAAATAATTGGGTGATATAAAAACTTTCAACAAGATTAAACTTATTTTTAGATTGTTAGTAATATAACACTATGCTAATCGATCTTACAATATTAGTGACTAATAATGATCGAATTAAGCTCCAACGTATGTCTATGTGTATATATTGCTAGAATAAATATATTAATTATCAGATCTATAGTTTCTAGATGACTATTATCTAAAGAAAGCATGATTAATTCTAATGTACAAATAAGTTAGATCTAAAGTAAAAAGTTTTAGAAGGAATCAGTTTGGTCGAATTGTGAACGCGATGTCCTAAAAGTCGACTACCTCTTGCATGTGAGTCTCTCGACAATGACTAGTCGACATACGACGACCCATTCGGCAAGCTTTCCTCCGGTCAGCATGACTTAGAGAAGGTGTACAGCAAACACCAAAGGAACTTTCAGGAACTCGACAACTTTTCAAAGATCAAGACGTAGAGATCGAGTAAAGAGAAAGGGACATAGTTTCAAGAGCCAAGTACTATTTACAATTGTAGTACCCAAGCCATTAGTCTCGGGTGGAATTTATAATCACAACCCCTGTGATTGTTTGGCCGCCATAAAGCCCAGCCATTACGTATAACCATTGCACAATTGGATTTGCAGTATAATTGTACGACTATACATTACACAGCCTTTGGGTGGTGTATATTTTTAAAAACAAAAAGTCACCAAAACATATTACATATGAAAGTCGTCAGTGAAATTTTTAACAGAATATTTCAATAGACAAAGGAACAGAGAACACATATCCTGACGCTAACTTTTGTGGTACAACATGGAGAGAGGCAAGTAGAATCGGTTTATATCTGATTATCCTTTGCATTAATAAATTCACATTTGATTGTGTAACATCAGGACACCAAATATTTATATATATGAAGTATGTATTACATAAGTTATAAACATGCTTACAATATATATATATATATATATATATATATATATATATATATATATATATATATATGATGAGGAATTGTTCAAAGGATATAGCTACTAAATAATTTCATACCATTGTCAGTGTTTGGAGCCACTGATATGGTGTGGAATTGTTCAGGGTAACGTGATAGCTACCAAACAATTAGGGCATGTTTGGATACGCTCCGATTCTAGGATTCTGGAAGCCCGGAATCCCTAAAAAAACAAAAAGCTTGTTTGGATAAAATTTGATCCCAAAAAGTGTTTCCACGGAGAGCTTAAAATATACTTTTGAGAGCCATTTTTCTGGAGCCCAAAATCGAGGTTCCGGGCTCCAGATCCTTTTTTTGGGATTTTAGGATTCCGGGCTCCTAGAATCCCAGAATCAGAATCCTATCCAAACAGGGCCTTACACATCATGTTGCTCGATAGGACCGACATGTCTCTAAAAGGGTTAAGAAAAAGAAAGAAAAGATGTTTTTTTTTGTGGGAGAGGGGGAAGATCGGAGGATCGGTTGTACGGGACTGACGAAGGAGGCGATGGAGTGCACGTGACTGGCAACTACGAAGGTATAGGCGGTGGTGGCTTTATCAATAGTCTAGGAAGACCTCGGGGACAGGTTGGACATTTACTTTTATTTGTTAAATTGGAGATCCTGACCAATATGTGGGGTGCAAATAACACTACCTTGCTTTTTATATTGGCATTTGCTTGTTTACAATCAAACTCTCAAATTAAAGTCAAAATTAGTTAAGAAAGACTAGTAGGCAATGCTGTGAGTCTTTCTTTATTCGCTTTTATTCCTTTGTGCATTATATAGAGGGCTGAGCATCTCACCAATCTACTCAACCGATTCCCCAGCTGAGAGCCTCAGACATCAATTCTGAGAACCTCCCAACCAAGAGAAAAATGGTTAGTCTCTCTCTCTCTCTCTCTCTCTCTCTCTCTCTCTCTCTCTCTCTCTCTCTCTCTCTCTCTCTCTCTCTCTCATGAAGAAGCATGCATTAATCCCACCGCAAATTCTAACTCGGATTCTTTGTACGTGATGTTGCTGGCAGTCGTGGTGCCAACCTTGTTGTAACCCATGCCGGCCATGCTATGCGGTGTGCTGTCCTTACGTCGTTTGTGTTCGCGGGGGCGGCGGGGGACAAGGTGGTGGATGGGGCGGTGGTAGCGGTGGTGGATGGGGAGGCGGCGGCGGTAGTGGATGGGGCGGTGGTGGAGGATGGGGCGGCGGAGGCGGCGGCGGATGGGGCGGTGGGGTCGGCGGGGGATACGGGGGTGGTGGGCGGGGGCCAAGGATTGGGAACGATAACTATGCGGAGAGGGGGAACAACGAAATCATAATTGGCAACCCCGGCATCGCAAGGATTCCGGGAGCGGAGATTGGGAACAACAACCGGGCTGGTGGGAGCAACTATATCCGCATCGGATAGCTGTACGTCCACCTTTCGGCTTGCCCTCATGAGCCCACCGGTTTGCTGCTGCTACGTGATCGATTGATCTATTGTGTGTGTTTACATTTCCTTCTCAATGTGTGTGGTTTTTCCATATCCATCTGCTAAGTCATAAATAATTAGTGTACCAGCTCAGCATGAATAAATTAGTATTTTGTTGTCGATTCCTATTGTGGAGGTGTTTATTTTTTTGGAAGAGGCCTCAAGGTTCCACACCCATTAGTGCTTAGAGCACAGTAGATCAAGATTTGAACCATATCTTTGTCAGCAATATTACCACACATCGCCATCCCCATGCCCATCGTCTATACGGCACAGTCCACGGCTGGCAGGGGCGTAGCTAGAAATTTTTTTTGGACTGGGCTGAAGTTAACTAACATTTTATTATAGTTGGCAATAACTAATCAAATTTTGAACATAATAAAATTCTTTTTCTTCACGAACTAAACAAGTCTAAATCAATAAAAACGCTAAGGTCCCTAACTAATTCAACAACATAAGAAGTAGATAAATCAATTGATTAGATATTTAAAAATTAGAATGAATAATAAAACTCGTCCTTGACTGCAAGATTGAGGATAGCTTGTGATTCATGCGAGGGAGGGAAGGCGCACCTCGGTGCTTATGGGAGGGTCGGGAGTTGGGGTTCCTCCCTACCACTAGTCGCCTGAAACTAGACCACTAGTGACTACAACAATAAGGGTAGGTGGGTGACCCATGGGAGGGTGGTGACAGATGGTCCAAATAGATCAACAAAAAAAAGGGGGAAGAGAGGAAAGGGGAATTGATCGAGAGTCCGGGATGTCGAGGTTCCTCTCCGAGTAGGTTGCCCCTCCTCGCTCTGGCCTCCACGCCAGATGTGGCGCTGCAGCTCCTCCTTGCCACCATTGAGAGAGAGAGAGAGAGAGAGAGAGAGAGAGAGAGAGAGAGAGAGAGAGAGAGAGAGAGAGAGAGAGACAAAGGCAGGATCAGATTTTTTGATTTTTAGTGCGATTTGGGGCTAGGGTCCCATGTCTCGTATTCCTCTCGAGTTTGGATTTCCTCCAGTCGGTCGGCCTCGATCGATGGGCCCGTGCGCATCACAGCCGTACGATGTTAGGTGACCCAAAGTGAATCGTACTCCAGCCCAACTGCATGCGCACTACAAAAAAAACAGTTATTACCGACGGAAATTTAATTACCGACGGCATAATAATCTTTTTACCGACAGCATAATAATATCCGTCGGTAAAAATCGACGACGAAACACAGGGTTCCATTTTTCCAGAGGCTCGGTTTTTACCCTGAGTTTCGTCGGGACACTTTTACCGACGAAAATTTAATTACCGTCGGTATTGTACCGACGGACATATAACGTCCGTCGGTACAAATTCTTTATACCGACGGCAATATAAAGTCCGTCGGTAAAAATCAACGACGAAACTCAGGGTTCCATTTTTTCCAGAGGCTCGGTTTTTACCCTGAGTTTCGTCGGGACAATTTTACCGACGGATAGTTAATTACCGTCGGTAATAATGTACCGACGGACATATAATTTTCGTCGGTAAAATTAGTTTTACCGACGGAAATATATAGTCCGTCGGTACAATATCCCAACAAAACACAGGGTGCCTTTTTTTTTTCCAGAGACTCGGTTTTTAGCCTGAGTTTCGTCGTGACATTGTACCGACGGACTTTATGTAGCCGTCGGTATTAAATATTTTACCGACGGTATTATACATGCCGTCGGTATAAAGTATTGTACCGACGGATAATAAGTGACCGTCGGTAATAAATGTGATAAAAAAACTAAAAAAATTGAAGTTATAATACCGACGGACATTATAGGAACCGTCGGTAAAAAGTATATTATTACCGACGGTGATAATAATGTCCGTCGGTAAAGACGCTATTTCTTGTAGTGGCGGTTGTGATGCGCGTCGGGCCCACCGACCGGGGCCGACCGATTGGAGGAGATCCGGACTCATTCCTCTCAAATTTTTACGAATCGGGTTAGGGGGGCTGTATTTTTTTTTTTGTGGGTTGGGCTGGGCCGGGCCTTTTGCTGAGTGGACTGGTGAACTGTTTCGGGCTGGAGTTGGCTGGAGAGTACACGGGTTTTCCAAAAACCCGGCCGGGCTATAGCTCGGCCGAGCCAACTCATGGATCCGCCCATGATGGCTGGTCAATCTTGGGACAGACTCAGTTAAAGTTAGGGCTTCACGTTGAGCTAAATCTCGAGCTCTGGAACCGGGCACATACCATCGACCTCCCCACCCCGCCCCGCCCCGCCCAAGTTCCGCATGCACAAATGAGCATAACTTACCAATTTGTTTGACTACAATTGAGGCCCTTCAACAATTGGGACGAGATTGCGGACTCAATATGTCAAAGGACATTCATGAGGTGATGAGACTCGAGCGCGATATGCGGAGAGATTGCGAGCTTGCTACAGGAGAAAACCACATGTGATCACCTTGTCTTCTTGCAGGTTTGGATAGGGGGGTCGATCGAGAGACCAGGTCTGGGTTATAGGCTGCGTTGTATTTACTGTTTCTATGGGCCTTTCCGAATTAACCTATTTTGAGTTTGTTATGCAATATGTTTTACTATTTCTATTTATAATACACAGGTTGGGGTCCGCCTACCCCCCTCCCATATAGGGATGTCATCGATCTTTTCTCAAAAACAAAAAAAAATTACCACATAAGTTCATATAAACCCGCGACCAAGATGGGGGATAAACCCATCACAAAGACGTTTGGTACGCAACATAGAAGCTTTTTTTGTTTCTAACATTGAGGTTTTTTCACAAAAACAAGTAAGGCGAAAAGTATTGATACTCACTTCTCAGGGATCTAGAGGGGCGAGTTTTTTTTTTTTTTGGCTGGACCGACTAGGCGGTCATTGGACAGGGCGCTAGAGCAAGGGCTCAAAGAGGTCTGGAGATCGAAACAGGGGAGACAATGACTACTATTTATTAATTCCATAATCCGGTGAACATGACATCAGCGGTAGGGATTCACACGTGAAAACAAGGCACAATGGCATTGAGGAAAAGTTCGTTCCATGGTGTCCATACCAAAAGTTGAACAAAAAACATTTCCAGCATAGGAGAGAGGAAGTACCACTAGGCTAAGAGCCCGTTGGTTCTAGAGGGGGAGATTGTTCAGCAATTCACGAGGGGGCCCAGACACATAGGGCAAGTTCACCCACTAGCGCGCGTGTGTGAGCTAGTGGAGCCCCTCCTCTAGTGTGATAACTAGTGGGGGGAAGTGGGCAATCCTATTTAAGTTGGTAGAAGATTTCTCCCCTTACCGATATGGGACTAAACCCATTGATGTTTGTGTGGTTTTAAAACACACCCAACAGGCATTCCAACCGATTTTCAAATCTTCAAAATGAAAGACCTCTGAGCGTCTCCAACCGGCCTTCGATCATACCTTCATTTTGAAGGTGGGAGCACCTCCAACCGTACTTCCTTCCAACCTTCAAAATGAAGGAAGGGGTGTTTGGGCCTTCATATATATTTGAAGGGGGAAATTTGGCATCTCACATGTGTTTCGGGAGGAAAATATAATACAGTCGCAGATTGGATAGCTGGAGCTGTGTGTAGGACGGGAGTCCGTTTGGCCATGCACCGTTAATGATCTACCTCGAGACCTTAAAGATTTAATTGGTTTTGTCGGATGCCTCTAGACACCCACAGATGCGAGGTGGCTAGTGCTTTTGGTTTGGTCTGTAGGACCTATTAGTGTAATTTAGAAGAAAAAAAAGGTCTTCAAAACACCATGAATCACAGTGTAAGGATGGACTTTGAGCTAGGGGTGCAGCTCGGTTCGATTCGATATGGTTTGCTCTAAATAGGAACCAACCCAACTCGGGTCGGTTCCAACTTTCTAATTCGGAACTGACTCATTAACTTGTGAAACCAAACCAAATCAACCCTTGAAAAGTTCGGATTCATCCGGTTCTAGAAGATTTTTGCTAAAATAATAAAAACCATACTACCAACATCAAATTATCGCATGTCATACACATCAAAATAGTACCTAATCAGCCTATAAAACAAATTAGTATTCATAAAATTAGAAAATATTACTAATCAATTTATACTTAAGAGGCATTCTTAACTATCTGAAGTTGATGGAAGTTTATCTTGCTACTCTTCTAGATGTACTTCTACCAGACAAAAGCTTAGCCCAATTCTAGAGGTGCAACTCGGTTCTGTTTGGTTTTCTCCCAAATCGGAACCAACCCAATCTAGGGTTGGTTCCAATTTTTCTAACTCGGAACGGACCCAAGATATCTAAAAACTAACCCAACCCAAACCACTGACGTCGGTTCAGTTCGGTTCTCGATTTGACCTAGACCAAGTTGCACACCTACTTTGAACTACAAGGATTTGATGGACCGGTTGGAATCCGAAGACCTTCAAAAGGGTATATTAATTCTTTCTTTATTCCACTGGTCGGCCTTCAAATTGAAGGCACCGGTCGATCGGTTGGAGTTGCTCAGGTGTGTTTGGTTGCTGGTAAAACACAGAAAAATAAAATAAATCACTAGTTTTCCTACAAAACTATGTGTTTGGTTGACGAAAAAGTATGGTCTCCACAGAAAAATAAATTAATTTTTTACAAAAATTAATTTTTCGTCAAAAGGTCAATAATAAGATTTATGAATATTTAATATGAATACAACAAAGAGATTGTAGCATATGTTAAATATTTAATTCTTTTCTTTTCGAATATTTATTTGGTATATGTCAAATATCTTAGATTGTAGCAATGAATCGACTTTTAGATTGATAGCTACCAATGAAAGATGCTCAAGTATTAATATTGATTTAATTAGATTAAATTCTAATTAATTAGATGTAAATAATTGGGTGATATAAAAACTTTCAACAAGATTAAGCTTATTTTTAGATTGTTAGTAATATAACACTATGCTAATCGATCTTACAATATTAGTGACTAATAATGATCGAATTAAGCTCCAACGTATGTCTATGTTTTAGAAGGAAAAGCACGATCTATAGTTTATAGATGACTATTATCTAAAGAAAGCATGATTAATTCTAATGTACAAATAAGTTAGATCTAAAGTAAAACGTTTTAGAAGGAATCAGTTTGGTCGAATTGTGAACACGATGTCCTAAAAGTCGACTACCTCTTGCATGTGAGTCTCTCGACAATGACTAGTTGACATACGACGACCCATTCGGCAAGCTTTCCTCCGGTCAACATGACTTAGAGAAGGTGTACAGCAAACACCAAAGGAACTTTCAGGAACTCGACAACTTTTCAAAGATCAAGACGTAGAGATCGAGTAAAGAGAAAGGGACATAGTTTCAAGAGCCAAGTACTATTTACAATTGTAGTACCCAAGCCATTAGTCTCGGGTGGAATTTATAATCACAGCCCCTGTGATTGTTTGGCCGCCATAAAGCCCAGCCATTACGTATAACCATTGCACAATTGGATTTGCAGTATAATTGTTCGACTATACATTACACAGCCTTTGGGTGGTGTATGTTTTTAAAAACAAAAAGTCACCAAAACATATTACATATGAAAGTTGTCAGTGAAATTTTTAACAGAATATTGCAATAGACAAAGGAACAGAGAACACATATCATGATGCTAACTTTTGTGGTACAACATGGAGAGAGGTAAGTAGAATCGGTTTATATCTTATTATCCTTAATTTGCAATAATAAATTCACATTTGATTGTGTAACATCAGGACACCAAATATTTATATATATGAAGTATGTATTACATAAGTTATAAACATGTTTACAATATATATGATGAGGAATTGTTCAAAGGATATAGCTACTAAACAATTTCATACCATTGTCAGTGTTTGGAGCCACTAATATGGTTTGGAATTGTTCAGGGCATGTGATAGCTACCGAACAATTAGGGCATGTTCGGATACGCTCCGATTCTAGGATTCTGGAAGCCCGAAATCCCTAAAAAAACAAAAAGCCTGTTTGGATAAAATTTGATCCCAAAAAGTGTTTCCACGGAGAGCCCAAAATGTACTTTTGAGAGTCATTTTTCTGGAGTCCAAAATCGAGGCTCCGGGCTCCAGAGCCTTTTTTTGGGATTTTAGGATTCCGGGCTCCTAGAATCCCAGAATCAGAATCCTATCCAAACAGGGCCTTACACATCATGTTGGTCGATAGGACCGACAAGTCTCAAGAAGGGTTAAGAAAAAGAAAGAAATGATGTTTTTTTTTTTGTGGGAGAGGGGGAAGACCGGACGATCGGTTGTACGGGACTGACGAAGGAGGCGATGGAGTGCACGTGACTGGCAACTACGAAGGTATAGGCGGTGGTGGCTTTATCAATAGTCTAGGAAGACCTCGGGGACAGGTTGGACATTTACTTTTATTTATTAAATTGGAGATCCTGATCAATTTGTGGGGTGCAAATAACACGACCTTGCTTTTTATATTGGCATATGCTTGTTTACAATCAAACTCTCAAATTAAAGTCAAAAGTACTTAAGAAAGACTAGTAGGCAATGCTGTGAGTCTTTCTTTATTCGCTTTTATTCCTTAGTGCATTATATAGAGGCCTGAGCATCTCACCAATCTACTCAACCGATTCCCCAGCTGAGAGCCTCAGACATCAATTCTGAGAACCTCCCAACCAAGAGAAAAATGGTTAGTCCTCTCTCTCTCTCTCTCTCTCTCTCTCTCTCTCTCTCTCTCTCTCTCTCTCTCTCTCTCTCTCTCTCTCTCTCATGAAGAAGCATGCATTAATCCCGCCCCAAATTCTAACTCGGATTCTTAATTTGTACGTGATGTTGCTGGCAGTCGTGGTGCCAACCTTGTTGTAACCCATGCCGGCCATGCTATGCGGTGTGCTGCCCTTACGTCGTTTGTGTTCGCGGGGGCGGCGGGGGACAAGGTGGTGGATGGGGCGGGGGCGGTGGTGGGGGATGGGGCGGTGGTAGCGGTGGTGGATGGGGAGGTGGAGGCGGCGGCGGTAGTGGATGGGGCGGTGGTGGAGGATGGGGCGGCGGAGGCGGCGGTGGTGGCGGCGGGCGATACGGGGGTGGTGGGCGGGGGCCAAGGATTGGGAACGATAACTATGCGGAGAGGGGGAACAATGAAATCATAATTGGCAACCCCGGCATCGCAAGGATTCCGGGAGCGGAGATTGGGAACAACAACCGGGCTGGTGGGAGCAACTATATCCGCATCGGCTAGCTGTACGTCCACCTTTCGGCTTGCCCTGACGACCTCACCGGTTTGCTGCTGCTACGTCATCGATCGATCTATAATCTATTGTGTGTGTTTACATTTCCTTCTCAATGTGTTTGGTTTCTCCATATCCATCTGCTAAGTCATAAATAATTAATGTACCAGCTAAGCATGAATAAATTAGTATTTTGTTGTTGCTTCCTATTGTGGAGGTGTTTATTTTTTGGAAGAGGCCTCAAGGTTCCTCACCCATTATTGCTTAGAGCACAGTAGATCAAGATTTGAATCATATCTTTATCAGCAAATAGTACCACACATCGCCATCCCCATGCCCATCGTTTATACGGCATAGTCCACGGCTGGCAGGGGCGTAGCCAGAAATTTGTTTAGACTGAAGTTAACTAACATTTTATTATAGTTGGCAATAACTAATTAAATTCTGAACATGACAAAGTTCTTTTTTTTTCACAAACTAAACAAGTCTAAATCAATAAAAACCCTAAGGTCGCTAACTAATTCGACAACATAAGAAGTAGATAAACCAATGGATTAGATATTTAAAAATTAGAATGATAAATAAAACTCGTCCTTCACTGCAAGATTGAGGATGGTCCAAATAGATCAACAAAAAAAAAAGAGGGAAGAGAGGAAAGAGGAACTGATCGAGAGTCCGGCATGTTGAGGTTCCTCTCCGAGTAGGTTGCCCCTCCTCGCTCTGGCCTCCACGCCAGATCTCCTTACCACCATTGGGAGAGAGAGAGAGAGAGAGAGAGAGAGAGAGAGAGAGAGAGAGAGAGAGAGAGAGGATCAGATTTTTTGATTTTTAGTACGATTTGGGGCTAAGGTCCCATGTCTCGTATTCCTCTTGAGTGCGGATGTCCTCTAGTCGGTCGGCCTCGATCGGTGGGCACGTGTGCATCACAGCCGCACAATGTTAGGTGACCCAAAGTGAATCATACTCCAGCGCGACTGCATGTGGCTGTGATGCGCGTCGAGCCCACCGACCAGGGCCGACCGACTGGAGGAGATACGAACTCATTCCTCTCAAATTTCGACGAATCGGGTTAGGGGGGCTGCATTTTTTTTTTGTGGGTTGGGTTGGGCTGGGCCTTTTGCTGAGTGGACTGGTGAACTATTTCGGGCTGGAGTTGGCTGGAGAGTACACAGGTTTTCCAAAAACCCGACCGGGCTATAGCTCGGCTGAACCAACTCATGGATCCGCCCATGACGACTGGTCAATCTTGGGACAGATTCAGTTAAAGTTAGGGCTTCACGTTGAGCTAAATCTCGAGCTCGGAATCGGGCACGTACCATCGACCTCCCCGCCCCGCCCCGCCCCGCCCAGCCCAAGTTCCGCATGCACAAATGATCATAACTTACCAATTTGTTCGACTACAATTGAGGCCCTTCAACAATTGGGACGAGATTGCGAACTCAATATGTCAGAGGACATTCATGAGGTGATGAGACTCGAGCGCGATATGCGGAGAGATTGCGAGCTTGCTACAGGAGAAAACCACATGTGATCACCTTATCTTCTTGCAGGTTTGGATAGGGGCGTCGATCGAGAGACCATGTCCGGGTTATAGGCTGCTTTGTATTTATTGTTTCTATGGGCCTTTCCGAATTAACCTATTTTGAGTTCGTTATGCAATATGTTTTACTATTTTTATTTAAAATACACAGGTTGAGATCTGCCTAACCCCCTCCCATATAGGGATGTCATCGATCTTTTCTCAAAAAAAAAAAAATTACTACACGTAAGTACAGATAAACCCGCCACCAAGATTTGAGATAAGCCCATCACAAAGACGTTTGGTACGCAACATAGAAGCTTTTTTTGTTTCTAACATTGAGGTTTTTTCACAAAAACAAGCAAGGTGGAAAGTATTGATACTCACTTCTCATGGATCTAGAGGGGGGAGATTTTTTTTTGGCTGGACCGGCTAGGCGGTCATTGGATAGGGTGCTAGAGCAAGGGCTCAAAGGGCTCTGGAGATCAAAATGGGGGAGACAATGACTACTATTTATTAATTCCATAATCCGGTGAATATGACATCAACGGTAGGGAATCGCACGTGAAAACAAGGTACAATAGCATTGAGGAAAAGTTTGTTCCATGGTGTCCATGCCAAAAGTTGAACAAAAAACATTTCCAAAATAGGTGAGAGGAAATACCATTAGAGTAAGAGCCTATTGGGTCTAGAGGGGGAGATTGTTTAGCAATTCACATAGGGCAAGTTCACCCACTAACCTTTGTCCATCTCCACGAACCCTCTGTAGAGATGGCTGGTTAGTATTAACCCGGGTATTCAAGTTGGGTCGGGTCATGAGATAAAAAGAGAAAAAAAAAAAATTTATATTTAAGCAGACTCTTCTTATTT
Source organism: Chamaelirium japonicum (assembly GCA_947650365.1). NCBI lineage: Eukaryota > Viridiplantae > Streptophyta > Magnoliopsida > Liliales > Melanthiaceae > Chamaelirium > Chamaelirium japonicum. The sequence goes on from OX393559.1 coordinate 31,985,911, forward strand.
TTTATAACTTGACCTGGCACATGATTACAATCATCCCTTCGCCTACCAGCTGAGGCTTAGAGTGATCCACTGGTTGGTGTTGGGTGCAACTTATGGCTGTGATTGGTGCCAAGTCAGGATGTAAAAATTTTATCACAAAAATTATGGCGAACCCTAAAAGTTATAGTTAGGGATTACAACGGTGCTGTTTCGGGCAACACCGAACCCGCACCGCAATACCGAACCGTCACACCGAAACCGCACGGTACCGCAACGATGTATCATATGTAGAACCGAAACCGCACCAAGCGGTGCGGTGCACCGCGGTTTAACATTATAATGACCTAAACGGTGTGATTTTTTACGGTTTTGGGTAAAACCGAAACCGCACCGCAAATCAAAACCGCACCGTGACGGTTTTATATTTTGGCAAACCAAAACCGCACCATGCGGTACGGTTTTCCGTGGTTCACGATTTTAAGCCGCACCGTTGCCATCCCTAGTTACAGTTATACACAAAAAGGGAAAAAGAGATGGGCAAGCCACAGGGCCGTCTCGATACAAACTGAGGCCTAAAGCAAAAATTCCAAACGGGGCCTTTTTATTTAAAATTTTATAAAATAATATTATTACTTAAAATTAGATAATATGAAAAAACTATTTAAAATTTATTCTTCTAGCTTTTTGGGAAGCAAAATTGCTAATGATACTTTTATATTCAAGTGTTTCCAAAATATTTTTTTCAATCGATAAAATGGCTAATCCACTTAATCTTTCTTGTGACATCGTCGATCGTAGATATGACTTAATTAGTTTTAGTTTTGAAAAGCTTCTTTCTGCTGATGCAACGGTTACAGGTATTGTCAGTAATATCCTATAAGCAATATAAGCATTTGGAAAAGAATCTAATCTCTTTATATAATTCAAAGTTTCAATTGCAATTTTTATCTCTATTGGTAAAACTTCCTTTAGAATCTTTAATTCTGAAAATAAATCTAATCCATCAATATCGGAAAAAATATCATGTTTCAAAAAATATTCGAGATTAAGACAATATTCTTTTAAAATATCATCCTCTAATGATCTTAATCTTTTTAAATCAAATAAAAAACCAAAAATATCTTTATATTTTTGAAATTGTTCAAATCTACTATGAATTGAAGAAATAGCTTGATCTACTATATATGTAAAATAATTAATTCTAAAAGACTCTTCAGCTGATTGTATTGGCTCATCATCATTATTCTCGTCAAATTGTTTTTTCCTACGTATTATACGTTTTTGATAAAATACAGGTTCTATTTCCATTTTATTTGCAATCTCTTTAGCCGAAATCATAGCTGATGCAAATCCATCTTCTCTATATTTTTCAAAGTATACAATAAGACCCTGTAATTGATCTATAGCAACATCAATTTGCATATCTTTGGATTGTAAGCTCTTACTAACTGTATTAACGACAAATAATATATCATACCAAATAGTCATTCCTAAGATAAACTCAAAATTTTCGATCTCATGAGTAGATAAACTTTCAGCCTCACTCTTTGTTTTAGGGTCTTCACTAGTTTCTGCTAATTGAAGTAAGGCATTTCTTATTTCTGGAGCTTGGAATTTTATTGCCTTAATACTTTCAATACGACTTTCCCAACGAGTTTGTGATAATGACTTAACAGTTAAATGAGATACATTATCTTGTAAAACTTTTCACCGTTTCGTAGAAGAAGAAAATAATGAATATATGCGTTGTACTACTCCAAAAAACGATATAGCTTTAGGGCAAGAGTTTGCCATATCACAAAGAACTAAGTTAAGATTATGACAGCCACATGGTGTATAGAATGCCCTAGGATTTATATCTAATACTCTCTTTTGTACACCTTGATGTTTTCCTTTCATATTAGATCCATTATCATATCCTTGTCCTCTAACATCATTAATATCAAGCCCAAGATTTGTAAGTGTATTTATAAGTTCATTAAAAAGTCCATTTCCAGATGTATCATCTACTTTTAAAAATTCTAAAAAGTATTCTTCTATTTTTATAGGACTTGTTGAAACATCTACGCATCGTATTATAAGAGTCATTTGTTCTTGATGACTTATATCTGGAGTACAATCAAGTATAACTAAAAAATATTTTGCTTCTTTAATCTTTTTAATAATTATACTTTTAATTTCACATGCTAAAATATGTATTAATTCATTTTGTATATTATGTCCAAGATAATGCTTATGGATTTCACCATGTTTAATGCGCCTAATATGTTCTTGCATTATGGGATCAAATTCTGCAATCATTTCAATTAAGCTTAAGAAATTTTCATTATTATCTTGATAAATCTTTTCGTTACTTCCACGAAATGCCATATTATTTTTAGAAAGAGTTTTTACAACTGCAATAATTCTCCAAAGTATATTTCTCCAATATTCTTTCTCTTTATTAATTTGTTCTTGGATACTTTTATCAATTATTTTATTATTTAATAATCTTGTTTCCAAATCATACCAAGTATTCATATTAGTAATGTGCTCATTTGTCATTTCATGACTTTTAAGCTTAGAAGTAATATTCCTCCAATCTCTAGTTTCTTCATTAGCTAATTGACTTGTAGTAGGTTTTGAATTAAATAATTTGCAACAAAAACAAAATATCTTATTAAAATCTTTTGAATAAACTAACCATTTTCTATCATGCTTCTCTCCATTTGGTAATATTCGAGTGTAATATTTAATCAAAAAACGTCTAGAGTTTTCATCAGTAGGAAATTCGAATGTTGTGTCTCTTATTGGGCCCTTTTCTACTAATAAATCTCTTAATTTTATATCGATGTTCTTCCATTGTCCTGGATCATAAATATTAACATCTTTATTATGAATAGTTTCATTGTCAATATTTTGTAATACTTTATTAACCTCTTCGACATGAATATGTTCACTATTATTATTATTTATTTCTATTTCATTAAGGTCTTCAGTATGAATCTGTTCATTATGAGTATTTTGCTGAAGTTCACTAACATCTTCATTATAAATGTGTTCATGGTCATTATTTTGCATTGCTTCACTTGTTATACTCACTTCTTTATTCATAACAAATTTATCAAGAGCACCTTTTTGAGATTGAATTAATTTTTCTATTTTTCTCTTTTTTTGAAGTTTATGATATCCGGAATCATATTTTCTAGTAGACATTTCTATAAATAATAAAAAGTTGCAGACAAATAAAATAAATATCTTCGTACTAGAAGATTGAATTCAATTTAAAAATAACTAAAATATAAAATTTAAAGAAACTAGAAAGATAGAACCTGGAGTCGTAGGAATAAGAAAATTGATGAATCCGTGAATGATTCCAATGTACTTTAGTTATGTTCCAATTAACAAAAGCCTTTTGATTAAAAGGATCAAGCACTAAAAATCTGTAGAGAAAAATAACATTTTTCAGTAAATAAATAAGCAAGAATTAAAAAAAAAAATAAAAAACTTGCTAATTACTTAATTAGATGGATGGTAAAAAAAATACCTTCGATTCGAAGGCTTCGAATGAATAGTACGATCGGCCGACGACGTCGCTCGATTGGTGGTCGGTCCGTCGTGTTACCGCGTCAAATGAAGAAGGGAGAAGTGAGAATGAAAGAGAGTCTGAGAGAGAGAGAGAGAGAGTCGATCGATTATCGTCCAGTCGCCGGTCAACGGTGCCCGGTGGCTAAGTTAGCAGTTAGCACGGGTGACCCGGTGACGGCCGTGACGGCCCGACGGGTGACGCCGTGACGGGCGTCGAGCACAAAGACAAGAGAGAGAGGGGAGTTGTGGCGGCGTGGCCCTGTGGGCACGGCGGCGCGGCGCCTATCGGCCTATGGCTAGCGGCTGCCGGCGTTGCCCACTTGCCACGTTGGTACTTGGTGCCTTGGTGGTCACCCGGTATGACCGGCCGACGGTGTCGCTCGGTCGGTGAGTGTGACTCGGTGGTCGGTCCGTGAGTCCGTCCGCCGTCGCCCGACTCGCCCGACTCGCCCGTCGGTGTTGCTGCGTGAAGGCCCGGAAGGGAGAAGTGAGAACGAGAGAGAGAGAGAGAAAAAAAAAGAAAGAGAGAGAGAGAGAGAGAGAGAGATGTATAAAAAGGTAAAGAATTTTTTTTTTTTGGTAACATCCTTTATGCATGGCTGACATTGAATTGCTGTAATGTTGTCTCGGAATCCAATCTCACATTCCCACCAAAACTTTGGAAAGTGTAACGGCTACTTTGCATGCCTTGATGGCTGACAGCTAAGGGAAAAAAAAAATTGTAAGGCACTTTGCATGCATGATGGCTGACAGCTAAGGGAAAAGAAAAATTGTTTTCTTATTTTGGTGCATCACTGCGGGCCGGTTCTGCTGTTGACAGTTGGGCCCAAACGGGCCAAATCAGCCCAAAACATAGCTGAAGCCTAAAGGCCCAACCAATGGGGGCCTTCTTCAGAAATGGGGCCTTAGGCAATTGCCTGATTTGCCTTACTATTGGGCCGGCCCTGGCAAGCCAAATATTTTGACACAAAGGTAATCTCTATGATAAGAGTTATTGGATTTTTTGATACACAAAGGTAAAACAAATATTTTCCTTTTCAATTGTGGTAATACGGCATGCTTGGAATGAGCATGTGGAAGCTATAAAAGCTTTTTTTTATAGTTTTTAGTTTTTGAAATAGAGGATTTTCTCCATGTTAGGACCTTAATGGCCCTAAGATTATTATCTTCAATTGAAGGGGGTTTCCACTTAAATTTTGGGGTACGTCCTATTCTTGTGCAATAACTGAACTGTATGTGTATCTATATACTATATATATGTGAACTGCACAAAATAGAGTTTCACCTAAACAAGCTGTGCTTCCAATTGCCCAATCATTCTATAGTTTACATCTGTTAGCACATGTCACACTTCTTAACCAAATGACCTCAATCTGAGTGAGATGTGCAATTGAAGAAAAGCAATGGTGTATAGCCCGTATATGGGAATCCCGTATGTTCGTGAAGAGACGCACCTAATGCTTAGCGTGGAATTTTGTCGAACATCTTGCGTGCACCGCACCTCTTGACTTATTCTTGATGAAAATCAACAACGAAGACAAACAAGAAAAATATAATCACAAAGAGCAACAAACAACAATCATCGAATATTTAATGAGGTCCAGACGATATGGGCTACGTCCTCGGAATGAGCTTGATTAGAACTTGGTGGGGCTTCACTATGGTTGCGGCAAGGCAATGATGGTACACCCAACTCCTACTTTCTCCTCCGTCAAAATCGGCGACCCTTCTCTTCTCCCTCAACCTCTAGACTTTAAACATCAAGAACCCTAGACCTTCTCCACCTCTCTATTACTGTCCAACAAGATGAGAATAGAATATAAGAACCTTGTGGAGAAAAAACCTACCCAAAATGCCATTTTAATACGGGCTACACGTGGCTTCAAAAATAAAGTACACAACCCAAATCCGGCCCGGTAGCAAACAAACCCATTGGGCCGATGGGCCAAACAAATGGATATTCTGAGCCAAACGTACTTAACCCCGTACAGACTCAATGGTATGCGGGGCCACAGCCCATATAAAGACATGGGGCCCACACAACCTTTGAGTCTGCACGGGACACCGTAGACAAGCTCTGCAGCATTTTCCTTTGGAGAAACAAAACATTTGCACAATAAGTAACAAAGGTGCCCTTGGCATTGTCATTGTTACTGGGTTAGGTGGGGTTTATTTACGGTTTTTCCTCTTCCTTGGGGTAATTAATTAGGTCTTTTTATATTGCCATACATTCCTTTGCTTTTTCAAACATGCTAGTCTCTCTCTAAAGTCTGAGTTGGTGTACAAAAGACTTTATTCAAGTCAATGGGTCCAGCCTTTCTTTAATCCCAGGAAAAATTCTCTCTCTCTCTCTCTCTCTCTCTCTCTCTCTCTCTCTCTCTCTCTCTCTCTCTCAATTGAGGAAGCATGTATTGATACTAATCAATCTCATCGCATATCTTAACCTGTATTCTTTGTGATGTTGCTGGCAGTCGTGGTACTTGCTTTTCTGTTGTGTGAAAATACTCGATTTGGAAGTGAAAACATTCAAGCCATGACAGAAAACACACAGGATATTTGTTAACACGGTTCAAAAACTTTCTACCTATGCGGGTGCCAGTCACCACCCTTGGAGCAATATAGAATTAGATGGGAGATCTACAATCCTCTTCTTCTTTCTTATCTCTACTATATCTCCCTTTGTTTCTCCTACTCAATTGAGAAGTCCGAAGAAGAAACCGTGCTGCAAACACGCAGTCCTTGGCCTAAGCGGTTGTTAGTTGCCTGTAGCCCCTGCGATTGATGTCGCCTACTGAGCACCCGACGATGCCTCGGTCTTGAGCCCGTTGGCACTATTGTCGTCCGTTGACGACCAACTGCAAACACGCCCGTGCTCTACGTCAGACGTCTCATGGGTCCATCGCCCCGAAACCCCCTCCACACGCTACTGACTACGTACAAGCCATGCCGCGGCTGAGTATGACGTGCTACCGAGCACCCATCGATACCTCGATCCCGGTGCCCCGTTGGTACCTTCGTGTTGTCACTTGTCGGTGCCTCATCCGCTGTTCACCGATAGCCACTCCCCATGTTGCGTCGTAGGCATGGCTGTAGCTATGCTCGTCGCCCTGCGACCGTTGTCGCCTCCGTCGTTCATCACTGATTCATATCGATGCCCTCGACACCTTTGTGCCGGCAGTCGTTGTTTATACCTTACCCGTCATTTCCCTTAAGGAATATTTGAAATATCTCGAGTCTCATTCTTCTCCAATGCAGCCATCTCCTCGCATGTTGCATTCTTCCAACAAGTCTAACTCATAGCTTTTGACACATTACAGGGAATAAAGATTGATTCCAAGGTAAAAACAAATGACTAGTAACATGGTTAGAAGGTAAAACAAGAAACAAATCCAGAGAGAGGATATCTAGATGATGAGCATATTGAGCGAGCTTCTTTTTTAACAACAATAGGAGTATCAATAGGATCATTGTTACTCTGATCAGAAGGGTCCCCTTGATATGGAGCTTGAGCATGGGTGTGAGTCCGAGGCTCTTCAACATTTACCTCCTCCATCACCTATAGCTCTTCACAACTTTCTTCAGTAGGAGGTTCCAAGTTAGACAGCAGTAGTGATAAGCTCGACCTTATCCCTTCACCATGGTGTCCAGTATTCTCCCCCTGAAGAGGAGAGGGAGAGTTGGAAGTAACAAATTTAGTGTCCAGTATTCTCCCCTTGAAGAGGACAGGGAGAGCTGGAAGCAACTTTAAAGTATGACATCCCCTCAAAAAACGTAATATCACAAGAAGCAAACCAACACCTAAAAGGTGGGTGATAACATTTGTACCCCTTCAGAGTAGGAGAATAGCCAACTAAACACACACCAAAGAGCTGATGGATCAAGTTTGGACCAATTATATTTTGGAGCATGGAATAACACACACATCCAAAGATACGAGAAAGTAAGTGAAAAGCCTTAGAAGACTTAGACAAGGACCTCCTAAGGAATGATAGGACAAAGAATATAGAAAGGCATACAGTTGGTAAAAAATATAGCTGTGAGAACCGCTTCAGTTCAATACAATGTAGGAACACGCATATAGTGTAACAAATAGTGTGGAACTTTAAAGAGATGACAATTCTTGCATTCTGCGATATTGTTTTGCTGTCGGGTATAAGAACATGTTATATGGTGGATTAGACCATGTCCACTAAAGTAAGATTTCACATCTCGAATGAGATATTCATGCCCATTACCAGAGCAAATTTTTTTAGAGTTGCATCAAACTGAGTCATATATCATCCTATGAAACTCCTTCAGAGTAGGAAATAATTCATCTTGAGATCTCAATAGATACACCCATGTTTTATGAGAGAAATCATCAACAAAAGTAATAAAGTACTTATAATCATTGATAAAATTACATGGTGCAGGACCCCAAATGTCGTAATAAACAAGAGCAAAATGATTCTGACTAGTGGATTCACTAGAATGATAGGTAGTACAATGTTTAGACACTACGCAGGACTCACATAAAGGAGATTCCTTATGAGAAACACACCTCAGGTGAGGAATAATTTTATTTAAAGTAAGAAAAGGAACATAGCCTGAGCGTCGATGCCAAAGTTTCAACTATTGTACTTCATGATCAAAGAATACCATAGATAAATAACCAGAGGGTCTTTCCACTCCCTCTAGCAAATACAACCCACTATGCTCACTCCCACATATATCCAAGAGTCTGCTTCATCACCAGGTCCTAAAAAACATAATACGTAAGGAAATAATGTAACACTATAGTTTATGCTTCAAGTAAACTTATTGGTCGAAAGAGTATTAGTAGAGAAAGCAAGACTATGAAAAACATTTAAAAGGGACAGAAGAAGAGAGATTAATTATTCCTCTTTCCTTGATAGGAGAGGTGCTGCCATCAACTATCCGAACTTTCCCTTCTATCGACATGAAGCATAAATAACGATTAGAGAAGGCTCACATATCCTATGATCGGAAGCACCCAAGTCAATAATTCAAGGTGAAGGAGCATGACCAGTGGCACCTAATTGAGCCAGATGGAAGGAGAAAGCTGCTAGACATGATACCTGAGATGTAGCTCCCTATGTCACTACCAACTTTAGAGCTTAAATTTCATACCATAAGGACTCGCTATCCTTCTGATTATTAGCTAAGGAAGCTAGATCATGGGAGTCCATCGTATGAGCAGCAGAAGTGGGAAGACGGATGTCACTACCAAATCGACTATCCCGCTGAGCATGACGACCATGCATATCCTAACATTGCTCCTTCATGTGATGCTTGTCGGATGGGGTCCTGAGAAAATAGGGAGCGATTTTGGCTCCACAAATATAGAGAGTCTGGCAGAGATCCAAAAATAGGGGGGGTACATAGCGAGGCATCTTAGAGGTTGTTTTGGGGATGAGTGCTTGATTTGTATATAATTTATTTATGATTTTTAGTTAGGGGTCCTAAAAAAATTGGAAACAATTTTGGCTCCCAAAATAAGTCTGGTAGCTATCCCAAAAATAGGAAGGTACATGGAAAGGCTCTTGGAGGGTGTTTTGGAAAGGAGTATTCAATTTGTATATAATTTACTAATAGTTGTCGCGTTAGGGTCCTGAGAAAATAGATAGCGATTTTAGCTCCCCAAATATAGGGATTCTGGTAGTGATCCCAAAGTTAGGGAGGAACATGGAGAGGCTCTTAGAGGGTGTTTTAGTAAGGAGTGCTAAATTTATATATAATTTACTTATGGTTGTCGAGCGGGTATTCTAAGAAAATAGGGAGTGATTTTGGTTCCCCAAATATATGGAGTCTAGTAGCGATCCTAAAAAAAAGGAGGCATATGGCAATGCTCTAAGAGGGTGTTTTGGGGAGAAGTGTTCGATTTGTATACAATTTATTATGTTTGTCGGGTGGGGGTTCTGAGAAATTAGGTAGCGATTTTGGCTCCCAAAATATAGGGAGTTTGAAGCGATCTTAAAAATAGAAAGATACATTGCGAGGTTCTTGGAAGGTATTTTAGGGAGTAATGCTCGATTTGTATATAATTTACTTATGGTTATCGGGTAGAGGCCCTGGAATAATATAGAGCAATTTTGGCTCCCTAAATATAGGGATTCTCGTAGCGATCCCAAATATAGGGAGGTACATGACAAGGTCCTTGGAGGGTGTTTTTAGGAGGAGTACTCAATTTGTATATAATTTACTTATGGTTATCGGATGGGATCCTGAGAAAATAGGGAGCGATTTTGGCTATCCAAATATAAGGGGAGTCTGCAGTGATCACAAAAATAGGAAGGCACATAGCGAGACTCTTGGAGGGTGTTTTGGAAAAGAATGCTCGATTTGTATATAATTTACTTATAGTTATCTGGTGGGAGTCCTGAGAAACTATAGGGAGTATGTTAGCGATTCCAAACATAAGGAGGCACATGGCGAGGCTAGTGGACTGTATTTTGGGAAGAACTGCTAGATTTGTATATAATTTACTTATGGTTATCCAATAGAGGTTTTTAGAAAATAAAAAGCGATTTTGGCTCCTCATATATAGCGAGTCTGGTATCGATCCCAAAAATAGGATGGCACATGGAGAGGCTTTTATAGGGTATTTTTGGGAGGAGTGCTTAATTTGTATATGATTACTTATAGTTATCGGGTGGGGGTTCTAAGAAAATATGAAGTACTTTTGACTATCCAAAAGTTAGGAGTCAGGTAGCGATTCAAAAAATAGGAAGGCACATGGCGAAACTCTTGGAGAGTATTTTAGGAAGAAGTGCTCAATTTGCATTTAATTTACTTATGGTTGTCGAATGGAGAAAATAGAGAGTGATTTTCGCTCCTAAAATCTAAAAAGTAAGGTTACACTCACAAAAATAGGGCGGTACATAGCAAGGCTTTTGGAGGATATTTTTATAAGGAATGCTTAATTTTTATATAATTTTCTTATGGTTATGGATATGGTCCTGAGAAAATAGTAAGTAATTTTTGCTCTCCAAATATAGGAAATCTATTAGCGATTTCCAAAACAAGAAAGCACATGGCGATGCTCTTTGATAGTGATTTTGGGAGGAGTACTCAATTTATATATAACTTACTTTTAATTGTTTGGTGGGGGTCCTAAGAAAATAGGATGTGATTTTGGATCTCCAATATAAAGAGTTTGGTAGCGATCCCTAAAATAGGGAGGCACATGATGAGACTCTTGGAGGGTGTTTTGAGGAAAAATGCTCGATTTATATATAATTTAATTATAGTTGTCGAGTGATGGTCCTGAGAAAATAAAGAGTGCTTTTTGCTTCCCAAATATAGAAAGTCAATTAGTGATCCCAAAAATAGGAGGCATATGATGAGGCTCTTGAAAAGTGATTTTGGGAGGTGTGCTCGATTTAGATATAATTTACTTTTGGTTATCGGGTGGGGGTTCTGAGAAAATAAGGAGTTATTTTAGCTCCCTAAATATAGGGTATCTCGTAGTGATAGTGATTCCAAAAATAGAAAGACACATGGTGAGGCTTAAGGTGTGTATTTTGAAAAGAAGTGCTCGATTTGTATATAATTTACTTATGATTATCTAGTAGAGGTCTAGAGAAAATAGAGAGTGATTTTGGCTCTCTAAATATAGGGAGTTTGGTAGCGTTCCTAAAAATAAGGAGGCGCATGGTGAGGCTCTTGGAGGGTGTTATAGAGAGCAATACTTAATTTATATATAATTTACTTATGGTTATCGGGTGGGGCCCTAGAAAATAGGGAACGATTTCGGTTTCCTAAATATAGGGAGTCTCGTAGTGATCCCAAAAATAGAAAGGCACATGGCGAGGCTCTTGGATAGTATTTTGGGGAGGAGTGCTTGCTTTGTATATATTACTTAGGGTTGTCGGATGTAGGTCCCGAGAAAATAAGAATGATTTTTGCTCTCCAAATATAAGGAGTCTGGTTGTAATCCAAAAAATAGAAAGGCACATCGTGAGACTCTTGGAGAGTGTTTTGGGGAGGAGAGCTTGATTTATATATAATTTGCTTATGGTTATCGGGTGGGGGGTCCTTAGAATATAGGGAGCGATTTTGACTCTCCAAATGTAGGGAGTCTGGTTACGATCCTAAAAATAGGAAGGTATATGATGATTCACTTAAAGGATATTTTGGGGAGGAGTGCTCGATTTGCATATAATTTATATATGGTTGTCGATTAGGGTCCTTATAAAATAAGGATCGATTTTGGCTCCCAAAATATAGAGAGTCTAGTAGCGATCTAAAAAATTAGAAGGCACATGGCATGGCTCTTGAAGGTTATTTTTGGAAGAAGTGTTCGATTTGTATATAATTTACTTATAATTGTTAGGTAAAGATCTTTAGAAAATTTAGACCAATTTTGGCTTCCTAAATGTAGGGAGTTTGGTAACAGTCCCAAAAATAGGAAAGTACGTGGCGAGGCTCTTAGAGGATGGTTTTGGGAGGAGTGCTTGATTTGTATATAATTTACTTATGGTTGTCGGGTGGGTGTCCTAAAAAAATAAGGAACGATTTTGGCTTCCTCAAATATAAGTAGTCTGGTATTAATCTTAAATATAGGGAGTCACATTTAGAGGTTCTTTGAAGCTGTTTAGGGAGGGTTCTTTATTTCTATATAATTTACTTATGGTTTTAGGGTGGGGGCCATGAGAAAATAGAGTATGATTTTGGCTTCACAAAAGCAAGAGGAGTCTGGTAGCGATCGTAAACATAGTAAGGCAAATGACGAGCCTCTTGGAGGGTGTTTTGGGTAGAAATGATCGATGCATATATAATTTACTTATAGTTTTTGGTGTGGGTATTAAGAAAATAGGAAGTTGTTTTGACTCCCAAAATATAGGGAGTCTAGTAGCGATTTCAAAAATATGAAGGTACATGGCGAAGCTCTTAGAAGGTGTTTTGGGGAGGAATGCTCAATTTATATATGATTTACTTATAGTTATCGGGTGGAGGTCCTAAGAAAATTAGAAGCGATTTTGACTCCCTAATTGTAAAGATTATAGTAGCGATCCCAAAAATAGGAAGGCTCTTGGAGGGTGTTTTGAGGATGGGTGCTCAATTTGTATGTAATTTACTTATGGTTATCAGGTGGGGGTCTTGAGATTATATGAAGCGATTATGACTCCTCAAATATAAGTAGTCTGGTAGTGATCCCACAAATAATTAAGCATATGACAAGATTCTTAGGAGTCATTTTGAGGAAGAGTGCTCGATTTGTATAAAATTTACTAATAGTTGTAAGAAAATTAGGAGCAATTTTGGTTCCCTAATTGTACAGAATCTGGTAGTGATCCCAAAAATAAGAAAGAGCATAACGAGACTCTTGAAGGGTACTTTAGAGAGAAATGCTCGATTTCTATATAATTTACTTATGGTTATCGGGTGTGGGTATTGAAAAAATAGGGACCAAATTTTGCTCTCTAAATTTAGGAAATCCAGTATCGATCCCAAATATAGGGAGGCACATAGCAAGGTTCTTTGAGGGTGTTTTGGGGGAGGGTGCTCGATTTGTATGTACTTTACTTATGATTTTAGGGTGGGGGTTCTGACAAAATAGGGAGTGATTTTGACTTCCTAAATATAAGACAAGTCTGATAGCGATCAAAAAAATAGGGAGGCATATGATGATCTGCTTGGAGGGTGTTTTGGGGAGAACTTAATTTGTATATAGTTATTGGGTAGGGGTCCTAAGAATATAGTGAGTGGTATTGACTCCCAAAATATAAGGAGTTTTATTGCGATCTGAAAAATAGGAAGATACATGAGTAGACTCTTAGATGATGTTTTTGAAATGAGTGCTCGATTTGTATATAATTTACTTATAGTTGTCAGTTAGGGGGTCTTGAGAAATTAGGGAGTGATTTTGGCTTCCTAAATATAAGAAGTCTAGTAGCGATCCAAAAAATAGAAAGTCACATGGTTAGGCTCTTGGAGTGTGTTCTGGGGAGGAGTGCTTAATTTATATATAATTTACTTATGATTGTCGGGTAGGGTCCAGAAAAAATAGGGAGTAATTTTGCCTTTTCAAATATAGAGAGTCTGATAGTGATTCCCAAATGAGAAAGCTTTTAGAGGTTATTTTTGGAAAAGAGTACTCGATTTGTATATAATTTACTAGTAGTTTTCGGATAGTATTTTAGAGAGGAGTGCTCGATTGGTATATAATTTACTTATGGTTATCGTGTGGGGGTCTTGAGAAAATAGGGTAAAATTTGGTTCCTAAAATATAGGGAGTCTAGTAGTGATTTTTAAAAAAGGGAAGCACATGACGAGACTCTTAGAAGATGTTATAGGGAGAAATGCATAATTTTTATATAATTTATTTTCGGGTAGGGTCCATAGAAATTCGCGAGTCATTTTTGCTCCCCATATATAGAGTCTGGTAACAATCCCAAAAATAAGGAGGTATATAGTGAGGCCCTTGGAGAGTGTTTTTGGGAGGATTGCTCGATTTATATATAATTTACTTATGTTTGTCAGGTGGAGGTCCTGAGAAAATAGGGAATGATTTTGGCTCCCCAAATATAGGGAGTCTGCTAGCGATCCATAAATATAGGGCATATGGCAAACATCTTGATGGGTATTTTCGGGTGATGTGCTCGATTTGTATATAATTTACTTATGGTTGTAGGGTGAGGGAATGATTTTTGCTCCCAAAATATAGAAAGTTAGTTAGTGATCCCAAAAATAAGGAAACACATGGCGAGACTCTTGGATGGTGTTTTTGGGATAATGCTCGATTTGTATATAATTTACTTATATTTATCGGGTAGGGATTCAAAGAAAATATAGTAATCTGGTAGCAATCCAAAAAATAGGGAGCCATATAGTAAGGATTTTGGAGGGTTTTATGGGGAGGACTACTCGATTTATATATAATTTACTTATGGTTGACGAGTGAAAGTCCTGAGAAAGTATACAGCAATTTTTGCTCAATAATTATAGGAATTTTTGTCGCGATTCCAATAATAAGAAAGCACATGACAATGATTTTGGAGGGTATTTTATGAAGGAGTACTTGATTTGTATATAATTTACTTATGGTTATCGGGTGGAGGTCCTGAGAAAATAGGGAGCGATTTTGGATCCCCAAATATAAAGAGTCTGGTAGCGATCATAAAAATAGAAAGTCATATAATAAAACTCTTAGAGGATGTTTTGGGGAGAAGTGTTTGATTTGTATATAATTTACTTATGATTATTTAGTGGGGGTCTTTAGAAAATAGGGAGTGATTTTTGCTTCCCAAATACAAGGAGTCTAGTATCAATCATAAAAATAGGAAGGCACATCACAAGGCTCTTGGTGGGTGCTTTGGAGAGGAAAACTCGATCTGGACATAATTTATATATGGTTGTTGGGTGGGGTCCTTAGAAAATAGGGTGCGATTTTGACTCCCTTAATATAGGAAGTCTGGTTACGATCAAGAACATATGAAGACACATGGTGAGGCTCTTAAAGGGTATTTTGGGAAGGAGTGCTTGATTTGTCTATAATTTACTTATGATTGTCGGTTAGGGGTCCTGAGAAAAAAATAAGTGATTTTGACTCCCTAAATATAGGGAGCTTGGTAGCCATCCTAAAAATTAGAAGGCATATGGTGAGGTTTTAGGTGAGTATTTTAGAAAGAAGTGTTTGATTCATATATAATTTAGTTATGGTTATCGAGTAGAGGTCCTAAGAAAATATACGTTGATTTTGGCTTTCTAATTGTAAGGAGTCTGGTAGGGATCCCAAAAATAGAAAGACACATGGCGAGGCTCTTGGAGGGTAGTTTGGGGAGGAGTGCTCGATTTGTATATAATTTACTATGGTACTCAGGTGGTGTTCCTGAGAAAATAGGGAGGGATTTTGGCTCCCCAAATATAGGAAATTCGGTATCTATCCAAAATATAAGGATGCACATGGTGTGGTTCTTGAAGGGTGTTTTAGAGAGAGTGCTCGATTTTGGGAGAAGTGCTCAATTTGTGTTTAATTTACTTATGATTTTTCGGTGGTTGTCCCGAGAAAATAGGGAGTTATTTTGGCTTTCCAAATGTAAGAGTCTGATAGCGATCGCAAAATTAGGGAGGTACATGGCGAGCCTCTTGGAGGGTGTTTTAGGTAGGAGTGCTCGATTTGTATATAATTTACTTATACTTATCGGGTAGAGGTTCTAAGAAAATAGGGAGCAGTTTTGACTCCCCAGATATAGAAAGTCTTATAGCGATCTCAAAAATTTGAAGGCACATAGAAAATCTCTTTGAGGGAGTTTTTGGGAGGAGTGCTCGATTTGTATATAATTTACTTATAGTTGTCAGGCGGGGTCTTGAGAAATTTTGGAGAGATTTTGGCTCTCCAAATATAAACAGTCTAGTAGTGATCAGAAAAATAGGAAGACATATAGTGCGACTCTTGGAGGATGTTTTGGGAAGGAGTGCTGAATTTGTATATAATTTACTTATGATTGTCGAATGTGGGTCCTGAGAAAATAGAGAGTGATTTTGGCTCCCCAAATATAGGTAGTCTGATAGTTATCCTAAAAATAGTAAGGCACATGACAAGGTTCTTAGCGGTTACTTTGGAGATGAGTACTCAATTTGTATATATTTTAGTAATAGTTATCGGGTAGAGATTCTAAAAAAATTATGAGCGATTTTGCCTCCCCAAATATAAGGAGTCTGGCAGCAATCCCAAAAATAGGAAGGAGCATGACGAGGCTCTTAGAGGGTGTTTTAGAGAGGAGTGCTGGATTGATTTAAAATTTACTTATGGTTATCAGGCGAGGGTCCTGAGAAAATAAAGAGCGATTTTTGGTCCCTAAATTTTGGGAGTCCGATATCGATACCAATTATAGAAGGCACATGACAAGGTTCTTGGAGGGTATTTTATGGATGGTGCTTGATTGATATATAATTTACTTATGGTTGTAGGGTAGGGGTCCTAAGAAAATAGGAAGTGATTTTTGCTTCATAAATATAGGATGAGTCTTGTTGCGATAAAAAAATAGGGAGACACATGACAAGTCTCTTGGAGGGTGTTTTGGAAAGTACTCATTTTGTATGTAATTTACATATAGTTATTTATTGGGGGTCCTGAGAAAATAAGGAGTAGTATTGACTCTCCAAATGTAGGGTATCTGGTAGTAATCTCAAAAATATTATGGTACACGATGAGGATCTTGGAGGGTGTTTTAGGAAGGAGTGCTTGATTTTAATATAATTTTTTTTATAGTTGTTTGGTAGGGGTCCTAAGAAAATATGGAGTGATTTTGATTTCCCAAATATATGGAGTCTAGTAGCGATCCAAAAAATAGGAAGACCCATGGCGAAGCTCTTAGAGTGTGTTCAAGGAAGGAGTACTCAATTTATATATATTTACTTATAAATATCGGGTAGGGGTCCTGAGAAAATATTGAGCGATTTTAGCTTCCCAGATAAAAGGAGTCTAGTAGTGATCCCGAAAATAGGGAGGTACATGATGAAGCTTTTAGAGGTTGTTTTAGGGGGGAGTACTTGATTTGTATATAATTTACTAATGATTACCGAGGGGTATTTTGGGGGAGGACTACTTGATTGGTAAATAATTTACTTGTGGTTGTCGTGTGGCTGGGGATCTTGAGAATATACGGTGCGATTTTGGCTCCCAAAATATAGGGAGTCTTGTAGTGATCTAAAAAAAGGGGGCACATGGCAAGGATCTTTGAGGGTGTTTTTGGGGAGAAGTGTTTGATTTTTATAAAATTTTGTTATGGTTGTCAAGTGGGGTCCTGAGAAATTAGGGAGTTAATTTGGCTCCCCAATTATAGAAAGTCTGGTAGTAATTTCAAAAGTAGGAAGGCATATGGTGAGTCTTTTGGAGGGCGCTTTGGAGAGTTATGCTCGATTTGTATATAATTTGCTTGTGGTTATTGAGTAGGGGTCCTAAGAAAATATAGAACACTTTTGACTCTTTAAATATAGAGAATCTATTAGCGATCCCAAAAATTAGAAGGCATATGACAAGTCACTTGGAGGGTGATTTGGGGAGAAATGCTTGATTCGTATATGATTTACTTATGATAGTATGGTAGGAGACTTGGGAAAATTGGGAGCGATTTTGGATCCCCAAATATAGGGAGTCTGGTAGTGATTCGAATAATAGGAAGGTAAATGATGAGGCTCTTAGAGAGTGTTTTGATGATGAATGCTCAATTTATATATAGTTTACTTAAGATTTTCGAGTGGGGTTTATAAAAAAATAGGAAGGATTTTGGCTCCCCAAATATAGGAAGTCTAGTAGTGATTCCAAAAATAAAAAGACACATGACGAGGCACTCGGAGGTATTTTGGGGAGGAGTACTTGATTTGTATTTAATATACTTATGGTTTTCGGATGGGAATCCTGAGAAAATATGCAGTGATTTTGGCTCCTCAAATATAGGGAGTTTGGTAGCTATCCTAAAAATAGGGAGACATATGATGAGGCTTTAGGAGGGTGTTTTTATGTGGAGTGCTCGATTTGTAGATAATTTACTTATGGTTGTTGGGTGGGTATGATGACTAAGATCCAATAGCCAATAGTTAAGACTCAGGCTGTGATGCCAAGATGAGTGAGGTAAGGTGTCCAAGGTCATGAGTTAGACCCATATCACTTACAAAGAAAGAGATCATGAGCTATATATATATATATATATATATATATATATATATATATATATATATATATATATATATATATATACACACACACACACACACACACACACACACACACACACACACACTTCCCAAACATAGAAGATGCATTTTAAAACTGTGCGCCGCTACGGATCCCATAAAAACTCTATTGTTAAGCGTGCTCGGGCGAGATTAGTACTAGGATAGATGACCTCCAGGGAAGTCCTCGTACGAGCATAGGCAAAGCGAATAATATTTTATGTATTTGGGGCAGATGTTATATAATGGTATCAGAGCTGGTTTTCCTCATAATGGGGAGGGTCTAATCCTACACGTCGATATGTAGCCCTTAAGGGAGGTGAATTATGATGATCAAGATCTAATAACCAATAGCCAAGATTTCTAAGGCTATGATGCCAAGATGGATGAGGAGATGTGAGGTGAGGTATAGTGTCCAAGGCCATGAGTTAGCCCCATATCGTCTCGAAAGAAGAGATCATGAGCTACTTATATAATTTTTCCTTCCAAACATAGAAGATGCGTTTTAAAATCGAGCACTATTGCGAATTCCTTATGAACTTCATAGTTGAACATGCTCGGGCGGGAGTAGTAATAGGATGGGTGACCTAGGAAATCCTCGTGCGGGCACGGGCTAAGCGGATAATATTTTGTGTGTTTGGGGTGGATGTTATAGTAGGGGTCATGAGAAAATATGGAGCAATTTTGGCTCCCAAAATATAAGAAGTCTAGTAGCGATCCTAAAAATAGAAAAGGCATAGCGAGGCTGTTTGAGAATGTTATGGGGAGGAGTGCTTGATTTGAATATAATTTACTTATGGTTGTCAGGTAGGGGTTCTAAAAAAATAGGGAGCTATTTTGGCTCCCCAAAAATAGGGAGAGTCTAGTAACTATTGCAAAAATATAGAAGTACATGGCAAGATTTTTGGAGGTTATTTTAGGAAGGAGTACTTGATTTGTATATAATTTACTTATAGTTATCAAGTGGAAGTCCGGAGAAAATTATGAGTGATTTTGGCTCCTAAAATATTAAGTGCCTGGTAGCGAACCCAAATACAGGGAGGCACTTGGCGAGGCTCTTAGATGGTATTTTGGGAAGGAGTTATAGATTTGCATACAATTTACTTCTAGTTGTATGGTGGGGGTCCTAAGAAAAATATAGAGCGATTTTGGCTCCCTAAATATAGGAAGTTTGGTAGTGATCCCAAAAATAAGGATGTGCATGACGAAGCTCTTTGAGGGTATTATGGGAATAAGTGCTCGATTTGTATGTAATTTACTTATTATTATTGGGTAGGGGTCCTGAGAAAGTATGGAATGATTTTAGCTCCCTAAATATAGAGAGTCTAGTAGCGATCCCAAAAATAGGAAGGCACATGGCATGACTATTATGGGTGTATTGGGAGGAGTACTCGATTTGTATATAATTTACTTATAGTTGTCAGGTGGAAGTCCTTAGAAAATAGAGAGCAATTTTGCCTCCTCAAATTTTGGGAGTTTGGTAGTGATCCCAAAAATATGAAGGCACATGGCAAGGTTCTTGAAGGGTAATTTGAAGTGGAGTGCTCGATTTGTATATAAGCGATTTTGCCTCCTATAATGTTGGGAGTCTGGTAGTGATTAAAAAAATATAAAGGCACATGGCAAGGTTCTTGGAGGGTAATTTGAAGTGGAGTGCTCGATTTGTATATAACTTACTTATAATTATCGGGTGGGGGTCCTATGAAATTAGAGAGCGATTTAGGCTCCCCAAATATTGGGAGTTTGGTGGCGACCCCAGACAAAATGAGGCTTATTGCGAGGCTCTTAGAAGATGTTTTGGGTAGGAGTGCTCGATTTGTATATAATTTACTTATGATTGTCAAGTGGGGATCTTGAGAAAATAGAAAGCGATTTTGACTCTACAAATGTAGTGAGTCTAATAGTGATCCCAAAATTAGAAAGGCACATAGCGAGGCTCTTAGAGGGTATTTTGGGAATGAGTGCTCGATTTTTATACAATTTACTTATGGTTGTCAGATAGGGGTCTTGAGAAAATAGGCAGCCATTTGACTCCCCAAATATAGGGAGTCTGGTAGCGATCCCAAATATAGAGAAGCACATTACAAGGCTCTTTCAAGAGATTTTTGGGAGAAGTGCTCGACTTATAGATAATAGGGAGCAATTTTGGTTAGGGGGGGGGGGGGGGGGGTTCTAAGAAAATAGGGAGCAATTTTGGTTCCCTAAATATAAGGAGTATCGTAGTGATCCAAAAATAGGGGGCTGCATGGCAAGGCTATTTGAGAATGTTAAAATGAGTGCTTGATTTAAGTATAATTTCTTATGTTTATCGGGGTGAGGGTACTTAGAAAATAGGTTATGATTTTGGCTCTCTAGCTGTAGGGGGAGTCTGATAGCGATCACAATTATAGGGAGGCACATGGTGAGACTTCTGGAGGGTGTTTTGAGAATGAATGCTTGATTTGTATATAATTTACTTACAATTTGATAGTGGGGGTCTTGAGAAAATAGGGAGCGATTTTGGCTCCCCAAAATATAGGGAGTTTAGAAGCAATCCCAAATATAGGGAGGTATTTGGCAAGGCACTTTGCGGGTGTTTTGGGAAGGAGTACTAAATTTGTATATGATTTACTTATGGTTTTCAGGTGGGGGTCCTAAGAAAATGGGTGCGATTTTGGTTCCCTAATTATAGGGAGTTTGGTAGCGATCCCAAAAATAAGGAGGTGCATAACAAAGCTCTTTGAGGGTGTTATAGGAAGGAGTGCTTTGTTTTGTATATAATTATAGGTTTTTTACAAATAAACCCCTATTATCTTTTCTATTTATATATAAACCCTTATAAAAGTGATATTTATATATAAACTCATGAATTCATTCAAATATTACATATTAACCCTTGCAGTTAGCTGACATCCAAAATAAGAGAATATTTTTGATTTTATCCTAATAATTTATCTAAACGCTGTAAATACCCCACCAATGTGAGAATTATTCTGATTAGGTCCAAGTTAGATTCGGGTTATGTCTGTGCTTGTTTTGGATTAAGTCCATATTCAATAAAGATATGTCAATTTATGTAATTAAAACTATAGGTAACTTCCTCTTTAGATTAAAAACATAACAACCGATTGAAGGAATATTATAGAAATATTCCTTTATTTTGGATACCAAATAACTGCAGGGGTCGATATATAAATATTGGATGATTTAAGGGGTTTATATATAAATATTGAATTTATAGGGTTTTATATATAAATAGAGAAGATTATAGGGGTCGATTTGTAAAAAATTTATAATTTATTTATAGTTATCCGGTGGGGGTCCTAGTCCTGAGAAAGTAGGGAATGATTTTGGCTCCTTAAATGTAGAGAGTGAGTCTAGTAGTGATCCCAAAAATAGTAAGGCACATGGCAAGTCTATATTGTCTAGTGGGGGTTCTGAAAAAATAGGAAGTAATTTTGGCTCCCCAAATGTAGGGAGTCTGGTCACGATAAAAAAAAGGATGTATATGGTAAGGCTCATAGAGGGTATTTCGGGAAGGGGTGCTAAATTTATATATAATTTTTTTACGGTTGTCGGGTAGGGGTCCTGAGAAATTAGCAAGCAATTTTGGCTCCCCAAATGTAGGGAATCTGATAACGATTCCGAAACAAGAAAGGCACATGACGAGGCTCTTGGATGGTGTTTTGGGGAGTATTGCTCGGTTTGTATATAATTTAATTATGGCTGTTGGATGGGGGTCCTTAGAAAATAAATAACAATATTAGCTCTCCAAATATAGGGAGTCTATTAGTGATCCAAAAAATAGGGAGGCACATGGTGAGCCTCTTAGAGGATGATTTGGGAAAGAGTGCTCGATTTATATATGATTTACTTAAGATTGTCGGGTAGGGGTCCAGAGAAAATACGGAGCGATTTTGGGTCGTCAAATATAGGGAGTTTGGTAGCGAGCCAAAAAAAAGAAGGCATATGGCGATGCTTTTTTAGGGTGTTTTGAGGATGAGTGCTCCATTTTTATATAATTTACTTATAGTTGTCTTGTGGGGTTCCTGATAAGATAAAAAGTGATTTTAGCTCCCTAAATATAGAAAAACTAGTAGTGATCCTAAAAAGAGGAAAACACATGGCGAGGCACTTGGAGAGTATTATGGGGAGAAGTACTCAATTTGTTCCAGAGGTGGAAGCAAGAGATAGCAAAGGTAATCTCTTATCTATACAACCTGTGCTTTATGACTAGATACCACATAGATGTAGACCTTGCAAGTCCTTTGACCACAGTAAAACTAATTGTCCTAAACATTCTAAGATTGGTGAATCATGGAAGAAGGCAGGAGGGACTATAAAATTGGGAAGTACTTTAAGTGGAGGCCTACCATTAACAAGGGAAGTAGTTGCAATCTATACCAACAAGCTCCTTCTTTGGTGATTACAGACCCTAAAGAGATTGGATTAGGTTGGGTCGAGAAGGAGAAGTCTGGGAGAAAGAAAGGAAAAGAACATGTTGATGCCAAAAATTAGGAGATCATCTCAGGCTCTAGATATTCCATCATTAGAGATATATCAAAAGAGGAGGTTCCTAGTGATGTACCTATATAGGAAGTATGTGGGGAGGAAGAGGTGGAGACTCATGAGGCCCATAGAGGTCTAAATGAGGGGCTTCCTTGTGGTGTTACTGATGCTATTGCTTGTGAATATGATGCTGATGCTAATCATGCTTGTGCTGAGGATGTTTTTGAAGCTTGATGAAGCTGATGCTGATGGTGATGAGGCTTGTACTAATGATAAACCTGATGGTATTCTAGTTGCTATACAGCCTGAAATAAATATGGATGATGATAGATTTGTGCAGGATGAAGTCTCTGGTGAACAGGTAAGTTTTGGAGTTGAGGCAGGCTCTCAAGAGTAGCAATTGTTAGAGGGTAGAATTGATGGCTTTTGCATCAAGAGGAACAAAATTGGTGGGTTTGCTGCTGTTATAGAGCAAGGAGCTGCTGATCCTTTGCAAAAAGATGTGACTTCCCTTATATGCAAGAAAGAATTGATGGCCTCTAGTGCTAGTGATGTTGATACTAGTGTTGTTGATCTCCTAGAGGCTTGTGTGGTGAGCCACGACGAGGAGGGAACACCCTCCAACCAAGGTTGACACTAGTAATAGTGATTGCCCAGCAGAGGTTGAGGTATCTTTGGATTTTCCTTGCTCAGGAGGTGCGGACCCAACTGATAGTGAGGGAGTCTATGCTTCAGATTCTGAGATTGTAGAAGGGAATATAGATAGAGCTATGGAGAGTGTCTTTGAGGAGTTAGAAGCTAAGGTTGTCGTTGAAATGTCTGATAGCAGTGAGCCAGATGAGTGGCTGGAGGGGGATCCTGACCCCGACATCGATTCGGATGAGTATGGTACAAAAAGGAAGAACTTCTCCCCCTTCAGTGACATTCCCAAAGTAATGACAATTACAAAACCAGCATACCTGGTGAAGCTTGAGAGCCTTACCCTGGAGAAGAAGTCAAAGTCAATGATACCGAAGACTAAATCCCAACCTCATAGGTCCTGTAGGAGCCTCTACAAGAGCTTTTTAGCCCCCTTAGTTGTTACCTGGCCATATGTCAATGTGTGTTGTCTTATGGGATGCTTGTTGTGAGGGAAGCGGTGCTAGTGCTTAGAGCTTCTATTGTTTGGAGCCTTGTGTCTATTTTGCTTACTCATCCTAAGTATAGCCTTAATATGTAACTCCTCCCTCTCCCCTTACTCCTTTTGATAAGGTTGGCCCCCCTAGGTTGCCCGTGCAACTTGCTAGGGCTGGCCCCCTAGCTCCTCTCACTTGTTTCCTAGCTTCTAGAGGTAGGAAACCCTAATTCAAACCTATGTGTCCTATATTATAGGGTCAGCCCCTAATATGGAGCTCCCCACTTTTATATTCAAGGGGGGCTGGCCATGCATGTTCTCACCCATAGGGCCGACCCCCTTAGTGCACAGTGGCGTTTGGTTTTACCAAAACGCCCATGTGTCACTAATTGGTCGTCCTACATGTGTGAGAAGTCATATGATATATATAAGTGGAGTGCACTAGTGATTTCACTATTCACCGGGGTGCCTTTAATAAATAAATAGGGTGCCCCTAGTAAAGTCAACTAGTCAATTCGCAGTATGTCCCAGTGCTTCGCACCTATGTGGCGAAGTCCACTTATGGTAAGGATAACATCGTGTGCTACCATACCATTCTAGGTTTTCCCCTTAGAACACATACGAAGCTATACATATGTCGTGCACTAGTACAAAGTACACACGGTAAATACGTTTAGACTTTTGGTATCCTCTAATTGCGTCTTGTGTTCGGGGGAGATGGTACAAGGCTCGTACATAATATCAATCAAGTGAAACCTTTAGAGACCGGGTTCATGTCTTCCAACTCGAACTCGATCGATACACCACCCGAGTATACCATCAATCCTTTGATTATGAGTTCACCTTTGTAACCACCCAGAGTGCAACACAAGATGCACTCTATTCCCCTTTGACTTACTATATTCTCCTGTATTCCCTTGTTCTTCGCTAAATAGTGTTAAACTCGTTATCCCTCTACTTGGTGCCATAATACAACTCGAGTGGTGAAGAATACCGTCAGACTCGAGTGCTCTTATGACTCGGTTTCTTCCAAGTTGACTATATATGCCGTACCTCTGATTACCCTACTGAGTAACCGAATTCGATTAATAGTCCAACTGATGACCACTAGTCCTGTGTTTAATACGATGTAAGTCAGACCAAGGAACGCACCTCCTATTAAGGGGTGGATGGCCTACAAGAGTAGCACAATGATGCACGCCAGCTAGGTAACTTAGTACACTGTTTTAGGTCACGTAATTGAACCCTTACATATTGGTGTGCTAAAGCACCATACAACTAGTTAGCCCATCAGTCGTAGTTCCTCAGGGTTTAGGACCTTTTTACCATAAGCAGAAACACAGCTTAGTGCAATGGTGTCTGCTCACCAATCTGTTCACCGTGTTGGTTCCGTTCCACTACAAACACTATGCCTAGTGATGACCATGATGAAGACACCCATGTACTGTAACCCGTAATAGCCTAACATGATAAAGTGACCAACTTGATTACAGCTATGAACTTATTTAGGTTATATGGGATCAATCCACTTAGTCTTCAACTTAGTAAATTACTACGTAGCCATGACTTTCTGTTATTTAAAGAACACGTAACTTTATTATATACCACCATGTATCTTATATAATAAATTTCATCCTTTATTAATAAATCAAAACAGAGTTTTATAAGCTAAGAACACACAAACTCCAATAGGCTCCCCAAATATAGGGACTTATTAGCGATCTCAAACATATGGAGACACTTTGGCAAGTCTCTTGGAGGGTATTTTGGAAGGAATACTAGATATCTATATAATTTACTAATGGTTGTAGGGTGGGGTCTTGAGAAAAATTAGAGCGATTTTTGCTCCTTAAATATAGGGAGTCTGGTAGAGATTTTAAAAATAGGGGGTGCATCGAGAAGCTTTTTGTGGGTGTTATTGGAAAGAGTGCTCGATATGTATATAATTTATTATAGTTATTAGGTAGGGGTCCTGAGAAAGTAAGAAGTGATTTTAGCTTCCCAAATATATAGTCTAGTAGCGATCCCAAAAATACGAAGACATATAGTAAGGCTATTCAAGGGTGTTTTAAAAGGAATGCTCGATTTGTATGTAATTTACTTATGATTGTCAAGTGGGAGTCCTGATAAAGTAGGGGGTGATTTTACTCCCAAAAATATAGAGAGTCTGGCAGTAATTCTAAAAATATGAATGCACATGGCAAGGTTCTTGGATGGTATTTTGGGAGGAGTGCTTGATTTGTATGAAATTTACATACAATTATCAGTAAGGGTCTTAAGAAAATAGAGAGTGATTTTGGTTCCCCAAATATAGGGAATTAGTAGCAATCCCAAAAAAAAGATGGTATATAGCGAGGCTCTTAGAAGGTGTTTTGAGAAGGAGTGCTCAATTTGTGTATAATTTACTTATAGAGGGTGATTTGGGAAGGAGTACTCTATTTATATATAATTATTTATGATTATCCGGTGGGGGTCCTGAGAAAATAGGAAATGATTTTGACTCCTCAAATATAGGGAGTCTGATAGTAATCTGAAAAATAGGGAGCCACATACCCTCCTTGGAGGCTATTTTGAAAATGAGTGCTCGATTTGTATATAATTTATATATAGTTGTCAGGTAAGGCTCCTAATAAAATAGGGATCGATTTTGACTCCCCAAAAATAGGGAGGCTAGTAGTGATAAAAAAAGGAAGGCACATAGAGAAGCACTTGAAGGGTGTTTTGGGATGGTGTGCTCTATTTGTATATGATTTACTTATAGTTATCGTGTACGGGTCCTGTAAAAATAAGCAGTGATTTTAGGTCCCCAAATATAGGGAGTCTGGTAGCGATCCCAAAAATAGGGTGACACATGGCGTGGCTCCTAGGGGGGTTGGGTGGAATTCTAGATTTATAGATGATTTATATATAATTATTAGGTGGGGGTTTTAAGAAAATAGGAAGTGATTTGGCTCCCTAATAATAAGGAGTCTGGAAGTGATCCCAAAAATATAGAGGTGCATAGCAAGGCTATTTATGGATATTACAGGGAGAAGTGCTCAATTTTAATATAATTTACTTATGGTTATCGGGTAGGGGTTCTGAAAAAATAGAGAGTGATTTTGGCTCGCCAAATATCGAAAGAGTCTGGTAGCGGTCGCAAAAATAGAGAGGCACATGACGAGGCTCCTAGATGGTGTTTTAGGGGAGTTCTTGTGTGATGACCAAGATCCAATAGTCAAGAGCCAAGACTTCTTAGACAGTGATACCAAGAAGGATAAGGTAAGGTGAGGTATCCAAGGCGGCCTCGTTAGCCCCACATGGCTTGAAGAAAAGGAGATTCTGAGCTACTTATATAATTTCTCATTCCAAATATTGTAGACACGTATTAAAACCATGTGCGAACTCTATTGTTAAGTGTGCTAGGGTGAGAGTGTACTAGGATGGATGACCTCCTTGGAAGTTCTCGTACGGGCCTGGGCAAAGTGGATAATATATTTTGTGCTTTGGGCGGATATTACAAAATAGTATCAGAGCCGATTCTTCTTACAATGGGGGGGTCTAACCTTATACGTGGATGTATAGCCCTTAAGGGGGGTGGATTGTGAAGACCAAGATCTAATAGCCAAGATCCAAGACACCTAAGGCTGTGCTGCCAAGATGGATATGGTGGGGTAAGGTGAAGTAAGGTGAGATGTCCAAGGCTACCGAGTTAGTCCCACATGACCTAGAGAGAAGGAGATCCTGAGTTACTTATATAATTTTCCTGCCAAATATAGTAGACGTGTTTTAAAACTGTGCGCTACTATAAATTTTGTAAGAACTCCATAGTTAAGCATGCTCGGGCGAGACCAATATTAGGATGGGTGACCTCCTAGGAAGTTCTCGTGTGGGCATGGGCAAAGTAGATATTATCTTGGGTATTTGGGGCTAATGTTACAGCTTGATTTATATTTAATTTACTTATAGCTATCAAGTGGGTTCTGAGAAAATAGAGAGCGATTTTGGCTCCCCGAATTAAGGGAGTACGGTAGCGATTCCAAACATAAGTAGGCACTTGGCAAGACTCTTGGAATGTATTTTTGGAAAGAGTGTTAGATTTGTATATAATTTATTTATGGTTGTCGGGTGAGGGTCTAGAGAAAAAAAGGAGACACGTGGTAATGCTATTAGAGGGTGTTTAAGGGAGGAGTGCTCTATTTGTATAGAATTTACTTATGATTATCGTATAGGGGTCTTGATAAAATAGGGAGTGATTTTGGCTCCCCAAATATAGGAAGTCTGGTAGCGATTTGAAAAATAGGGAGGCACATATCGAGGGTCTTGAAGGATGATTTGGTGATGAGTGCTCTATTTATAAATAATTTACTTATAGTTCTCGCGTGGGAGTCTTGAGAAAACTTGGAGCGATTTTGGCTCCCCAAATATAGGGAGTCAAGTTGTTATCTAAAACATAGGAAGTCACACGGTGTGGCTTTTGGTGAATATTTTGGAGAGGAGTGCTCGATTTGTATATAATCTACTTATGTTTGTCGGGTGAGATCCCAAAAAAAATAGGGAGCGATTTTGGCTCCCCAAATATAGGAAGCCTTGTAGTTATCCCAAAAATAGGAAGACACATTGTATGGCTACTGGAGGGTGTTTTTAAAAGGAGTGATCGATTTGTATATAATTTACTTATGGTCGTTGGGAGGGGGTCTTTAGAAAATAGAGCTATTTTGGCTCCTAAAATGAAGGGAGTCTGATAGCTATCCCAAAAATAAAGAGGTGTATGCCGAGGATCTTTGAGGGTGTTATAGAAAGGAGTGCTTTATTTGTAGATAATTTATTTATGATTATCGGATGGGGGTCTTGAAAACATAGGGAGTAATTTTGGCTCCCTAAATTTAAAGATTCTGGTAGTGATCCCAAAAATAGATAGCAGATGGTGAGGCTATTAAAGGGTTCTTTGGGGAGGAGTGCTCAATTTGTATATAATTTACTTATGGTTTTCAGGTAGGAGTATTGGAAAAATAGAAAGCTATTTTTACTCCCTAAATGTACATAGTCTAGTAGCGATCCCAAAAATATGAATATATATGGCAAGACTCTTGGAAGATATTTTAGGGAGTCGTGCTTGATTTGTATATAATTTACTTATGGTTGTCGGGTAGATGTCCTAAGAATTATAGAGCAATATTGACTCCCCAAATATAGGGTGTTTGGTAACGATCCCTAAAAATAGAAAGCATGTGGTGAGACTCTTAAAGGATATTTTGAAGAGGAGTTCTTAATTTATATATAATTTACTTACGGTTGTCGGGTAGGGGTCCTGAGAAATATAGAGTGATATTGGCTCCCTAAATGTACGAAGTCTATTAGCGATCCCAAAAATAGAGAGGCACATGATGAGACTCTTTGAGGTTATTTTAGAAAGAAGTGCTCTATTTATATATAATTTACTTATTATTGTCGGGTGGGGTTCCTTAAAAAATAGAGAGCATTTGGCTCCTGAAATATAGGGATTTTGGTAGCGATCTTAAATATAGGGGTTCTTTATATGGCGACGCCTTTGGAAGGTATTTTGAGGACGAGTGCCTGTTTTTTATATAATTTACTTATAGTTGTCAGGTGGGGGTCCAAAGAAAATAGGTAGCGATTTTGGCTCTCCAAATATAGGGAGTCTAATAGTGATCCAAAAAATAGAAAGGCACATGACGAAACTCTTGAAGGGTATTATTGGAAGGAGTACTCAATTTGTATATAATTTACTTATGGTTGTCAGGAGGGGGTCCTAAAAAATAGGGAGTGATTTTGGCTCCCTAAATTTGGTAGTCTAGTATTGATCCTAAAATTAAGGAGGCACATAGCGAGGGTTTTGGAGGGTGTTTTTGGGAAAGAGTACTCAATTTGTATATAATTTACTTATGGTTGTCGAGTAGAGGTCCTGAGAAAATAGATTACGATTTTGGCTCTCCAAATATAGAGAGTCTGGTAGAGATCCCAAAAATAGGGAGTCACACGATGTAGCTCTTAAAGGGTGTTTTGGGGGAAAAGTATTCGATTTATATATAAATTCTTTATGGTTATTGGGTGGGGGTTTTAAGAAAATAAAGAGCGATTTTGGCTCCTCAAATATAGGGAGTTCGGTATCGATTCAAAATATAGGGAGGCAAGCACATGACGAGGTTCTTGGAGGGTATTTTAGGAAGAGTGCTTGATTTGTATATAATTTACTTTTTGTTGTTGGATAGGGATCCTGAGAAATTAGAGAGTGATTTTGGCTCCCAAATGTAAGGGTAGTCAGGTAGCGATCACAAAAATAGGTAGGCATATAGCGAGGCTCTTTAGGGTGTTTTAAGGAGGTGCACTTGATTTGTATATAATTTATTTAAAGTTATTGAGTGTAGATCTTAAAAAAATAGGGAGCGATTTTGACTCTCCAAATATAGGGAGTCTGGTTGTGATCCCAACCATAAGGAGGCTTATGACGATGCTCTTAGAGGGTATTTTAGGAAGGAGTGCTAGATTTATGTATAATTTACTTATGGAAGTCAGATGGGGATCAAAAGAAAATAAGAAGCGATTTTGACTCAGCAAATATAGGGAGTTCTGTAGCTATTCCAAGAATCAGGAGGCACATGATAAGACTTTTAGATGGTGTTATAGGGAGGAATGCTCGATTTGTATATAATTTACTTATTGTTGTCAGGTGGGGATCCTTAGAAAGTAGAGAGCGATTTTGGCTCCCCATATATAGGCAGAGTTTGGTAACGATCGTAAAATTTGGGAAGCACATGGCAAGGATTTAGGAGGGTATTTTTTAGAGGAGTGGTCGATTTGTATAAAATTTACTTATGGTTATCGAGTGGGGGTCCGAAGATAACAGGAAACAATTTTGGCTCCCCAAATATAGGTAGTCTGGAAGATATCCCAAACATAGGGAGGCACATGACGAACCTCTTTGAGTCTGTTTTAGGAAGGAGTACTAAATTTTTATATAATTTACTTAGGTTGTCGGAAAGGGGTTATGAGAAATAGGGAGTAGTTTGGCTTCCTAAATTTAGGGAGTCTGGTAGTGATCCAAAATTAGGGTGGCCTGAGAGTATTTTGGGGAGGAGTACCCGAATTGTATATAATTTACTTATGGATACCGGGTGGGGTCCTGAGAACATAGGGACCGATTTTGGCTCCAAAAATATTGGGTGTCTAGTAACAATCTCAAAAATAGGAAGGCACAAGATGAGGCTCTTGGAAGGTGCTTTGAGAAATAGTGCTTGACTTTTTTATAACGTACTTATGGTTTTCTGAAAGGGGTCCTGAGAAAATAATGAGCGATTTGGACTCCCCAAATAGAAGGAGTATAGTAGCGACATAAACAATAGATAGGTACATGACGAGACTCTGGGAGATATTTTTGTGAGGAGTACTAGATTTGTATATAATTTACCTATGGTTGTCGGGTGGGATTCCTAAGATAATAGGGAGCGATTTTGGCTCCCTAAATATAGGGAGTTAAGTAGCAATCCCAAATTCATAGAGGCAATGGCGAGTCTGTTACAGAGTGTTTACGGAAAATGTGCTTGATTTGTATATAATTTACTTATGTTTGTCTTGAAGGGCTCATGAGAAATTAGGGTACAATTTTGGGTCCCCAAATATAGGGTGTCTAGTAGCGATCCATAAAATAGAGAGACACATGGTGAGGCTCTTGAAGGGTGTTTTGGGAATGAGTGCTCGATTTGTATAAAATTATTTATGGTTGTCGGGTGGGGATCCAGAGAAAATAGATAGCGATTTTGACTTCCAAAATATTGGGAATCTTGTAACGATACCAAAAATATGATACCATATGGTGAGCCTCTTGGAGGATGTTTTGGTGAGTAGTGCTTGATTTATATATAATTATTTTTAGTTATCGGGTGGGGGTCCTGAGAAAATTAGGAGTGATTTTGACTTTCTAAATATAAGGAGTCTGGTTTCAATTAGGAAGGTACATAGCGAGACTCTTGGAGGAAGGAGGGTGCTCGATTTTTAACTAATTTAATTATGGTTGTTAGGTGGGGTTCCTAGAAAAATAGAAAGCAATTTTGGCTCCCCAAATGTATGGTAGTATGGTAGCGATTATTAAAATAAGACAGTATATGGCGAGGCACTTGTATGGTTTTTTGGGGAAGACTGCTTGAACTGTATATATTTTACTTATAGTTATCGGGTGGAGATCCTGAGAGAAAAAGGAGCGACTTTGAGTCCCCAATTATAGGGAATCGGGTAGTAGTCTACAAAATAGAAAGACACATGGTGAGGCTCTTGGTGGGTGTTTTGGGAAGGAGTGCTCGATTTGCACATAGTTTACTTATGGTTGTCCTATGTGGTTCCTAAAAAATATGGTGCGATTTTGGTTCTCCAAACATAGGGAGTCTGGTGATGATCCCAAAAAAAAGAAAGGCATATAGTGAGGCTCGTAGAGGGTGTTTTGGGTAGGACTATTGGATTTGTATATAATTTAATTATGGTTCTCGGATGGTGGTCCTAAGAAATTAGGGATCGATTTGGATCCTTAAATATAGGAAGTCCAGAAGCGATTCAAAAATAAGAAAGCATATGGCAAGGCTTTTGGAATATGTTTTGAGGAGTAGTGCTCAATTTGTATATAATGTACTTATGGTTGTTGGGTAGGGTCCTAAGAAAATATAGAGTGATTTAGGCTCCCCAAATATAGGGAGTCTAGTAGCAATCCCAAAAATATAGAGGCACATGACGAGTTTCTTGGAGAGTGTTTAAGGGAGGAGTGCTCGATTTGTATATAATTTACTTATAGTTATCGGGTGGGGGTCCTGCAAAAATATGGCAAGATTTTGGTGCCCTAAATATACGGAGTCTAGTAGTTAGCCTAAAAATAAGAAAGCACATGGCGACACTTTTGGAGGGTGTTTTGGGACGTAGTGCTCGATTTGTTTATATCTTAATTATGGTTGTCGAGTGTGGGGTCCTGAGAAAATAAGGAGCGATTTTAGTGCCCCTAATGTAATGAGTTAGTAGTAATTTCCAAAATAGAAAACAACATGGCGAGGCTATTAGAGGAAATTCTGGGAAGGAGTGTTCGATTTGTATATTATTTACTTATGGTTGTCGGAAGGGGGTTCTGAGAAAATAGGGAATGATTTTTGCTCCATAAATATAGGGAGATTTGGTATCAATCACAAGAATAGGAAAGCACATGGCGAGGTTCTTAGAGGGTGTTATTAGGAGGAGTGCTCAATTTGTATATAATTACTTATGCTTGTCGGGTGGGAGTTCTGAAAAAATAAAGAATAATTTTTCTCACCAAATATAGGGAGTCTGGTAGTGATCCCAAAAATAGGGAGGCACCTAGCGAGGCTCTATAAGCGTGTTATGGGGAGGAGTTCTTAATTTCTTTATAATTTACTTCTGATTATTGGGTAGGGGTCCTGAGAAAATAGAGAGTGATTTTGACTCCCCAAATGAGGGAGTTTAGTAGCGATCCTAAAAATAGGAAGGGACATGGCGAGACTCTAGGATGGTATTTATGGGAGGAGCACTTAATTTGTATATAATTTACTTATAGTTATCGGGTGGGGGTCTTGAGAAAATACAGAGCGACCTTGACTCTACAAATGTTGAGTATCTGGTAGCTATCCCAAAAATAGGAATACACATGACGATGCTCTTGGAGGGTATTTTTGGAAGAATTGCTCGTTTTGTAAATAGTTTACTTATGATTGTGGAATAGAATCTTGATAAAATAGAAAGCGATTTTGGATCTCTAAATATAGGGATTCTAGTAGCGATCCTAAATATAGGGACGTACACGGCGAGTCTCTTAGAAATTGTTTTGGGAAAGAGTAATAGATTTATATATAATTTATATAAGGTTATCGGGTAGGGATCCTAAGAAAATAGGGAGCGATTTTGCCTCCCCAAATATAGATTGTCTGTTAGGATCCCAGAAATTAGGAGACACATGGCAAGGCTCTTTGATAGTATTCTATGGAGGAGTGCTCAATTTATATATTATTTAATTATGGTTGTTAGGTTGGGATTCTAAGAAAATAGGGAGCGATTTTGATTCCCTAAGGGAGTTTGGTAGCGATCCAAAAAATAAGAAGGCACATTGTGAGACTTTTAGAAGGTGTTATTGGGAGAAGTGCTCGATTTGAATATAATTAATTATTTATGGTTGTTGAGTAGGGTTCTAAGAAAAAAGGGAGTGATTTTGGCTTCCTAAATATAGGGAGTTTGGAAGAGAGCCCAAAACTAAGGAGGCATCTTGCAAGTCTCTTTAAGGATGTTATGATATGGAGTGTTTGATTTGTATATAATTTATTTATGATTATTGGATAGGGGTCTTGAGAATATTGGGAGCGATTTTAGATTCTGATAGTGATCCTAAAAATAGAAGGCAGATTGTGAGGCTATTGGAGGGTGCTTTGAGAGAGGAATGCTCGATTTGTATATAATTTACTTATGGTGTTTGGGTAGGAGTACTGGAAAAAACATAAAGCTATTTTTACTCCCCAAATATATATAGTCTAGTAGAGATCCCAAAAATATGAAGGCATATGGTGAGACTCTTGGAAGATATTTTCGGCAATAGTGCTTGATTTGTATATAATTTACTTATGGTTGTCGGGTAGGGGTCCTGAGAAATATAGAGCGATATTGACTCCTTAAATGTAAGGTGTTTGGTAGCGATCCCAAAAAGTAGGAAGCATATGCCAAGGCTTTTAAAAGGTATTTAAAGAGGAGTGCTCGATTTATATATAATTTACTTACGGTTGTCTGGTAGGGGTTCCTAGAAATATAGAGTGATATTGGCTCCCTAAATACAGGAAGTCTATTAGCGATCCCAAAAATAGAGAGGCACATGGTGAGACTCTTGGAGGGTATTTTAGAAAGAAATACTTGATTTATGCATAATTTATTTATTGTGGTCGGGTAAGGTTCTTGAGAAAATAGAGAGCATTTGGCTCTCGAAATGTAAAGAGTTTAGTAACGATCCGAAAAAGATATAGGTACATGGCAAGGACCTTGGAAGGTATTTTGGGGATAAGTGCCCGATTTTTATATAATTTACTTATGGTTGTCGGGTGGGGGTCCTAACAAAATAGGTAGCGATTTTGGCTCTCCAAATATAGGGAGTCTAATAGTGATCCCAAAAATAGAAAATCACATGGTGATTTGTATATAATTTACTTATGGTTGTCAGGAGGGGGTCCTAAAAAACCAGGAGCGATTTTGGCTCCTAAAATTTAGGAGTCTAGTAGCGATCCTAAAATTAAGGAGGCACATAGCGAGGCTTTTGAAGGGTGTTTTTGGGAAGGAGTACTCGATCTGTATATAATTTAGTTATAGTTGTCGAGTAGAGGTGCTGAGAAAATAGGTTATGATTTTGGCTCTTTAAATATACAGAATCTGGTAGAGATCCTAAAAATAGAGTGTCACACGATGTAGCTCTTAGAGGGTGTTTTGGGAAAGAGTGTTCGATTTATATATAAATTCCTTATGGTTGTTGGGTGGGGGTCCTGTGAAAATAAAGAGCGATTTTGGCTCCTTAAATATAGGGAGTTCGGTATCGATTCCAAATATAGGGAGGCAGGCACAAGACGAGGTTCTTAAAGGGTATTTTAGAGAGGGTGCTCGATTTGTATATAATTTACTTATTGTTGTTGGATAGGGATCCTGAGAAATTAGAGAGTGATTTTAGCTCCCCAAATGTAAGGGTAATCAGGTAGCGATCACAAAAATAGGTAGGCACATAGCGAGGCTCCGTAGGGTGTTTTAAGAAAGAGTGCATGATTTGTATATAATTTACTTAAAGTTATCGAGTATATATCTTGAAAAAATAGGGATCGATTTTGGCTCCCCAAATATAGGGAGTCTTGTTGTGATCCCAACCATAGGGAGGCACATGGCGGTACTCTAAGAGGAGGTTTTAGGAAGGAGTGCTAGATTTGTATATAATTTACATATGGGAGTCAGATAGGGATCCTAAGAAAATAGGAAGCTAATTTGACTCAACAAATATAAGGAGTCCTGTAGCAATCCCAAGAATCAAGAGGCATATGACTCCTGATTTAGATGGTGTTTTGGAAAGGAATGGTCAATTTGTATATAATTTATTTAATTTTATCGGGTGGTGATCCTTAGAAAATAGGGAGCGATTTTGACTCCCCAAATATAGGCAGAGTTTGATAGTAATCATAAAAATTGGGAGGCATATGGTAAGGATTTAGGAGGGTGTTTTGGGGAGGAGTGGTCGATTTATATAAAATTTACTTATGGTTATCGGTGAGGGTCCGGAGATAACAGAAAACAATTTTGGCACCCTAAATATAGGTAGTCTGGTGGAGATCCCAAACATAAGGAGGCACATGGATAACCTCTTTGAGTGTGTTTTAGGAAGGAGTACTAGATTTCTATATAATTTACTTAGGGTTATCGAATAGGGTCTTGTGAAAATAGGGAGCAATTTGGCTCCCCAAATTTAGGGAGTCTGGTACTGACCCCAAAATTAGGGTGGCTTATAGCAAGTCTCTTAGAGAGTATTTTGGGGAGGAGTGTCCGATTTGTATATAATTTACTTGTGGATGTGGGGTTGGGTCTTAAGAAAATAGGCAGAGATTTTGGCTCCACAAATATTGGGAGTCTAGTAGTAATCTCAAAAATATGAAGGCATAAGATGAGGCTCTTGGAAGGTGTTTGAAGAAATAGTACTCGACTTCTATATAATTTATTTATGGTTTTATGCAAGGGGTCCTGAGAAAATAATGTGCGATTTTGATTCCTTAAATATAGGGAGTATAGTAGCAATATAAACAATAGAGAGGCATATGACGAGGCACTTGGAGGTATTTTTGTGAGGAGTGCTAGATTTGTATATAATATATCTGTGGTTATCGGGTGAGGGTCCTAAGAAAATAGGGAGTGATTTTGGCTCCCTAAATATAAGGAGTCAAATAGTGATCCCAAATAAATAGAGGCAATGATGAGTTTGTTAGAGGGTGTTTTGGGAAGATATGCTTGATTTGTATATAATTTTCTTATGCTTGCCCTGAAGGGGTCCTAAGAAATTAGATTGCGATTTTGGCACCCTAAATATAGGGAGTTTGGTAAAGATCCAAAAAATAGAGACTCCTGGAGGGTGTTTTGGGGGTGAGTGCTCATTTGTATATAATTATTTATGGTTGTCAGGTGGGGTCCAAAGAAAATAGATAGCGATTTTGACTTCTAAAATGTTGGAAGTCTTATAGCGGTACCAAAAATATGATGCTATATGGTGGGCCTCTTGGAGGATATTTTTGTGAGTAGTACTTGATTTGTATATAATTATTTATAGTTATCGGGTGGGTGTCCTAAGAAAATTAGGAGCGATTTTGACTATCCAAATATAAGAAATCTTGTTTCGTTGCTAAAAATAGGGAGGTACATAATGAGGCTCTTGGAGGATATTTTATAGAGGGTGCTCGATTTTTATCTAATTTAATTATGGTTGTCAGGTGGGGGTTCTTGAAAAAATAGGGAGCGATTTTGGCTCCCCAAATGTATGGTAGTATGGTAGCGATTGTTAAAATAGGATGGCAAATGGTGAGGCTTTTGTAGGGTATTTTAGGAAAGACTGCTTAAACTATAGATATTTTACTTATAGTTATTAGATGGGGATCCTGAGAAAATAGGGAGCGAATTTGACTCTCCAATTATAGGGAATTGGGTAGTGATCCAAAAAATAGGAAGGCACATGGTGGGTGTTTTGGAAAAGAGTGCTCGATTTGTAAATAGTTTACTTATAGTTGTCCTATATAGTTCCTAAAAAGTAGGGAGCAATTTCGGTTCTCCAAATATAGGGAGTCTGGTAGTGGTTCCGAAAAGGTTCAAAAAAAAAAGAAAGGCATCTAGTGAGGCTCGTAGATGGTATTTTGGGGAGGACTATTGGATTTTTATATAATTTAATTTTGGTTCTCGGATGATGGTCCTAAGAAATTAGAGAGCGATTTGGCTTCCTAAACATAGAAAGTCCAGAAGCGATCCGAAAAATTAGAAAACACATGGCAAGGCTCTTGGAAGGTGTTTTGAGGAGTAATACTCTATTTGTATATAATATACTTATGGTTGATAGATAAGGTTATGAGAAAATATAGAGCAATTTAGGCTCCCCAAATATAGAGAGTCTTATAACAATCCAAAAAATATAGAGGCACATGACGAGCTTCTTGGATAGTGTTTAAGGGAGGAGTGCTCGATTTATATATAATTTACTTATGGTTATCGCTTGGGGATCCTAAGAAAATATAACCAAATTTTGGTGCCCTAAATTTAGGAAGTATAGTAGTTAACCCTAAAATAGGAAAGCACATGGCGAGGTTCTTGGAGGGTGTTTTGGGACGTAGTACTCGATTTGTTTATAACTTAATTATGGTTGTCGGGTGGGGGTCTTGAGAAAATAGGGAGCGATTTTAGTACCCCAAATATAGTGAGTTTAGTAGTGATTCCCAAAATAGAAAGCAACATAGCGAGACTATTGGAGGGAATTCGAGGGAGGAGTGTTCGATTTGTACATTATTTACTTATAGTTATCGGGTGGGGGTTTTGAGAAAATAGGAAACGATTTTTTTTTCACAAATATAGGGAGTCTGGTATCGATCCCAAGAATAGAAAGGCACATGGCGAGGTTCTTAGAGGGTGTTATTGGGAGGAGTGACGATTTGTATATAATTACTTATGCTTGTCGGGTGGGGGTTCTAAAAAAATAAAGAATGATTTTTTCTCACCAAATATTGGGTAAGGGTCCTGAGAAAATAGAGAGCGATTTTAACTCCCCAAATGAGAGAGTTTGGTAGCGATCCCAAAAATAGAAAGGGTTAAGGTGAGACTCTGGGAAGGTATTTATGGGATGAGCGCTCGATTTTTATGTAATTTACTTATAGTTATCAGGTGGGGGTCTTGAGAAAATACGGAGCGATCTTGACTCCGTAAATGTTGAGTGTCTGGTAGTAATCCCAAAAATAGGAAGACACATGACGATACTCTTAGAGGGTATTTTTTGGAGGATTGCTCGATTTATAAATAAGGTACTTATGATTTTGGAGTGAGGGTCTTGATAAAATAGGGAATGATTTTAGCTCCCTAAATATAGGGATTCTTGTAGCAATCCTAAATATTGGGACATACATGGTGAGTCTCTTGGAGGTTCTTTTAGAAAAGAGTAATAGATCTATATAACATGGCATGGCGGTCTACATACTGACTAGACAAAACGGAACAACTTGCTGACTAGACAAAAATGGACGGATAGATTTGATCATCATCTCTTGATCTAACCATAGAGTGGGGCTCATCCCTTCACTTCTTCACAAGGGAAGTCCCTCAATTAATACATAATTAATTGGCTCACAAAGAAGGCAACCCAATCATCCAAAATCCCTCAGGAAAATCACTCTCAAATCTCAATTAATATAAGAATCTTTAGAGTAAATTACACTTTGCCCCCTGAAGTTTAGCTTAAAAACACTAAGCACCCTTATTGCTATAAAACAACATTTTGTCTCCTTCAATTCAGTTTCGATCGGATAAAAATCACCAAACAAGGAAATTATGTAGCTGACAAAAGGGTGTATTGTGCTAACATTTCAACCTTTAGGGAGCGATTTGGAACAAAATAAACTACATGGAAGTTAAGTGTTTTTTAGCAAAACTATAGAGGGGCAAAGTGTAATTTATCCTAATCTTTGGGAAATTTTATTCATACCCCAAAAATCTGTAACTAGCCCCCGTCTCCCTATATATCGTTTCTCAATAACTTACTCAGCGACCCTTTAATACCAACATTGCCCTTTTCTTTTGTACCCCAAACCTCAAAGCCCTAACTTAGCATCTTTTGTACCCCCAACCCAACCCAAGGTCTGTTTGAACTTCCTTGACCCTAGCCTAATCCGTCGGGTTGGCCAGGTTGATCAGGTTG
Source organism: Chamaelirium japonicum (assembly GCA_947650365.1). Classification (NCBI taxonomy): domain Eukaryota; kingdom Viridiplantae; phylum Streptophyta; class Magnoliopsida; order Liliales; family Melanthiaceae; genus Chamaelirium; species Chamaelirium japonicum. Next base: position 32,025,675 of record OX393559.1, read on the forward strand.
TGCGGGATGGGTTGATGAGCTTCAATATGGTAGAGGAGAAATAATTCGGGTTGGGCTCGGGTTGGGTTCAGGTTAGCCCGCCCAAATTTGGGTTGTGTTCGGGTTGGGTTCCGGTTGGCCCGCCCAAGTTGCAGCCCTACGTCTGCCTTCAAGTAGGGGTGGCAATGGGTCGGGTCGGGTCGGGTTGAGACATATATATAAGGGCAAAACACCCAACCGACCCGTTTAATAAACGGGTCAAAAACTTAAACCCAAACCCGAGCCGTTTAATCCATTTACTAAACGGGTCGGGTCGTGTCGGGTCGGGTTGGCTCAACATAACCCATGTAAACCTACCGGGTTGGGTCAAGACAAGTCAGATTGGGCCGGATTTGATCGGATTGGGTCGGGTTGGCTCGGGTCGGGTCGGGTTGACACGACCCATTTGGTAAACTGGTCAAGTCGGGTCAATCGGCAGGTTCCTCTCTCTCTCTCTCTCTCTCTCTCTCTCTCTCTCTCTCTCTCTCTCTCTCTCTCTCTCTCTCTCTCTCTCTCTCTCTCTCTCTCTCTCTCTCTCTCTCTCTCTCTCTCTCTCTCTCTCTCTCTCTGTGTGTGTGTGTGTTCCCGGCCTCTGCCTTCACAACCCCCCACCGCTTCACAACCCCCCCATCGGACCCAGCCCTTCTCTCTCTCCCTCTATCTACTGCTCTTTCTCTCTCTAAGTTCATCTCTCTTTCTCTTTCTTTCTCTATTTTTTTATAAAAAACCCCAGGTTCTCTCCCTCTCTCTAACCCGATCTCTCTCTCTCTCTCTCTCTCTCTCTCCCCCACCGGCACTTCCTCCCGGTTGCACCCCCCGGTCTCGCCGGTTCTCTCTCTGTGTTCCCGGCCTCCGCCTTCACGGCTTCACACCCCCCCCCACCGGTTACTCTCTAACCAGACCCCAACCCTTCTCTCTTTCTCTCTCTATCTCTCTCTCCCTCTCTCTATCTACTCTTTCTCTTTCTATGTTCTTCTCTCTTTCTCTGTTTTCTTTTTAAAAAAACCCCAGGTTCTCTCCCTCTCTCTAACCCGATCTCTCTCTCTCTCTCTCTCTCTCTCTCTCTCTCTCTCTCTCTCTCTCTCCCCCCCACCGGCACTTCCTCCCGGTCGTACCCACCCCCCCCCCCCCCCCCCCGTCTCGCCGGTTCTTTCTACCGATCGCACACCCCCCCCCCCCCCCCCAATAGCAGGTCCTCCAACCCAACCCCACCACTCCGGCTCTCTCTCTCTCTCTCTCTCTCTCTCTGTTTTTTTGTTAAACCCTCCGACCCCTCCCCCCTAGGTTCCACACACACACTCTCTCTCTCTCTCTACTCTCTCTCTCTCTTTCTTTTTTTAAAACCCCCCGACCTATCTCCCCCCATGTTCCACTCTCTCTCTCTCAACCCCCACCCACCAGGCTCGCCGGCTCTTCCTCCCGATCGCCCACCCCCCCCGGCAAAACCCCCCTAACAGCAGGTCCTCCTAACCCGACCCCACCACCCTAGCTCTCTCTCTCTTTCACTTTTCCTCTCTATCTTTATCTGCTCTCTCTCTCTCTATCTCTCTATTTTTTTTTTTTAAACCATGGCCCCTCTCCGCCCAGTTCCCCCCCTCTCTCTAAACCCCTACCCACCAGGTTCCTGATCGCACCTCCCTAACCGGACCCCACCACCCCTGCTCTCTCTCTCGTTCTCTTAAATTGTAGTGGGTCCCGTGGTTGTAGCGTACATAGCATGTGCTGAAAATTTTCCCAACCTGACCCCACCCCGTCTCTCTCTTCTTCTTCTTCTCTCTCTATCTCTCAGTTTTTTTAGGGGTTATCAGCCTAAGACCCCTCTAACCAACCCAACTTTAGCAAAAACCCTTTCCATTTTTATAAATCCCAATACCACCCCCACCCCCTCTCCTCTCTCGATCGGCCACGGCAGAGGCGGAGGCTCAGGCGACAGCGAAGCCAGAGCTGCAGGAGGTGGGCGTGAGCAACGGAGGCGGCAGCGGTGGGCACGAGCGACGGCGGGGGAGACGGAGCTGTACGAGGCTGAGGCAGAGACGGCGGGGCGCAAGCGGCGGTGGAGGCGGGCTCGAGTAGCGGCGGGGTGGGGTTCGGTTTGGAGTTTCTAGGTCTAAGGTTCATCTCATGGCCTGTAGATTAGGTCCGGCTGGCCGGGGAGGAGGGGGTTTGGTTAGGTCCAGCGGTGGCGGGAGGGGGATTCGGTTAGGTCCTTTGGCGGGGAGGGGGGTGGTGGTGGGTCGGTTAGGTCCTGCGGTGGCAAGGGCGGGGCGGGGGGTAGAAAACCTAAATTAGAAGGAGGAGGAGGGGCATTTTCGTCCACAGGGGCTTCAACTCAAATCAAAATATGGTCGGGACTGTTGCTTGAAAAGCATCTCCAAAAGGGGCTTTTCACCAACTCCCCCCCTACTTTTTTTTAAACCCCAAACCATTCTCCCCCTAGGTTCCTCTCTCTCTCTCTCTCTCTCTCTCTCTCTCTCTCTCTCTCTCTCTTTCTCTCTTTCTCTCCCCCTCTTTTTAAAACCCCATGACCCCTCTCCCCCAGGTTTATTTTTTTAAACACCCCGAACCCTCTCCTCCTAGGTTCACTCTCTCTCTCTCTCTCTCCGTCTCTTTTTCTCTTTTCCCCATGATCTCTCTCTCTGTATCTCTCTCTCTTTGATCTTTCAATCTCCATCTCTCTCTCTCACTCTGAGCTCTCTTTCTCTCCCACGATCTCTCTCTCTTCCCTCGATCTCTCTCTCTCTTAGGGGTGGCAATTTTGGACCGGACACGGCGGACCCAACACAACCCGACATGAAATTAGCAGGTCTGGGTCAAACAGGTTCGGGTCATAAACGGGTCGACACGACTAACCCATTTAGTAAATGGGTTGAGTTCGATTTTTATCTCCGACCTGTTTAAGATTCGTTAAGATCTGTTTAAAAATCAATGGATCAGTCGGGTGGGGTTTACCCAGCATTCGATCATAGTCTGTGATGGGTTAAATTGACGGCTATGAGCAGGACACCCATGATGGTGAGTTGCAGCTCCGACGGCGGCGGTTCGGTGGTTCGGTTGAGGTTCCTAGGTCTAGGGTTCATCCTATGGCCTGTAGATCTTAGGGTTTGGGTTAAGTTTAGGTTTGGTGCTGTTCGGCGGCGGCGACAAGGTTAGATGTTTCGGTTCGGTGGCAGCGTGCAGGTGTATTGCCATAGATGGTGGCCACTTAGGTGGCAGCGAATGTCCCAACAGTCGTCGTTGTTGGTGGTGTCAGGGTTGTCGGTCCGTCGGGGCGGGCTGGTGTTGCCGCTGAAATTGTTTTGTTGCGGAAGGCAGTCAAGTGTGTTGTCGTCGAATACGACGGTGTGGGTAGGGGTGGTGATGCCCGAGGGATGTTTTCCGAAGGTGGCCCGCTGCAGTGCCGACAGGTACGGGCATGTACTAGTTTATGTATAATTTACATAAGGTTATCGGGTAGGGATCCTAAGAAAATAGGGAATGATTTTGCCTCCCCAAATATTGGGTGTCTGTTACGATCCCAGAAATTGGGAGGCACATGGCAAGGCTCTTTGAAAGTATTATGTAGAAAAGTGCTCGATTTATATATAATTTAATTATGGTTATCAGGTTAGGATCCTAAGAAAATAAAAAGTGATTTTGATTCCCTACGGGAGTCTAGTAGCGATCTAAAAAATAGGAAGGCACATGGTGAGACTATTGGAGGGTGTTATTGGGAGGAGTATTCGATTTTAATATAATTAATTACTTATGGTTGTCGAGTGAGGTTTTGAGAAAAAGGGAGTGATTTTGGCTCCTCAAATATACGGAGTTTGGAAGATATCCCAAAAATAAGGAGGCGCCTTGCAAGTCTCTTTAAGGGTGTTATGGCGAGGAGTGCTCGATTTGTATATAATTACTTTTGGTTGTCAGGTGGGGGTTATGAGAAAATAGGGAGTGATTTTGGCTCTACAAATTTTTTAGTCTAGTATCGATTTTAAAAATAGGAAGCCACATATCAAAGCTCATGGTGGAAATTTTAGGAATGAGTGCTCAATTTGTATATAAATACTTATGCTTATTGGGTTGGCGTCCTAATAAAATATGCAGCGATTTTGACTCTCCAAATGTAGGAAGTTTGGAAGCAATCCCAAAAATAGGAAGGCACATGACGAGGCTCATAGTGGGTATTTTAGAGAAGAGTGCTCAATTTGTATATAATTTACTTATTGTTATCGTGTGAGGGTCCTGAGAAAATATGGAGCGATTTTGACTCTCTAAATATTGAGAGTCTGAGATAATACAGATCGATTTTGCCTCTTCGAGTCTAGTAGTCATCGCAGACATTAGGTCGCATATAGCGGACTATTAGATGATATTTTACGGAGGAGTGCTAGAATTGATTATAATTTATTTATGGATATTGGGTAGGGGTTCTAAGAAAATAGAGAGTGATTTTGGCTCCCCAAATATAGAGAGTCTATTAGTGATTTCCAAAATTGGGAGGTATGTAGTGATGCTCTTAGAAAGTGTTTTATAGAGTAGTGCTTGATTTGTATATAATTTACTTATGGTTATCGGATAGAAATCCTAAGAAAATATGAAGCGATTTTATCTCCCTAAATATAAGGAGTCTGGTTACTATCCCAAAAATAGGAAGGCACTTGGTGAGCTCTTAGACGGTGATTTGTATATAATTTACTTATGGTTGTCGAGTGGCGATCCTGAAAAAATATGAAGTGATTTTGGCTTTTCAAATATAGAAAGTCCGGTAGTGATCCAAAATATAGGGAGGCATATGATGATACTCTTAGAGGGTGTTATAGGGAGGAGTGCTAGATTTGTATATAATTTACTTATGGTTATCAGATAGGTATTCTAAGTAAATAAGGAGCAATTTTGGCTTCTGAAATATAGGGAGTCTGTTAGCGATCCTAAAAATAGGGTGACGCATGGGGAAGCTCTTAAAGGGTGTTTTTGGGATGAGTACTCAATTTGTATATAATTTACTTATGATTGTTGGTGGGGGTTCTAAGAAAATTAAAAGCGATTTTGGTTTCCCAAATATAAAGAGTCTTGTAGTAATCCCAAAAATATAAAATCTGGTAGCAATCTCAAAAATATAAGGAGTCTGGTAGCAATCCCAAAAATAAGGCGAGGTTCTTAGAGGCTGTTTTGGATAAGAGTGCTCAATTTGTATATAATTTACTTATGGTTTTCGATTGGGGGAAAAATAATATGCAATTTTGGCTCCCCAAATATAGGGAGGCTAGTAGCTATTTCAAAGATAGGATGTCACATGACGAAGCTCTTGGAGGGTATTTTAGAGAAATGTGCTAGATTTGTATATAATTTATTTATGGTTGTCGGTTAGAGATCCTGAAAAAATAAAGAGCGATTCTGGCTCCCTGGATATAAAGAGTCTGGTAGCAATCCCAAAAAAAGAGAGGCATATGACGAGGCTCATAAAGGGTGTTTTAGGGAGGGGTACTTGATTTGTATCTAATGTACTTATGGTTGTCGGGGAGGGGGGGTCCAGATAAATTAAAAAGCATTTTTATCTCCCAAGATATATAAAGTCTGGTAGCGATCCCAAAATTAGGGAGTCGCACGGTGAGATTCTTGGAGGGTATTTAGATAAGGAGTCCTCGATTTGTATATACTTTAATTTTGGTTATCGGGTGGGGGTCTATAGAAAAAATGGAAGAGATTTTTTCTCCCCAACTATAGTGAGTCTTGTGGCAATCTAAAAAATATGGAGGCATATAACTATGCTCTTAGAGGGTATCTTTTGGAAGAGTGCTTAATTTTTATATAATTTATTTACGGTTGCCGTGATGAAGTCCTAAAAAAATCGGAAGCATTTTTTGGCTCTCAAAAAATAGGGAGTCTGGTTGCAATACCAAAAATAGAGAGGCATATTGCGAGGTTCTTAGAGGGTGATTTTGGGGATGAGTACGTGCTCGATATATATATATATATATATATATATATATATATATATATATATATATATATATATATATATATATATATATATATATATATATATATATATATATATATATATATATATATATATATATATATATATAATTTAATGTTGTTAGTAGGGGTCCTGAAAAAAATAGGAAGCAATTTTGGCTCCCTAAATATAGGATAGCCTGGTTACGATCCCAAAAATAGAGAGGCACATGACGAGGCTCTTGGACGGTGTTTTTGAGAGGAGTGCTTGATTTGTATATTATTTACCTATGGTTCTCGGGTAAGGGTTCTGAGAAAATATGGAGGGATTATGGCTCCCTAAATATAGGGAGTCTTGTAGCAATCCTAAACATATGGAGGCATTGGCATGACTTTTGAAAGGTATTTTAAAGAGGAGTGTTATATTTGTATATAATTTATTTATAGTCATCGGGTGGATATCATAAAAAAATATGGAACGATTTTGGCTCCCCAAATTTATGGAGTCTGGTAGTTTTCGGGCGGATAGTCTAATATCAATCCAAAAAATAGTAAGGCACATGACGAGTCTCTTGGAGGGTGTTATGAGGATTAGTGCTCAATTTATATATAATTTACTTATGGTTATCGGGTAGGGGTCCAAAGAAAATATAGAACGATATTAGCTCCCCAAATATAAGAATTATATTAGAGATTCCAAAAATAGGGAGGCACATAGTGAGGCTCTTGGAGGATATTTTAGAAAGGAGTGCTTTATTTATATATAATTTACTTACTGTTATCGGGTAGAGGGTATATGAAAATATTATCGGGTAGAGGGTATATGAAAATAAGGTGCAATTTTGGGTCCCTAATTGTAGGGAGTCTAGTAGTGATCTAAAAAATAAGGAAGGACATGGTGAGGCTTTTGGAAGGTATTTTTCTAATAAGTACTCAATTTGTATATAATTTACTTATGGTTGTCGGGTAGGGGTCATGAGAATATAGGGAGCGATTTTGGCTCCCTAAATATAGGGAGTCTAGTAGTGATCCTAAAAATAAGAAAAGCATATTGTGAGGCACTTAAAAGTTATTTTGGGGTAGAGTGTTTTATTCAAATATAATTTGCTAATGGTTGTTGGATGGGGTTTATGAAAAAAATAGAAAGTAATTTTGGCTCCTCAAATATAGGAAGTCTGATATGAATTATAAAAATAGGGAGTCACATGGCGAAGCTCTTGGAGGGTGTTTTTATGATGAATTCTCGATTTGCATATAATTTACTTTTGGTTTTCGGCTGGGGGTTCTGAAAAAGTACAGAGCGATTTTGGTTCCCTAAATATCAGGAGTCTAGTAGTGATCTCAAAAATAGAAAGGTGCATGGAAAGCTCTTAGATGGTGTAATGAAAAAGAGTGCCCGATTTGTATATAATTTACTTATAGTTATCGGGTAGGGGTCCTTAGAAAGTGAAAAGCTATTTTGGTTCCTCAAATATAGAGAGTATAGTAGTGATCCCAAAATAAGGAAGGTACATCGTAAAGTTATTAAAGTACGTTTTAGGATGAGTGCTTGATTTATAAATAATTTACTTATAGTTGTCGGGTGGGACTCTTGAGAAAATAGAGAGCAATTTTAGTGCCCCAAATATAGGGAGTCTAGTAGTGATCCCCAAAATAGGAAGCAACATGGCGAGGCTCTCAGAGTGTGTTTTAGGAAGGAGTTCACGATTTGTACATTATTTACTTATGGTTGTCGAGTGGGGTCCTAAGAAAATTGGAAACAATTTTGGCTCCCCAAATATAGAAAGTATGGTAGCGATCCCAAAAATAGGAAAGTATATGGCGAGTTTCTTGGAGGGTCCTGTTGGGTGGAATGCTCGATTTGTATATAATTTATTTATGGTTGTTGGGTAGGTCCGGAATATACAGGGAGCGATTTTTGCTCCACAAATATAGGGAGTTTGGTTGCGATCATAAAAATAGGGAGGCATCTAGCAAGGATCTTTAAGGGGTTTTTGAGGAGGAGTGCTTGATTTTTATATAATTTACTTCTGATTGTCAGGTGGGGGTTCTGAGAAAATAAAGAGTGATTTTAGCTTCCCAAATTAAGATAGTCTGGTAGCGACCCTAAAAATAGGATGGGATATAATGAGGATCTTGGAGGGTGTTTTCGAGAGGGGCGCTTTGATTTGTATATAATTTACTTATAGTAATCGGGTAGGGGTCCTGAGAAAATAGGGAGCGATTTTGACACCAAAAATATTAAGAGTCTGGTAGCGATTCTAAAAATTGGAAGGCACATGGCGATGCTTTTTGAGGGTATTTTTGGGATGATTGCTCAATTTGTAAATAATTTAGTAATGATTATAGGGTGGGGGTATTGATATAATAGGGAATGATTTTGGATCCTTAAATATAGGGAGTTTAATGGCGATCCCAAGTATTGAGAGGCATATGGTGAGTTTCTTAGAGGTTATTTTTAGAAAGAGTACTAGATTTATATATAATTTACTTAAGGTTATCGGGTAAGGGCCTTAAGAAAATATGAAGCGATTTTGCCTCCCCAAAAATAGGGTGTCTCCCCAAATATAGGGTGTCTATTAGATGTTCCAAAAAAAGGGAGTTATATGGCAAGGCTATTCAAAAGTATTTTGTGGAGGAGTGCTCGATTTCTATATAATTTTTTTATGGTTATTTGTTTGGGATCCTAAAAAAATATAGGGAGTTTGGTTACGATCCTAAAAATAGGGAGGTACTTGGTGAGACTCTAGGAGGGTGTCAATGCTCGATTTGTATATAATTAATTTCTTATGGTTGTTGGGCATTGTCTTAAAAAACTAGGCTCCCCAAATAAATGGAGTCTTGTAATAATCCCAAAAATAAGGAGGCTCATTGATAGTCTCTTTAAGGGTGTTATGGGAAGGAGTACTCGATTTATATATAATTTACTTATGGTTGTCGAATGAAAATTATGAAAAATAGAGCGATTTTGGCTCCACAAATTTAGTCTTGTAGCATTGCGAAAAATAGGAAGGTACACTACAAAAAAAACATTTTTTACCGACGGATATATTCCGTCGGTAATATTACATTTTCGTCGGTAATGCTTTTTAGCGACGGAAAGAATTTCCGTCGCTAGGCTGTCGGGAAAAAAGGCGTCGGGAAAAATTTACGACGGATATAAATTTCCGTCGGTATTAAACATTAATACCGACGGATTTTATAATGTCTGTCGGTAATATATTAATATTTTATAAAAATATAAAAGATTATTACCGACGGTTAACTTTAGAACCGTCGGCAAAAATAAGTATTTTACCGACAGATAATTAATTTCTGTCGATAATATATAGATATTTTTTAAAAAATTAATAGATTATTACCGACAGAAACTTTAAATTCCGTCGGTAATAAAACCTATTTTTTTTTTAAAAAAAAATACCCCCAGCAACAGACATCCACGAGGGGAGAATGCAGCGAGGGTCTCAGCGGCCGGGGAGGTGCTCAACCTCCGATGCCGTAGAGAGTGCGGCCCCGGTGCTTGAGAGCGTAGAAGTCGTCCATGGCGGTGACGGTCTTGCGGCGGACGTGCTCGGTGTAGGTGACGGTGTCGAGCTGATCCGCTTCACGTACGCCGCCGCGGCGGGCGAGGCGGCTGATGGCCGGCTTCGTGATGCCCTGGATGTTGTCACGCAGCACCTTGCGGTGGTGCTTGGCGTCGCCCTTGCCCAGCCCCTTGCTTCCTTCTCCGGCGACGGGAGGCAGTAACGGCCCATCCCTTGCTTCCTTCTCCGGCGACGGGAGGCAGCAGCGGGCAGCCTCTCTTTCTCTGCCTTCTCTGGCGTCGGGAGGCAGCAGCAGTGGCAGCCTAGCCTCCCTTTATCTGCCCATCCCTTGCTTCCTTCTCCGGCGACGGGAGGCAGCAGTGGGCAGCCTCTCTTTCTCTGCCTTCTCTGGCGTCGGGAGGCAGCATCGACCTCCCCATTGCTTCCTTCTACGGCAACAGGAGGCAGCAGCAGTGGCCTCCCTCGCTCCTCCTCCATTGGGCATCAACAACAACGGCTTGAGGGGTCGAGCCCTGGCCTCTACCCCCTGCCTCTTCCTTCTCCGGTGGCGGGTGGGGCAGCAGTCGGCCCCCGTCCCTTTTTCCCGGCGGGATAGCAGAGGGGAAGGGGTCTTCACCTCCGGCGACGGGTGACAGCAGCAGAGGCTCCTCCCCGTCCCTTCTTTTCTTCTCCGGCGACGGGTGACAGCAGCGGAGGCTCCTCCCCTTCAAGAGATCTTCAACTCCGGGGGAGGGGATTTACAAAGGGTTTTGGGCGGGGAGATTTGATTTTCGAGGGTTTTAAAGTTCAAACTGGATTGAGGAGGAGGGGTCTGGATCCGTGAGAGAATGATTCGGGCGGTTGGATTATAGATTAACGTTCGAGATAGATCAATACAAATCAGTGCGGATCGATGATGTGGCAGGAACAAAGGATTTTTACCGACGAAATCAAATCGTCCGTCGGTAAATATATATTAAATACCGACAAAAACTAAATTCCATCAGTAATAATTAAAAAATCAAACTTAATATACCGACGGGTATAATTAGTTCCGTCGGTAAAAAGAAGTACCGACGGTTAAAATAACTTCCGTCGGTAATATATGTTTTTACCGACGGACAGTATATATGCCGTCGGTAAAAAGTAGTTTTATACCGACAATTACTCTTTTTTTGTCGGTAATTAAAATAGTAAAAATAAATTAAAATTTATATATTAATATTACCGACGGAATAAACCTTTACCGTCGGTAATATTAGTTATACTGACGGATATATATTTACCGTCGGTAAAAATAAACAAAAAAAAATTAGCAAAATATAAAATATATTATTAGCGACGGACTTTTGTATTACCGTCGGTAATAACATATATTACCGACGGACGTAATATTTTCCGTCGGTAAAGGTATATTACCGACGGATAATATATAACTGTCGGTAATAAATATGAAAAAAAAATTAAAAAAATCAAAGTCTTATTACCGACGGAAAATATTATTACCGTCGGTAAAATATATATTATTACCGACGGTAATAGAAATTTCCGTCGGTAAAAAACCTATTTCTTGTAGTGGTACATATCATGGCTATTGAAGGAAGTTTTAGGGAGGAGTGCTCGATTTGTATATAATTACTTATGGTTATCGGGTGGGAGTCCAAAGAAAATATATAGTGATTTTAAATCCCCAAATATAGGGAGTTTGGAAGTGATCCTAAAAATAGAAAGCCACATAGCGAGGCTCCTAGAGGGTATTTTAGCTCTGCGAGTCTAGTAATGATCTAAGACATTAGGTGGAATATGGCGAAGCTCTTGGGGGGTTAATTTAGGAAGGAATGATAAATTTAATTATAATTTACTTATGGTTGTCAGGTAGGGGTCCTAAGAAAATAGAGTGACTTTGGCTCCCTAAATACAGGGAGTCTGTTAGTAATCCCCAAAATAGGAAGGCATATAGCGATATTCTTAGAAGGTGTTTTATAGAGGAGTGCTCGATTACTATATAATTTACTTATGGTTATCGAGTAGGGGTCCTAAGAAAATTGGGAGTAATTTTGGCTCCCCAAATATAAGAAGAATGATAGCGATCCCAAAAATAGGAAGGCATTTGGCAAACTCTTATAAGGTCTTTTGGAAATAAGTGCTCAATTTGTATATAATTTACTTTTAGTTATCGAGTATAGGTCCTTAGAAAATATTGAGTGACTTTGGCTCCCCAAATATAGAGAGTACGATATCGATCCCAAATATAGCAAGACAAATGACATGGCTCTTGGAGGGTGTTTTGGGGAGAGTTCTCGATTTTTATATAATTTATTTATGGTTGTCAAGTGGGAGTCCTGAGAAAATAGAAAATAATTTTGGTTATCTAAAGGGATAGAGTTTGGTAGCGATCACAAAAATAAGTAGACTAATGGCTAGGCTCTGGGAGGGTGTTTTGGGAAGAAGTGATCGATTTGCATATAATTTACTTATTGTTATTGGGTTGGGGTCTTGATAAAATAGGAAGCGATTTTTGCTCTCTAAATATTGAGACTCTGGTAGCGATCCCAAAAATAGGAAGATATATGCCAAGGCTCTTAAAGGTTGTTTTGGGAAGGAGTGCTTCATTTGTATATAATTTATTTATGGTTGTCGGGTGGCAGTCCTGAGATAATATGGTACGCTTTGTCTTCCTAAATGTAGGGAGTCTTGTAGCGATTCTAAAAATAGGGAGGTAAATCGAGAAGCTCTTTGTGGGTATTATTGGAAAGAGTGGTCGATTTGTAAATAATTTATTATAGTTATCAGGTGGGGGTCCTAAGAAAGTAAAAAGTGATTTTAGCTTTCCAAATATATAGTCTAGTAGCGATCCTAAAAATACAAATGTACATGGTAAGGCTATTAAAGGGTGTTTTGGGAGGAGTGCTCGATTTGTATATAATTTACTTATGGATGTCAAATGGGAGTCCTGATTAAATAAAGAGTGATTTTACTCTAAAAAATGTAAGGAGTCGTGTAGCAATTCTAAAAATATAAATGCACATGGCAAGGTTCTTGGATTGTATTTTGGGAGGAGTGCTCGATTTGTATGAAATTTACATACGATTATCAGTGAGGGTCTTAAGAAAGTAGGGAGTGATTTTGGTTCCCCAAATATAGAAAATTGGTGGTGATTCCTAAGAAAAAGAAGGTCTATGGCGAGACTCTTAGAAGGTGTTTTGAGGAGAAGTGCTCTATTTATGTATAATTTACTTATAGTTGTCGGGTAATGGTTCTGAGAAATTAGGAAGCGATTTTGGCTCCCTAAATGTAGATAGTATGGTAGTAATTCCAAGAATAGGAAATCACATGGCGAGGCTCTTAGAGGGTGATTTGGAAGCGATATTGCCTCCCCAATTATAGGAAGGTTATTAGTAATCACAAATATTGGGAGGTACGTACATGGTGAGCCTCTTAGAGGGTGATTTGGGAAGGAGTACTCGATTTATATACAATTACTTATGATTATCCAGTGGGGGTCTTGAAAAAATAGGAAATGATTTTAACTCCTCAAATATAGGGAGTTTGATAATGATCCAAAAAATAGGGAGCCACATGAGAGGCTCTTGAAGGGTGTTTTAAGGATGAGTGCTCGATTTGTATATAATTTATATATAGTTGTCGGGTAGGGCTTCTAAGTAAATAGGGATCGATTTGGACTCCCCAAATATAGAGAGGCTAGTAGTGATAAAAAAATAAAGGCATATAGCAAAGTACTTGGAGGGTATTTTGGGAAGGTGTACTCTATTTGTATATGATTTACTTATTGTTATCGTGAGCGAATCCTGAGAAAATAGGTAGTGATTTTAGCTCACCAAATATAGGGAATCTGGTAGTGATCCCAAAAATAGAGAGACATATGGCAAGGTTCTTTGGGGGGGGTTTAGAAGGAGTTCTAGATTTATAGATAATTTACTTGTGGTTATCTGGTGGGGGTCTTAAAAAAATATAGAGTTGCATGGCGATGCTATTTGGGAATGTTACAGGTAGGAGTATTTGATTTTAATATAATTTAGTTATGGTTATCGGATAGGGATCCTGAAAAAATAGGGAGCGATTTTGGCTCGCCAAATGTAGGAAGAGTCTGGTAGCGGTTGCAAACATAGGGAGACACATGACGAGGCTCCTGGATAGTATTTTAGGGAGGAGTGCTTGTGTGATGAACAAGATCCAATAGCTAAGAGCCAAGACTCCTTAGACAGTGATACCAGGATGGATAAGGTAAGGTGAGGTGTCCAAAGCCACCGAGTTATTTCCATATAGCTTGGAGAGAAGCAGATCCTGAGCTACTTATATAATTTTTCCTTCCAAATATAGTAGATGCATTTTAAAACGATATGCCGCTACTGATTTTGTAAGAACTCTATTGTTAAGTATCCTAGTGCGAGAGTAGTACTAGGATGGATGACCTCCTGGGAAGTTCTTGTACGGGCCCGGATAAAATGGATAATATATTATGTATTTAGGGCGGATATTACAAAATAGTATCAGAGCCGATTCTCCTCATAATATAAGATCTAACCCTATATATAGATATATAGCCCTTAAGGGGGGTGGATTATGACGACCAAGATCCAATAGTCAAGAGTTAAGACTCCTGAGGCTGTGATGCCAAGATGGATATGATGAGATAAGGTGAAGTAAGGTGAGGTGTCCAAGGCTACCGAATTAGTCCCATATGACCTAGAAAAAAGGAGATTCATAATTACTTATATAATTTTCTCTTCCAAATAGAGTAGACGTGTTTTAAAACCATATGCCACTTGGAATTTTGTAAGAACTCCGTACTTAAGCTTGCTCGGGCGAGAGTAATATTAGAATGGGTGAACTCCTAGGAAGTTCTCGTACGGGCATGGGCAAAGCGGATAATATCTTATGTGTTTAGGGATAATGTTACAGTTTGATCTGTATATAATTTACTTATAGTTATCAAGTGGTGATCCTGAGAAAATAGGGAGCGATTTTGGCTCCCTGAATTAAGGGAGTACGGTAGCGATACCAAACATAAGTAGGCACTTGGAAAGACTCTTGGAAGGTATTTTTGGAAGGAGTGTTAGATTTATATATAATTTACTTATGGTTGTCGGGTGGGGGTCTAGAGAAGAAAAGAAGATACGTGGCGATGCTATTAGTGAGTGTTTAAGGGAGGAGTGCTCGATTTGTATAGAATTTACTTATGATTGTCGTGTGGAGGTCTTAATAAAATAGGGATTGCTTTTGGCTCCCCAAATATAGAGAGTTTGGTAGCGATTTGAAAAATAAGAAAGCACATATCGAGTGTCTTGGAGGATGATTTGGTGATGAGTGCTGGATTTATATATAATTTACTTATAGTTCTCGGGTGGGTGTCCTAAGAAAACTTAGAGCAATTTTGACTCCCCAAATATAGAGAGTTAAGTAGTAATCCAAAAAATAGGAAGGCACATGATATTGTTTTTAAGGGTATTTTGGAGAGGAGTGCTCGATTTGTATATAATTTACTTATGGTTTTCGGGTGGGGTTCCAAAGAAAATACGGAGCGATTTTGGTTCCCCAAATATAGAAAGCCTGGTAGTTATCCCAAAAAATAGGAAAACATACGACGTGGTTATTGGATGGTGTTTTTGAAAGAAGTGCTCGATTTGTATATAATTTACTTATGGTTGTCGAGTAGAGGTCTTTAGAAACTAGAGCTATTTTTGCTCCCCAAATATAGGGAGTCTGATAGCTATCCCAAAAATAAAGAGGTGCATGCCGAGGATCTTTGAGGGTGTTGTGGAGAGGAGTACTTGATTTATATATAATTTATTTATGATTATCGAATGGGGGTCTTGAGAACATAGGGAGCAATTTTGGCTTCCTAAATTTAAAGATTATGGTAGTGATCCCAAAAATAGATAGCAGATGATGAGGCTATTGGAGGGTTCTTTAGAGAGGTATGCTCGATTTGTATATAATTTACTTATGGTTTTCGGGTAGGATACTGGAAAAATAGAAAGCTATTTTTACTCACCAAATGTATATAGTCTAGTAGCGATCCCAAATATATAAAGGCATATGGCCAGACTCTTGGAAGATAGTTTAGGGAGTAGTGCTTGATTTGTATATAATTTACTTATGGTTGTCGGGTAGTGGTCCTGAGAAATATAGAGCAATATTGACTCCCCAAATGTAGGGTGTTTGGTAGCAATCCCAAAAAATAGGAAGCATGTGGTGAGACTCTTAAATGGTGTTTTGAGGAGGAGTTCTTAATTTCTATATAATTTACTCACAGTTGTCGGGTAGGAGTCCTGAGAAATATAGAGTGATATTGGCTCCCTAAATATAGTAAGTCTATTAGCGATCCCAAAAATAGAGAGGCCATGGTGAGACTTTTGAAGGGTATTTTAGAAATAAGTGCTCGATTTATATATAATTTACTTATTATTGTTGGGTGGGGTTCCTTAAAACATAGAGAGCATTTGGTTCCTGAAATATAGGGAGTTTTTGAGGATGAGTGCATGATTTTTATATAATTTACTTATGGTTGTCGGGTGGGGGTCCAAAGAAAATAGAAGGCAATTTTGGCTCCCCAAATATAGGGAGTCTAATAGTGATCCTAAAAATAAAAAGGTACATGGCGAGACTTTTAATGGGTATTATGGGAAGGAGTACTCAATTTGGATATAATTTACTTATGATTGTTAGGAGGGGTCCTAAAAAATAAGGAGCAATTTTGGCTCCCCAAATTTGGTAGTCTAGAAGTGATCCTAAAATTAAGGAGGCACATAACAAGGCTTTTGGAGGATATTTTTGGAAAGGAGTACTTGATTTATATATAATTTACTTATGGTTATCGAGTAGAGGTCCTGAAAAAATAGATTATGATTTTAACTCTCGAAATATAGGGAGTCTGGTAAAGATCCCAAAAATAGGGAGTCGCATGATGTAGCTCTTAAAGGGTGTTTTTGGAAAGAAAGATCGATTTATATATAAATTCTTTTTGGTTGTTGCGTGGGGGTCCTGAGAAAATAAAAAGTGATTTTGGCTCCTCAAATATAGGGTGTTTGGTATCGATTCCAAATATAGGGAGGCAGGCACATGACGAGATTCTTAGAGGGTATTTTACAGAGGATGCTTGATTTGTATATAATTTATTTATTGTTGTCAGATAGGGATCCTAAGAAATTAGAGAGTGATTTTGGATCCACAAAATATAAGGGTAGTCAAGTAGCGATGGCCAAAATAGGTAGGCACATAGTAAGGCTCTTTAGGATATTTTAAGGAGGTGTGCTTGATTTGTATATAATATACTTAAAGTTATTGAGTATAGATCTAAAAAAAATAGAGAGCGATTTTGACTCCCCAAATATAGAGAGTTTGGATGTGATCCCAACCATAGGGAGGCTTATGACGATGCTCTTAGAGGGTATTTTAGGAAGAAGTACTAGATTTGTATATAATTTACTTATGAAAGTCAGATGAGGATCACTACAAAAAAGACATATTTTCCCGACGGAATATTTTATTACCGTCGGTAATAATAATCATTTTACCAACAGTAATAATATTATCCGTCGGTATAATAAGTTTAAATTTTTAATTGGTTTTCTTATTTAATTTACCGACTGTCAAATAAATTCGGTCGGCATAATTTATTTACCGACGAAATAAATCCGTTCTGGCGGTAAAATATATATATTACCAACGGTAATAAATATAGTTGTCGGTAGTATAAATTAATATATAAAATAAAAATATGATATTATTTATACCGATGGATGTTATATTTCCGTCGGTATTGAGTATATTTTTACCGACGGAGATTTGTTTCTGTCGGTAAATATATTCAATACCGACGGAAATTTAATATCCGTCGGTATAAATCCTGCGATTTAAAACCTAAAATTGATCCCCCTTTTCTCTATTCTCTCTCGAATTGAGCCCCAGCTTCCCCTCCCCCTGCCCTCCAGCGCGCCTTCGACCGGCACACCTCCGGCCTCCACTCTCGCGCACCTCTGGCCTCTGCTCCTCCTCCGGTGAGTTCCCCTCCTCCTTCTCCTCCTCCTCTTCTGGCCCAATTCCGGTGGACTTGGGCCAACCGAGTGCTCCTCCTGGCAAGCAAATTAGCAGCTGGGAATGAGTTATTATGAGGATTTGTGAGGCCCAAGGTGGGTGTATAAACGGTCGTTTTCATTACCGATGTGGGACTAAACCGTGTTAGGCATGACCATCTCAACAGCTTCAAATCTGCAAAGTGATCGATTAGGATTTGAATTACTCCTTGAGCAAAAAAAATTCAGGAAATGCCTCCTTCTGTAAATCATAGGATCATCAAAGATGTTATATCATCAAATAACTAATTTGCTGAAAAGGTTACTATAACTGTGCTGTAATTGGTGATCAGTTGTCTAATGCACTAAGGATGTTCATGTAATTGGTGAGCTAGGTGCTTAGACATTTACTTAGTTGCAGTAAAGGTTTGGGCATCACCTACTTCGCCGCCGAAGGCAGTCACCGACGATAAGTGCATGCCGAAGGTGACTGTCCGAGTGCTGACAGACATGGACATTACTAGTTAGAAATAATATTAGTCTGTAAAGTAAAGCATCTGGTTGAATACCGCTTTCCTTGCTATTTAAGCATCTAGTAATCCCTTGGTCACTAGATGGATAATCAAGTTCCATCAGAAACCGTACCATATTGTCAAAGAACTGAGAACTGATTGGTGGAATTTATGAAAAATACTATTTACCTCGAAGCTCTTATCGATTCATTCACACAGTACGACGTGTAATGATCACAGCCTCCAACCCTTACCAACGAATCGAACTTAGCACGGAGCAAAATAGGTGGAATAACAAAGAAGCCTAGAGTGAAATGGAGACTTTGGGTGGAAGTGTGGTTGGGGTTTGGAATGTAGGAGGTTGGTAGCAGAGGGCTGAAAGGTGGTGGAAGAGGGGTGCTTCTCATGCCTTTTACTGTATCATAATTTGTTTTTTGTAACTTGAATGGAAATTAGACAGGGGTGGAAGGGATTAATGGCTTCTCTGTCCATATTGTTGTTTAGGTGTAGTGTAAGTTAATGCCCCCCCCAACCCCCTTCCTCGCCGCCTCCGTGAGCACCAAGTATTGCAGGTTTTGCCGTGATCTACTTTTAAATTTTGGTAAAAGGTATTTACTGCTGCTCCTCTCTTAGTTGAATGACAAACTGTTTTAATTTCTCGAAGCCATGTAGGATCATGGTTGTCTACTAACTTCTAGATATTGTGAACAGATGGCCTAAATTATTTAATTGTCTCGGAGTATGCATGAGTATTTTTTTTCTTCTATTGGGTCGTTTTGAATTGTTATGTAGGGAAAATTATAAAAACCTCCCCTGAACTTTGCACCTCATTTCATTCTGGCCCCTTGGCTATTTTTTTGAATAGTTTGAACTGTGAACTTTGCTCAGTGTCCATTTAGCCACCTCCGTCAACTTTTGTTCCGAAAGAATCCTTGGCCTAGTAAGCATAGCTAAAATATTTCAAAAATCATAAAGTTTTATTAGAAATCGTTAAGGATAATTTTGGAATAAACATAGACAGAGGGGCTAAATGCAGACGATGGCATAGTTCAGGGTTCAATTTTTTTTTCAAAAAAAAGTTTTTTGTAATTCTCTTATTTTTGTGTCGATGAGGAGTATTATTTGGTGTAGTTTTTTGTAATTTTCTGTTATTTTTGTGTTCATGAAATTTCAGAAATCAAAGTATTGTTCTTGAAATATTTAAAGCGTATTTTTGAAATATATGTTGAGGATTAATTGGTGATGCCATTTGTCATTCTTGTTAGTATTGTTTGGTTATATGCATTTTCAATTAATATTTCATTATTAATGTATATTGTGGTGGTGGTATATAGTAGTGTGTTATTTTGGTGGCCAATTTCAATTCTTATTTCCCTGTTAACCGTTCCTCATTATGGATCTTAGCAAGGCTGTGATTAAACAACTCTGCTCCCAAAATAAATAGGTAAGGAGCCAGAGGATCGTCCTGTCTAAGACTTCTTTCTGACATGTTCTCTCACCCCGCATCCACGCACCCTGTTTTCCCTCTGCCCACATTCCTCATATTTTCGTTTTTCTCTTTCCCCACTCCACCGCCATCTCATATTCTCTTGTACTTAATTATAACATAATAGGTTTGTGTGTCGTTAATAAAATAATGGGTTCAATTCTTTTTTGTTCTCCTACCCATATACATGTGCCCAATAATCTCTCCCCATATTTTATCCCTTCGATTCTTGGGAATTAGGAGCTTTGGGGGGGTTGGGAATGGTGCTTCAATCATGAAGGAACATGGGTATTTGATTCCCATTGGATGGGGGCTGCTCATATCAATGTTAACACTCCCCCCAAAGGCCAAAATATACCATTTTACTTAGTAGGGGTATAGATAGGGTTAGGGTTTGGTAATGCTCTCATTTTCATTTTCTTTATTGAGAGGCCATATGGATGTGTGCCTATAGTATTGTAATTAGTAAGGTAGCATGTACCATGTTGTAGAATAAGTTGAGTCTTTTGAGCCTTATTTGAGAAAAACTAGCACTACAAGTAAGGGGTTTATTACCGACGGTAATATTAATTACCGTTGGTATAAAGAAAATTAATACCGATGGATAGATATGTATCCGTCGGTGTGGTGTGGCTTGCTACAGTTGATGACTGGCCTTCGGGCTTGGGATTCTTCCATTAACTAAAATTGGGCTGTTAGAAAATAAATATCTTATTGTTTCATATATAAATCATATTGTTTCATATATATATCATATTTTTTTATACTGTTTCATATGTAAATCAAACTGTTTCATATGTAAATCATACTGCTTCATATGTAAATCAAACTGTTTCATATGTAAATCATACTGTTTCATATGTAAATCAAACTGTTTTATATTATTATCATATTATTTCGTATAAAAAAATATTACTGCTTTTAGATGGCATCACAGTCGAGGGTTCGTAGAGGCAGGGTGGGCTAGCTCGAAGCGCTCCAGCTGCCACGCCAGGGTCCGAGGCCGAGCCCTCCGGATCTATAAGTGTTGTTCCTCTCTCCACACCAGCTCATGAGATCACAGCCTCCGGAGCTTCGAGCAGCGCTCAGTACTCGGCTACAGTGTCTACGCCCACATATAATATTTAGATCTAAAGTTTTATACATGTTGTAAATACTTGTTTAGTACTGATGTATATTTTATTTGCAGGGTCGAGAATCGCTAGGTACGTAGGCGACCGGGGCGTGACGACGGCCCGACACTTGTCGAGCTTACGCGAGCCACTTTCCCTACAGTGGAGCGGTATGTGGGGTTCCTCAAAAAATAGAGAGCATTTGGCTCCCAAAATATAGGGAGTTTGGTAGCGATCCTAAAAAGACGTAGTTACATAGCGACGCTGTTAGTGGGTATTTTGAGGATGAGTGCTAATTTTTATATAATTTACTTATGGTTGTCGGGTGGGGGTCCAAAGATAATAGATAGCGATTTTGGTTTCCCAAATATAGGGAGTCTAATAGTGATCCTAAAAATAGAAAGGCACATGGCGAGACTCTTAAAGGGTATTATGGGAAGGAGTACTCGATTTGTATATAATTTACTTATGGTTATCAGGAGGGGGCTCTAAAAAATAAGGAGCGATTTTGGCTCCCAAATTTGTTAATCTAAAAGTGATCCTAAAATTAAGGAGGCACATAACAAGACTTTTGAAGGATATTTTTGGGAAAGAGTACTCGATTTGTATATAATTTACTTATGGTTGTTGAGTAAAGGTCCTGAGAAAATAGATTGCAATTTTGGCTCTCTAAATATAGGGAGTCCGGTAGAGATCCCAAAAATAGGGAGTCACACTATGTAGCTCTTAGAGGGTGTTTTGGGAAAGAGAGTTCGATTTATATATAAATTCCTTATGGTTGTTGGGTGGGGGTCTTGAGGAAATAAAGAGCAATTTTGGCTCCTCAAATATAGGGAGTTTGGTATCGATTCCAAATATAGGGAGACAGACACATGATGAGATTCTTGGAGAGTATTTTAGAGAGGGTGCTCGATTTGTATATGATTTATTTATTATTATCGGATAGGGATCCTAATAAATTAGAGAGTGATTTTGGATCTCCAAATGTAAGGGTAGTCAAGTAGAAATTGTAAAAATAGGTAGGCACATAATGAGGCTCTTTGGGCTGTTTTAAGGAGGTGTGCTCGATCTGTATATAGTATACTTAAAGTTATTGAGTGTAGATCATAAAAAAATAGAGAGCAATTTTGATTCCCCAAATATAGGAAGTCTGGTTGTGATCCCAGCCATAGGGAGGCTTATGACGATGCCCTTAGAGGGTATTTTAGGATGAAGTGCTAGATTTGTATAAAATTTACTTATGAAAGTCAGATAGGGATTCTAAGAAAATAAGAAGCGATTTTGACTTAGCAAATATAGGAAGTCTTGTAGCTATCCCATGAATTAAGAGGCACATGACAAGACTTTTAGATGGTGTTATAGGGAAGAATGCTCAATTTGTATATAATTTACTTATTATTTACAAGTAAGGATCCTTAGAAAATTGAGAGTGATTTTGGCTCCCCATATATAGACAGAGTTTGGTAGCGATTGCAAAAATTGGGAAGCACATGCCAAGGATTTAGGAGGGTATTTTTGGGATGAGTGGTCGATTTGTATAAAATTTACTTACGGTTATCGGGTAGGGGTCCAGAGATAATAGGAAACGATTTTGGCTCTCCAAATATAGGTAGTCTGGTAGAGATCCCAAACATAGGGAGGCATATGGTGAACCTCTTTGAGTCTGTTTTAAGAAGGAGTACTGGATTTTTATATAATTTACTTAGGGTTGTCGGAAAGGGGTTCTAAGAAAATAGGGAACAGTTTGGCTCCCCAAATTTAGGGAGTCTGGTAGTGATCAAAAAATTAGGGTGGCTTATGGCAAGGCACTTAGAGAGTATTTTGGGGAGGAGTACCCGATTTGTATATCAGGTGGGGTCCTGAGAAAATAGGAAGCGATTTTGGCTCGATAAATATAGGGAGTTTAATAACGATCTTAAAAATAGGAAGGCACAAGATGAGGCTCTTGGAAGGTGCTTTGAGAAATAGTGCTTGACTTCTATAAAATTTACTTATGGTTTTCTGGAAGGGGTCTTGAGAAAATAATGGGTGATTTTGACTCCCCAAATATAAGGAGTATAGTAGCGACATAAACAATAGATTGGTATATGACGAGGCTATTAGAGGTTATTTTTGTAAGGAGTACTAGATTTGTATGTAATTTATCTATGGTTGTCAGGTAGGGGTCCTAAGATAATAGGGAGCAATTTTGGCTCCCTAAATATAGGGAGTCAAGTAGCGATCCCAAATAAATAGAGGCTTGTGAGTCTGTTAGAGGGTATTTTGGGAATGTGCTTGATTTGTATATAATTTAGTTATGTTTGTCCTGAAGGGGTCCTGAGAAATTAGGGTGCGATTTCGGCTCCCTAAATATAGGGAGTCTGGTAGCGATCCATAAAATAGAGAGGCACATGCTGAGGCTCTTGGTGGATTTTTTGGGAATGAGTGCTCGATTTGTTTATAATTTTTTATAGTTATCGCGTCGGGGTCTAAAGAAAATAGATAGCGATTTTGACTTCCAAAATATTGAGAGTCTTCTAACGATACCAAAAATATAATGCCACATGGTGAGCCTCTTGGAGGATGTTTTGGTACATAGTTCTTGATTTGTTTATAATTATTTTTAGTTATTGGGTGGTGGTCCTGAGAAAATTAGGACTGATTTTGACTCCCCAAATATAAAGAGTCTGGTTTCGATTAGGGAGGTACATAGCGAGACTCTTAAAGGGAGGAGGGTACTCGATTTTTATCTAATTTAATTATGGTTGTCTGGTGGGGGTTCCTTAAAAAATAAAGAGCGATTTTGGCTCCCAAATGTATGGTAGTAGGTAGCGATTGTTAAAATAAGACGGTATATGGTGAGTCTCTTGTAGGGTATTTTGGGGAAGACTGCTTGAACAATACATATTTTACTTATAGTTATCGGGTCTGATCCTGAGAAAAAAGGAGCAACTTTGACTCCCTAATTATAGGGAATCGGGTAATGGTCTAAAAAATAGGAAGGCACATGGTGAGGCTCTTGTTGGGTGTTTTGGGAAGGAGTGCTCGATTTGTAAATAGTTTACTTATGGTTGTCATATGTGGTTCCTAAAAAATAGCGTGCGATTTTGGTTCTCCAAATATAGGGAGTCTGGTGATGGTTCAAAAAAAAAGGAAGGCATATAGCGAGGCTCGTAGAGGGTGTTTTGGGGAGGACTACTGGATTTGTATATAATTTAATTATGGTTCTCGGATGGTGGTCCTAAAAAATTAGGGAGTGATTTGAATACCTAACAATAGGAAGTTCGGAAGCGATTTAAAAAATAAGAAAGCACATAAGATGGCTCTTGGAACGTGTTTTGAGGAGTAGTGCTTAATTTGTATATAATGTACTTATGGTTGTTGGCCTAGTCCTGAGAAAATATAGAGCGATTTAGGCTCCTCAAATGTAGGGAGTCTAGTAGCAATCCTAAAAATGTTTAAGCACATGATGAGGTTCTTGTAGAGTGTTTGAGGAAGGAGTGCTCGATTTATATATAATTTACATATGGTTATCGGGTGGGTGTCCTGAGAAAATATGGCGAGATTTTGGTGCCCTAAATATACGAAGTCTAGTAGTTTGCCCAAAAATAGGAAAGCACATAGTGAGGCTCTTGGAGGGTGTTTTCGGAAGTAGTGCTCGTTTTGTTTATATCTTAATTATGGTTGTCGAGTGTGAGGTCCTCAGAAAATAGGGAACAATTTTAGTGCCCCAAATATAGTGAGTTTAGTAGTAATTTCCAAAATAGAAAACAACATGGTGAGGCTATTAAAGGGAATTCTGGGGAGGAGTGTTGGATATGTGTATTATTTACTTATGTTTGTCGGATGGGGGTTCTGAGAAAATAGAGAACAATTTTTGCTCCATAAATATAGGGAGTCTAGTATCGATCCCAAGAATAAGAAGGCACATAGCTAGGTTCTTAGAGGGTGTTATTAGGAGGAGTGCTCGATTTGTATATAATTACTTATGCTTATCGTGTGGGCCTTCTGAAAAAATAAAGAACGATTTTTCTTACCAAATGTAGGGAGTCTGGTAGCGATCCCAAAAATAGGGAGCACATAGCGAGGCTCTATAAGCTTGTTTTTGGGAGGAGTTTTTGATTTCTTTATAATTTAGTTCTGATTATTGGGTAGGGGTCTTGAAAAAATAGAGAGCGATTTTGACTTCCCAAATGAGGGAGTTTGGTAGTGATCCCAAAAATAAGAAGGGACATGGGGAGACTCTGGGAGGGTATTTATGGGAGGAGTGCTCAATTTGTATACAACTTACTTATAGTTATCGGGTGGAGGTCTTGAGAAAATATGGAGTGACCTTGACTCTGCAAATGTTGAGTGTCTGGTAGCGATCCCAAAAATAGAAAGGCATATAACGATGCTTTTGGAGGGTATTTTTGGGAGGATTGTGTGAGCGCGGAAAAAGATTCGGGTCGTCTTTACTGCTGATCACACGAGATTACAAATTTTCTTTGATCAGGAGATTGTGGGAGAGATCCTCTAGAGGGTCCCTTTGATCCGCGTCTCCACGTGGTATTCGTACGAGAGCTCTGAAGGGGTTGCCCAGGACAGAGGTCTTTACAGGATGAGGGTTTTTGAGAGGCTAAGGAGTTTCCACCGTTGATTTTGTCCCGTCCGTGCTTCGCGCTTTCTCGGCTATGGAGGTTTTGGGCTTCGTTCCTCGACCTTCGTGTCTTCCTCGATCCTTGCTAGACCTTGGTGTCCTTGATCGTCGGTTCGCGGCGTCGATCGTGTTTTTGGCTTCGGCTTTGGCTTTAGCTTTCGGCTTTGGCGTAGCTTTGGCGTGGCTCTGGCGTTTGCTTTGCTTTGGCGCTTGCGCTTGAACGTAGACGGGTAGAGACTTGCGATGCTTTAGTTCTTCCGGACTTTGTGTCGTATCGGCTAGAACGTGCGGTGCTTTGCTCGTGACCGACGTAGTTGCTTGGCTTTGGCACGTGCGTTGCTTTGGCGCGGGCTTTACCGGTGCGTCTGCTTTGGCTTCTGGCGTTTGGCTTTGACTTTAGCTTAGACTCGATCTTCTTCTCGAACGACTGGCGTTACTTCTTCAAGGCTTCTTTATTCTTCCGGCTTCCTCGATGGTTGTGGCATCGGTATTGGCTTTTCGGCGGGGGTAGCACCGATCTTTGTGCGACGGTTGTAGCGTCGGCTTTTGTTGATGAAGACGGTGGGTGTGGCACCGGCTTCGGCACGACGGTTGTAGCGTCGGCTTTTGTTGACGAAGACGGCAGGGGTAGCACCGGCTTCCGTGCGACGGTTGTAGCGTCGGCTTTTGTTGATGAAGACGGTTGGGGTAGCACCGGCTTCAGGCCTTCTTCTCCCGGCTTTCTTCTTCGTACGAGGAGTCGATGCCTTGATTGAAGACGACGGGTGTTGTCGGCTTCGATCTTCTTCTCCGGCCTTTGCTTATGGCGTCTTCGGAGCTGATGAAGATCGTTGGAGCAATCGGGTGATGACGGCTCCGGGTCTTCTTCTCCACGCTTTCTTCTTCGTGCGAGGAGTCGAAGCTTTGACCTTTGAGTGCAAGGTCTTCACGTTGATGAGGACTTGAAGGGCCAAGGATTCCCGTAGGACGTGCTTGTCGTGCCTCGTGAAGCCTTCGGTCGTCGAGCGTTGGAGCTTCTCTTGCGGAGCTCTTTCGTCTTCGGCTTTCGGACCCTTTGTGCCTTCCCCCACCCCCTCTATTTATAGGCAAAGGGGGGCGGTTGGGGGAGATATGGCTGAAATCTTTTTGTTTCATCTGATATCTCCCCCCATAACCATCAAGATATTGTTCCTTTATCCGGGGAAACAAACTCGATCCCCTCCTTTTTAGTTGGGGTGGTTACGGGCTAGATGTGACTCGATCTTTTAAAGATTGAGTTGTTATTCTTGTTGCACTTTTGGATCGGATGGCGACACAACGTCATCTTGTCCGTTGAATCGAGGGATCGTCGCGGATCTACGGCTACGTAGACGTCTACGCCACCTCCCCCCGTATCGAGGCGGTTTTGATTTCTTTTTCCTTTCTTTTCGTTTTCTTTTCTTTTTCTTTTTCCTTTTTGTTTTCTTTTTCTTTATGGCCGGCCCCACCTCCCCATGGGGAGGGGGGCATAGTTTTCTAGAAGGGGGGCCGGTGGGCCCCCCCCTCTTTGTGTTCGAGTCACGGGTCCGGTGGGACCCGTTTGCTTCGAGTTGGACCATGGCGCGCGGGTTGAGTTTGCACGTGGGCTGAGTGTGCATGCGGGCCGTCTGTGTGCGGGCCCAACTTCGCATGCGGGCCGTTGTGTATGGGCCAAGTTGCGCATGTGGGCCGTTGCATGTGGGCCGTTGTGTGCGGGCCGTTGTATGCGGGCCGAGTTGCGCATGTGGGCCGTTGTGTATGGGCCAAGTTGCGCATGTGGGCCATTGTGTGCGGGCCCAAGTGCGCATGCGGGCCGTTTGTGTGCGGGCCCAATTTTGCATGGGCGAGTCGGGTTTGACTCGAAGGCCGTTGGGTGCGGGCCTATTTTTCGTGTACAAATCGGGTTCGACCCGAAGGCTAATTTTGATGCCCACAAATGCCCCCTCAAGTTCGAGTGCGCCCACGGGAAACGCGTAGCGCTAGGACTTGAGTTGCGTATCCGTGTGGGACTAAGTCTTTAAAAGGACCCCCGTTTTCGTTTCTCTTCATTATTGACCATTCCCGGCGGCTTGGAGTTGAGAGCTCTGCTAGGGTTTCTTGCTTCGCAACGATGCCGCGGAGGACAAAGATGATGACGCCATGGGGTTCGCGGAGGAGGGAAGACCGCCGGCCTGTGGACGGCGAAGGGTCGCAAGCAAGGCACGTTTTCTTCTTCCTCCTCCTTCTTCTTCTTCTTCTTCTTCTTCACATGGTGGGCGTGGGCCGGTGCGGTAGCCGGTGGCGCGAGGCGCGAGGGCGCAGGCCGGAGGTGCGGGGCGCGGGGCGCGACTGGCGCGGGCGCGGCCGGGGGCTGCTGTGGCGGCCGGCGCGCGGGCTGGAGGCGCGGGAGGGCACGGGTCGGAGAGTGCGAGGCGCGGGCACGGCCGGGGGCTGCTGTGGCGGCCGGCGTGCGGGCTGGAGGCGCGGGAGGGCGCGGGTCGGAGGGTGCGAGGCGCGAGGGCTGCGGGCTGGAGGGTGCGGCCAGGGCTGTAGGCGCGGGTGCTGTGGGCCGGAGGCGCGGGAGGGCGCGGGCGCCGCCGGCGCGCGGGCTGGAGGCGCGGGGCGCGGGCGGGCACGGGCTCGGTCGGACGCAGCGGCGGCGCGGCGGTGGTCGCAGGCCGGAGACGGGCTCGAGGCGCGGGAGGGCTGGAGGCCAGGGCTGCAAGTCGGAGGCGCGGGAGGGCGTGGGCGTCGCCGGCGCGCGGGCTGGAGGCGCGGGGCGCGGGGCTGCGGGCCGGAGGAGGCAGCCGGGGCAGCGGCGGGGGCGGCCGGGGCTGCGGGGGCCGCCGGGGGGTGTGGTGGCCGGTATTGGTCGAGGACGACAGCACCCCCCCTGCATATTTTAATAGGAGATAGAGAGAGGGGGTCGTGGCTTTTTTTTTTGCCATGACCCCCCTCTACTCTTCTTTATTTGCTCAAGGCCCCTCCCCCCGATAATTTTAACAGGAGAGAAGGAGAGGGTCGCGGCTTTTTGCCGTGAC
Source organism: Chamaelirium japonicum (assembly GCA_947650365.1). Taxonomy (NCBI): domain Eukaryota; kingdom Viridiplantae; phylum Streptophyta; class Magnoliopsida; order Liliales; family Melanthiaceae; genus Chamaelirium; species Chamaelirium japonicum. The sequence continues at coordinate 32,053,935 of OX393559.1, forward strand.
CCCCCTCTCTTCTTTTTTTTTTTATTTGTTCGAGGCCCCCCTTGCTAGTTTCAACAGGAGAGGGGAGGAGAGGGTCGTGGCTTTTTGCCGTGACCCCCCTCTCTTCTTTTTTATTTGCTCGAGCCTCCCCCCCTGCTAGTTTTAACAGGAGCGGTCAGACCGGGTACTTCACTCGGATTGGGTGGACTTCTGGTTTCGAGGAGAGTATCGTCACGCTCCCCCTTCGAGTCACCCGATGTGGAGATATGCTTCGTCAAAGAGACCGGCGCCTGGCACCTTCCGGTGACCGATTGAATCTCTGAAGAAAGAGTGGTGCTCCATGGCCGGGGCGCAACGTCCCTGGGAAGTTTTGGGACTTGAAGAATGCAGCGATGACTGGCGTGCTGTTTACTGGTCAGCGGGGTTAGTACTTTTTCTCTGCCCTTTGCTTTACCCTGGGAAGGGGATGTGGTACGCCCTGGGACCTTCCTTGGAGCTGCTCGGATGGTGACTGGAGAGTTTCTTAACCTGGCGCCGGTGATCCTCTGCTCGTTGTATGGCGGGCTTAGCGGCACCTACTGGAGTTTATCGAGTGCGGGTAATGCAAGAGGGGAAGTAGGCAGAGCCAGTTCCTTTTGCCCCCTGCATTACCTCTATGGTTGGATTGGGCTTCACTTTCCGAAGGGGATCTTTGCGGCGCGTGGACCTTCGACCTCGGTGCCCTTTCTTCCTTGTGTGGGAGGTGTGATGAACACTTATTACGCATGGGAGCGTCCGAAGCCTAGTGCCCGAGAGTGTTTGCGGCGCATGGGCCCTTCTGACTTTGAATTTGTATCGAAAAATACACTTGCGCCTTCTATGAAATCCCTGGTGTGTGATGGGGCGGAGATGTCCGAGCCTTTGTACTGGAGCATGGTGAGTTGCAGGCCTGGGTATCTTGTTTGGCGTCGTGGGGATGTAGTAGAGGTGGCACGGTACTCTTCCCACCGGTTTGCTCGCCAGCAGGGTTTTCGGCAAGAGTTGCCTGGGACTCCTTTGCGCCTGCGGTTACGTTACACTCCGCAGGAGGCGTACCGCCTCTGGGGAGCACTTTACGATCGATTTACTGGGTGTACTTTCTCACCGGGGATTAAGTCGGGCGGCAAGGATGCTGCAACTCCTGAGTATCACCGCTGGGTCAACGGGTCGGTGCTTCCCCTCTTGGCTAGCCTTCCGCTAGACGTCCTTGCTAGCAGCGAGCGGGCTGACTTTCCTTTTGACTCTTTGGCGGGGTCGAAGGATCGCCGTCTTTGGTCCGAGGAGCGATGGTCAGAGAAATCTTGTGGCCGTCGAGAGAGTACTTCCCAGGCTTCACTTTCTGTGCAAGAAGTTGAGATGGCTCCGTCCTCCAAGGTTCAGAGTCTTCCTGAGACTCAGGCTTCTTGGAGTGGGTGTGCTTCTCCCAAGAGGAGAAAGTTGGACCTCTTGTGTGAGGCAGCTTTGACTGGTGCTGGCGAGGCAGGGCCAGCTCGAGAGGGAGAGCCAGGGCTTTTTGCCGATGAGGTAATCCCTCCTTCTGGGGTATCTTCATCGGATGCTGCAGGTATATCTTGTTTCTAGTTTCTCATGAATTTCTGTGCTTGTACTCTTACTTCGTTGGCTGAGTTGTCCAGGTCTTATTTTGGCAGGGTCTGTTGGACCAGACTGCGAGTCTGCCCCGAAGGGGGTTGGGCAAAAGTGCTCTCCCCTCAGAGCAACGTTGATTGAAGGTGGCGGGCTGGATGTTCCCTGGGATAACTTGGAGCTTTTGGGAGCGTGTGGAGCAGATTTTGCCGGCAGTGCTGTCAACCTGGATGATATTGACGTGGAGCAGTTGGGCTTTGGGGAGGAGGATGAGGTCTCCAGTGTAGGGAGAGAGTAGACTCCTCTAGCTAGGTCCGGTACTCCGGCAGAGGCTACTCCCGTAGTCGTTTTGTCGGAAGGTTTGCCTGTGTCTCCTCCTTCAGCTCCGGTGGTTCTGCTGACTGTTATCACGACGGTGGTCCAGGAGGCGGTTCCTACACTTGAGTCTTCAGGACCGGAGCCCACCTTGCCTGTGCACTCAGAGGCTGACAGGAGAAAGTGCAGTTCGCGAGACCTTTTCTCTGTGCTTCTTTTGGAGAGCTGTCGGAAGTATATCCAGATGACGCTCGCACCCTTCCAGGAAGAGGGCTTTGACGCTTTGAGCAGCTGGTGGGTTCTTGAGGGGCCTGAATTTGGCAAGAACCTGGCTGCCTTCCAGGTAGATAGCTCTTTGTTTGAGGCACAGATGCGTGTTCTCTTGGCGGATAGTGAAGCTCATTGCTTGAAACGGGCTTCGATGGAAGATGACCTTCCCCTGATACTGGCGAAGGCCAAGGACGAGGAGCATTGCCTGGAGGCGCAGCATGCACTTGCCACTACGAGCCTTGTTCGGGCGCGGAAGAAGCTAGAGGCTGCTTGCGCATCTTTCGAGAAAGCTGAGACGATCGAGAGGTCTTCTGGAGCAGACCTGGCGAAGCAGCGTATCGAGCTGGCGACGCATCGGGAGCGGGTAGCTTGTCGGTCTTCAGAGTTGGAGCGCATGGAGGTTACTGACGGCGAGCTGCTCCAACGTCTCAAAGAACTTAATTCGCTTTACTAGTAATGTCGCATTTTCTTTTCTTTCTTGTCATTTTTGTCGAACAGATTTGTAGTTCTGCTTTTCTTTATCTGGTGATAACTTAATATCATGCATCTATATTTTTTTTTTTTTGACTTGTCTTCTGGAATGGCAGAGTTTGGTTGTGTTTTTTTTTATTTGGACTGAACCTTTACAGGCTGCCTACGTACCCTACTGGGAGGGATCAAGTCACACGTAGTTCCTTTTTTTTTTTTGCAAGGAATGTAGCCCTGCTTTTAGGCATAGTACCTTTTGAGGTACTTGCCATTGATGGGGCCGAGTGTAAGCCCTTCTGGCGTGGTGAGAAGATATGCGCCGTTAGAGTAGGCCTCTTTGACAACATGCGGTCCATCCCACTTGGCGTCAAACTTCTTTCCTCCTCGATGTGAAAGGATGATGGGGCGTTTGACTGCGAGCACCAATTCTCCTTTTTGGAAGGATCGGGGGCGAACCCTTTTGTTGAAGGCTCGGGTCAATCTGGCTTGGTAGCATTCCAGGCGTTGCTGGGCTTCGAGGCGCTTTCCATCCAGGGCTTCCAATTCTGCTAGGCGAAGTTGAGCGTTGTCGCCGTTGACGAGGCCTTCCTGGACGGCTATCCTGAGTGACGGGATCTGGAGTTCAAGTGGGAGGACATCTTCTACTCCGTATACCAGCGAGTACGGAGTCGCCTGTGTTGGCGTGCGAAAAGAGGTGCGATATGCCCATAGCGGTTCACCCATGCGTTCATGCCAGTCTTTCTTTGACTTCGAGACGACTTTCTCCAAAAGTTTGCAGAGTGTTTTGTTGAAAGCTTCAGCTAGGCCGTTGGCAGAGGCGTTGTACATGGTTGAACACCTTTGCTTGATATCGAACTTGGCGCAAAATTGGCTGACAGCGGCGTTCTTGAATTGCTTTCCGTTGTCCGTAACGATATAGCGAGGGATGCCGTACCGGAAGATGATGTCGTTCTGGATGAAGTTGATGACAGAGTGTCTGGTAACTTCTCGCAATGGTACTGCCTCAGCCCACTTGGAGAAGTAATCTATTGCCGCTAGGATATAAAGATGCTGCTTGGATGACTTGGGTAGCAGACTTAACAATATCGAGTCCCCATCCATCGAAGGGCCATGATGCGATGGTTGGATGCAAAGGTTCCGGAGGCTGACGGATGTAGTCGCCATGCAGCTGGCAAGTGTGGCATCTTTTTGCAAACTCGAGGGAGTCCTTGATCATAGTGGGCCAGTAGTATCCCATTCGCCTGATGCGAAAGTGCAGCTTTGGACCGGACTGATGTGAGCCACAGATCCCGGCATGGACTTCTTCTAGTGCTGTTTCCGCTTCTTCTTTTGCAAGACACCTTAGGAGCGCACCATCGTAGCTTCGACGGTACAACTCGTTGTTGAAGTGGAAGAATTTCAGAGACCGCCGGCGAATGTCGACCTTATGCTTCGGATCTTCAGGGAGCTTCCCGTGGATAAGAAAGTCTATGAATGGTTGTCTCCAGTCTAGCTCGTCGGTCACGAAAACGTGTACTGTATTGACTTGGTCTGGGATTCCCATAGGGAGGTCTTTCTCGGTGATCACCATCCTCTTACAGATAGGGATGATAAGTTGGCTTTTTTCTGGGAACGGAAGTGTAGCCGCTAAATTTGCAAGCGCATCAGCCTGCTGATTAAGGTTTCTGGGAACATGCTGGATTGAAGCATCTTTGAGTGTACCAAAGAGTTTCAGAGCTCGTAGATGCAATGGCACGAGATCTTCTTTGTTGACCTCGTATGCTCCCAATATTTGCTGAATGACGAGTTGAGAGTCGCCGAAAATTGTGAGCCCTTGAAGTTTCACATCATTGGCGAGTTCGAGGCCAATGATCAGAGCTTGATATTCCGCCCTATTGTTGGAGCATGGCTCTGATAGTAGAAATGAGAAGGGAAGTACTTCGTCGTTTGGTGTGACGAAGATAACTCCTGCTCCTGCTACGTCTTGCCTGGCCGCACTGTCGAAGAACATTTTCCAAGAAGGGGCGATGTCGATGCAGAATACTTCTTCGTCGGGGAGATCTTCCGATAGTTCCCATTCTGCTGGAAGGGGGTATTCTGCTAGGAAGTCTGCGAGAGCTTGACCTTTGACCGCTTTACGAGGGACAAAGGTGATGTCAAACTCAAGGAGGAGCAAAGCCCACTTGGCCAGACGTCCGGAGAGCACTGGTCTCGATATGATGTATTTGAGCGGGTCGGCTTTTGAGATGAGCCTGATGGTGTGAGCTAACATATAGTGTCGCAGCTTTTTTGTAGCGAAGATGAGCGCCAGACAGACCTTCTCAATCGGGGAGTAGTTTAGCTCCGCGCCGATGAGGGTGCGGCTCAAATAGTAGCATGTTGTTTCCTTGCCTAGCTCGTTGTCTTGAGCCAGGAGTGCCCCCAAGGACTGCTCCTGGGCGCTGATGTAAAGGACCAATGGCTTTCCTTGAACTGGTGCTATCAGAACCGGGGGCTTGAGTAAGTAATCCCTGATGTTTTGGAGGGCTTCCTGACAAGCTTCATCCCACTTGAATGCTGCTCCTTTCTTCATGAGGCGACTGAAGGGCCTGCATTTTCCAGCTAAGTTGGCGATGAACCTTCTGATATATGCTAGATGGCCCTGGAGACCTCGGAGGTCTCGCACGGTTTTCGGGATTGGCATATTGAGGATAGCATCTATCTTGGTTTGATCTATTTTGATGCCTCGATGGCGTACGACAAAGCCAAGAAACTTTCCCGAGGAGACCCCAAATGAGCATTTAAGCGGGTTCATACGGAGCTGGTACCTTCGAAGTCGCTTGAAGATTAGCTCGAGGTCTTGAAGATGTGTGAACTTTTGTCTTGATTTTACCACGAGATCGTCGACGTAGCATTCTACATTCTGATGAAGGATATCGTCGAAAATTTTTTGCATGGCTCGTTGGTAAGTAGCTCTTGCGTTCTTCAAGCCGAAAGGCATGACTTTGTAGCAGTAGATCCCTTTGGGTGTGCGGAATGCCATAAGCTCTTCGTTTTTGGGTGCCATCCGGATCTGGTTGTAGCCTGAGGATCCATCCATGAAGGTTAGTGCTTCATGGCCTGTTGTTGCATCCACCATTAGTTCTGTGATTGGCAGTGGGAAATCATCTTTGGGGCATGCATTGTTTAAGTCCCTGAAGTCCACGCATACTCTGATCTGGCCGTTCTTCTTCTTGACTGGGACCACGCTGGAGATCCACGTTGGATACTTAACTTCTCGGATAAAGCCGGCTTCAATGAGCTTGTTGACTTCGCCCTCTATTTGTGGTACCAGTTCCGGCCGGTAGCGTCTTTGTCCTTGCTTGATGGCGCTAGCTCCATGTTTGATAGCAAGCTGGTATACTGCAATCTTGGGGTCAAGTCCCGGCATTTCCTTGTAGGACCATGCGAAGACATCTCTGTATTCTTGGAGTAGCTTGATGTATGCGGCCTCCTCTTCAGGAGTCAGGAGTGCACTTACGAATATGGATCGAGGATCCTTCTGTGTCCCCAAGTTGATTTCTTTCAGATCGTCGACGGTAGATTGCCCCCCTTCTTCGAGGACTGGCGGTGCATCTGGCAACTCGTCGTCCGAAGTAGAAGTGTCGTCGACCGAGGAGTCCGCAATTGTGATATGATTAAGAGAGACCAGAATGATATCGGGAACATCGGCAGTTTGAAAGAATGACATGGGTGGGTGGGTGGGAATGATTTTTCTCACCTCAGTGGGTGGCTTTCCCAAACGGTCGAATACTGACCTTCGCTTTGCTTGTCCGATTGGTCCAAGTCTATTGAATACTGATATGGGATTTTGACTTGCCTGGTTTTTGACGCTCTTCTTTTGCTTTTGAGGTACGGTCCGACGCCGAGCTCGATATCGTCTTATTTTGGTGCCCTTTGTAGCGGGATGAATGACATTGGTGGAGCGTGCATCGGAGGCTGACGATCCCTCTTCCGCTTCATCTACCAACTTCACCTCAATGTAGTTAGAGGTGAAGGTCTTCTCTCCTGTTATCTTGATGACCATCGGGGTTTGGCGGGAGCCGATGCCTCGCCGATTTGGTGGGATCTGCTCGCCGCCCTGGAGTAAATGGGCTTGAGTCTTAGTCATCCCGTGTGGTATTGGAGCTGGCAGGAGCGTATTCATATGTGCAGCACTGTCTTTGTCGTAGCCAGCTTTGAACAGGAGCTTAGCGGCATTTTGCCCCCAACTTCCTTTTGGCTTGAATGTGAGTTGGCTGGATTCGAAGGGATTGATGGGTTTTGGCGAATTTGAAGCTTGCCCCAGGCTGGGTAGTGGCAGTGTCATCTCTTGCAGAGTGATGACTTTAGCTTCCGATAGCGGCTGGACCATCCCTTTTGGCGAGGCAAAAGGTGGTGGTTCATCTTTGCGAAGCCACTGAGGCGTGAGGCGTAAGACTGTCGTAGCTTTGACAGGTAATGGAGTATGCTTCATGGATCTTGGCTTGGAGCTGATGCGCATTCTTCGTCTTGGCGCTAGCACTTCTTTGACTTCGTGTATCGCCTTAGATGGTGGTACTGGATTTGGAGTTGGCAGAGCTTCATCCTGCTCCATCCTTTTAGCTTTCTGAGTTCGAGGAGTTTTAGCTGGAAGGACTTCTGCAACAAGGTCCTTTGCTTGGTAAAATTTGGCATCGGCGAGGTGCGCTTCAGCCTCATTGAATGGCTTGTCGTCTGCAATAATGCACTTTTCCAGACCTTCCTCGTAGTACTTGGGGCATTGGTGCCAGGTAGACACTACGACACCGTTTTCATGCAGCCACGGTCTTCCCAGCAAAAGGTGATATGATGTTTGACAGTCAATGACGTGGAAAAGAACCGTCGTGTCAAGCTGACTGATGGAGAGTTTTAGATAAATGATCCCTATGGTGGACTGTCCTCCTTGGTTGAACCCTTGAATGACCAGCTGGCTTTGCGAGAGCTGGTCGGTGGTGATGCCAAGCTGGCGCATTGTTTGGATAGGCATGATGTTGACGGCGGAGCCGCAGTCCAACAGGATTCGATTTACCGACTTCTCGTTGATGTATCCCGAGACATAGACAGGTCGATTGTGCAGTCGTGTTCCGAGCTGTAGATCTTCATCCGAGAAAGTTATTGCTGCGTTACACGAGATAATAGTTTCGTCATTCTCGACGTTTTTCTTCTTTCTTTTGTAGCTGTCTGGGTCTGTCAAAGCCTCGGCCATTGCTAGGCGAGCTTTCTCTGGGAGGTGTAGTGCTTCTATGAGTGGCAAGTGTAGAATTGCCTCATCGTAAGCAGCAGTACTTTCTTTATCAGAATCATCCTCCTCGTTGCCGGTGTTGCTTTCTTTAGAAGGCTTGATCCTATCTTCTTCTTCCGGTGCCACGTGAATCTTAACCATGCAACAGGAGGCTTCGTGCTGCTGATTAGCTAGAGGAAGTAATCGGGGAAGAACTCTTGCAGCGTTGTCGGTTCTGGAGGGTTTTGTAGGAGGAGATCATCAGGGTCCGCTGGCGGTACTTTGAACGCCTTCCTTCCTGGAGCTTTGCTTTTCTTTTTGTAAGTTCTTCGTTCCGGAAGCTTTCTTGTTACCCGATCGAGCTTTCGACTTCTTGGCATCCATGGCCTTCGTCTGCGAGGCAACATGACCCATGCATCTTCATCAGTGGATTCTTCGTTACCAAGGTGAAGGTCTGGAGTGGCAGTTGTAGGTTCTTCATGGGTCTGGGAGACCTGCTCTTCTGGGGACCTTGGTGGTTCGCCTTCTGACTCCCAGCCGGTGGGCTTGATTTCTTCTATTGAGACAGGCGAAGGTTTGGAATAGAGGACGTAGTAGTCGAATTTACCTGAAGGCTGGCCTAACAGACCGACCTCCGGGTCTCCTTGCTCGTACCTTGTATGGAGATTTGTGGGTTCTCCATGAGTCGGGGAGCCTTGCTCCTCTGGGGACCTTGGTGGTTCGCCTTCTGACTCCCAGCCGGTGGGCTTGATTTCTTCTATTGAGACAGGCGAAGGTTTGGAATAGAGGACGTAGTAGTCAAATTTACCTGAGGGCTGGCCTAACAGACCGACCTCCGGGTCTCCTTGCTCGTACCTTGTCTGGAGATTCCGTTGGGACATAGCTTTGTTTGAGAGAGACGTCGATGTAGGCGACGGTTGCCCCCAGGGCAGTGACGTTTCTTCCTCAGCGAGCTTAGGAGCGTACTGCTGTCGTCTTGAGACTTTCCGTCGTGGAGCTAACTTCGCAATTGGTCTTTGTCGATTGATGCGCAACTTGGGCCTTCCCTGGTGGGTGGCAACGAATATTGGTTGAAACGAACCGAAGGTGATGGATGTCATGTTTGCTGTTGCAACATCGCTGGAGTCGATCTCGATTTTTCCTTGCTTTGCGAGTGCCATGATCTTTTCTTTGAAGACGAAACACTTCTCAATAGGATGACTAACCAGCCGATGGTATTTGCAGAAGAGCGGATCGTTGACCCGATGCATCTGTTCGGGCCTTTTTGAAGGAGGAAGCTCGATCATCTTTTCTTGTAGCAATTAATCGAACATGGAGGAGACTTCCGAGTCTGGAAAGGGATACTCTTTGGCCTCGAGTTCTTTTAGAGTCATCTTCGACTGTCTTTGAGATGGAGGCGGTGGTATGGCAGCTTCCTTTTCTTGATCCGACTTACCGCTGATTTTGAGTGGCTTGGAGGCCGAGGCGATGTCGGCGATGTTAACTTGTTTTGATTTGGGTGCCGGCGGTTTGTCTTTCTTTTCCACCTTCAGGAAGTCTTTGGTCTTTGAGTCCCCGCGATTTGCTAAGCTGAGCTCCATGTCGTGGGCTCGAGTTGCGAGTTCTTCGAAGGACCGAGACTTGATCCCCTTGAGGATGTAGAGTAAGCCCCAGTGCATGCCTTGGGTGCACATCTCAATAGCCGAGTCTTCCGACAAACGATCTCGTGAATTCAGGGCGAGATTCCTCCATCGATAGATGTAGTCGATTACTGATTCGTCCTTCCTTTGCTTGACGGCAGTAAGCTCGGTCATGCTAACGATGCGCCGAGTGCTGTAGAAGCGGTTGAGGAATTCCCTCTCCATCTGATCCCAGCTGTCAATGGATCCTGGAGGAAGGTCAACATACCAGTCAAAAGCATTACCTTTGAGGGTGCGAACAAACTGCTTCACCATCTCATCGCCGTATGTGCTGGCGTTGTTGCAAGTCTCGACGAAGTGGGCAATGTGTTGCCTTGGATTCCCCTTCCCGTCGAAGTGCTGGAACTTTGGTGGCTGGAACCCGGTAAGGAAGCGCAGTTGCTGGATCCTTGTAGTGTAAGGCTTTGAATATGCTGCCGTAATCGGAGGTAGGCTGCCGCCGTGGGAACGCATCATGTCAGCCACTAGTGCTTGTATTTGCTGGGCATTCATCGTTGCTACCACTGAAGGTTGCGCGGCCACCGAGACCGGCACGGGAGCCGAGGAAAGTGCAGGAGTAGTTGCTAGTGTTGCCGGGCCAATTTCTGCAAGAGCAGGAGTTGGAGACGGGGCTGGAGCAGCTACTGGAGAAGCAGAAGGTTGACCGAATATTGCGATATCCCTGGCACTCAGTCTCTGAAGCAAGGTGTTGATGTGACGATCTTTCTCTTCCATTAGTCGGGTGAGCTGAGCCATGTGTTCACCCATTTGCATGACTTGGAGCTGGAGAGCGGACGGAGGATGATGTCGCAGGACGTCTCGATGTTGTACTCCCGCACCCTCGCCATTGTCGTCAGAGACGTAGTTACGCTGACTTGTTTCTGTTTGATGACGGATGTTTGCCCCTGGCAAGGGGGGTGCAAAGTCCGTTGGAGACCCCGAACGGGTTCGGGGTTGGGGCTGGTCCTCCCCAAATTTCTGGACTGATGTTCCAGGATTGAGGCATGTTTCTTCATGCACCAAGGCCTCATTGGCGCCTTGGCGGGCATCTTCGGCAGCAGTTTCTGGCGTGAAGAAGTCCGCAAGAGTTTGAGTACGCCGAGTGTAGACGCGTACTACCGGGGGAATGGCATCCTCCGGGTTTTCTGGATCACCGTGTTGGAGTAGTGGAGACTCGGCGATAAGTGAGAGGCTTGTTGGAGCAAACGTATCATCATTCATTCCAGCCATGGCGAACTTGAAGCAACTCCTTCAAACGTACGGATGAAAGGAGAGGAGGTCCCCCTGGGCGTGCCAGAAATCTGTGAGCGCGGAAAAAGATTCGGGTCGTCTTTATTGTGGATCACACGAGATTACAAATTTTCTTTGATCAGGAGATTATGGGAGAGATCCTCTGGAGGGTCCCTTTGATCCGCGTCTCCACGTGGTATTCGTGCGAGAGCTCTGAAGGGGTTGCCTAGGACAGAGGTCTTTACAGGATGAGGGTTTTTGAGAGGCTAAGGAGTTTCCGCCGTTGATTTTGTCCCGTCCGTGCTTCGCGCTTTCTCGGCTAGGGAGGTTTTGGGCTTCGTTCCTCGACCTTCGTGTCTTCCTCGATCCTTGCTAGACCTTGGCATCCTTGATCGTCGGTTCGCGACGTCGATCGTGCTTTTGGCTTCGGCTTTGGCTTTAGCTTTCGGCTTTGGCGTGGCTCTGGCGTTTGCTTTGCTTTGGCGCTTGCGCTTGAACGTAGATGGGTAGAGACTTGCGATGCTTTAGTTCTTCCGGACTTTGTGTCGTATCGGCTAGAACGTGAGGTGCTTTGCTCGTGATCGGCGTAGTTGCTTGGCTTTGGCACGTGCGTTGCTTTGGCACGGGCTTTACCGGTGCGTCTGCTTTGGCTTCTGGCGTTTGGCTTTGACTTTAGCTTAGACTCGATCTTCTTCTCGAACGACTGGCGTTACTTCTTCAAGGCTTCTTTATTCTTCCGGCTTCCTCGACGGTTGTGGCGTCGGTATTGGCTTTTCGGCGGGGGTAGCACCGATCTTCGTGCGACGGGTGTAGCGTCGGCTTTTGTTGATGAAGACGGTGGGTGTGGCACCGGCTTCGGCACGACGGTTGTAGCGTCGGCTTTTGTTGACGAAGACGGCAGGGGTAGCACCTGCTTCCGTGCGACGGTTGTAGCGTCGGCTTTTATTGACGAAGACGGTAGGGGTAGCACCGGCTTCAGGCCTTCTTCTCCCGGCTTTCTTCTTCGTGCGAGGAGTCGATGCCTTGATTGAAGACGACGGGTGTTGTCGGCTTCGATCTTCTTCTCCGGCCTTTGCTTATGGCGTCTTCGGAGCTGATGAAGATCGTTGGAGCAATCGGGTGATGATGGCTCCGGGTCTTCTTCTCCACGCTTTCTTCTTCGTGCGAGGAGTCGAAGCTTTGACCTTCGAGTGCAAGGTCTTCACGTTGATGAGGACTTGAAGGGCCAAGGATTCCCGTAGGACGTGCTTGCCGTGTCTCGTAAAGCCTTCGGTCGTCGAGCGTTGGAGCTTCTCTTGCGGAGCTCTTTCGTCTTCGGCTTTCGGACCTTTTGTGCCTTCCCCCACCCCCTCTATTTATAGGCAAAGGGGGGCGGTTGGGGGAGATATGGCTGAAATTTTTTTGTTTCATCCGATATCTCCCCCCATAACCATCAAGATATTGTTCCTTTATCCGGGGAAACAAACTCGATCCCCTCCTTTTTAGTTGGGGTGGTTACGGGCTAGATGTGACTCGATCTTTTAAAGATTGAGTTGTTATTCTTGTTGCACTTTTGGATCGGATGGCGACACAACGTCATCTTGTCCGTTGGATCGAGGGATCGTCGCGGATCTACGGCTACGTAGACGTCCACGCCACCTCCCCCCGCATCGAGGCGGTTTTGATTTCTTTTTCCTTTCTTTTCTTTTTCTTTTCTTTTTCTTTTTCCTTTTTGTTTTCTTTTTCTTTATGGCCGGCCCCACCTCCCCATGGGGAGGGGGGCACAGTTTTCTAGAAGGGGGGCCGGTGGGCCCCCCCCTCTTTGTGTTCGAGTCACGAGTCCGGTGGGACCCGTTTGCTTCGAGTTGGACCATGGCGTGCGGGTTGAGTTTGTACGTGGGCTGAGTGTGCATGCGGGCCGTCTGTGTGCTGGCCCAACTTCACATGCGGGCCATTGTGTATGGGCCAAGTTGCGCATGTGGGCCGTTGCATGCGGGCCGTTGTGTGCGGGCCGTTGTATGCGGGCCGAGTTGCGCGTGTGGGCCGTTGTGTATGGGCCAAGTTGCGCATGTGGGCCGTTGCGTGCGGGCCCAAGTGCGCATGCGGGCCGTTTGTGTGCGGGCCCAATTTTGCATGGGCGAGTCGGGTTTGACCTGAAGGCCGTTGGGTGCGGGCCTATTTTTCTTGTACAAATCGGGTTCGACCCGAAGGCTAATTTTTATGCCCGCAGATTGCTCGATTTGTAAATAGTTTACTTATGATTGTGGAATGGGGTCTTGATAAAATAGGATACGATTTTACCTCTCTAAATATAAGGATTCTAGTAGCGATCCTAAATATTAGGACATATATGGCAAGTCTCTTGGAGGTTGTTTTGGGAAAGTGTAATAGATTTATATATAATTTACATAAGGTTATCGGGTAGGGATCCTAAAAAAATAAGGAGCGATTTTGCCTCCCCAAATATAAAGTGTATGTTACGATCCCAGAAATTAGGAGGCACATGGCAAGGCTCTTTGACAGTGTTTATAGAGGAGTGCTTGATTTGTATATTATTTAATTATGGTTGTTAGGTTAGGATCTTAAAAAATAGGGAGCGATTTTGATTCCCTAAGGGAGTCTGGTAGTGATCCAAAAAATAGGAAGGCGCATTGTGAGATTTTTAGAGGGTGTTATTGGGAGGAGTGCTCGATTTGAATATAATTAATTACTTATGGTTGTCGGGTGGGTTCTAAGAAAAAAGGGAGTGATGTTGGCTCCCTAAATATATGGAGTTTAGAAGAGAGTCCAAAAATAAGGAGGCGCCTTGCAAGTCTCTTTAAGGGTGTTTTGGCGTGGAGTGCTCGATTTGTATATAATTTATTTATAATTATCGGATAGGGGTCTTGAGAATATAGGGAGCGATTTTGGATTTTGGTAGTGATCCCAAAAATATAAGGCAGATGGTGAGGCTATTGGAGGGTACTTTGGGGAGGAGTGCTCGATTTATATATAATTTACTTATGGTGGTCTGGTAGGAGTATTGGAAAAACAGAAAGCTATTTTTACTCCCCAACAGAGTCTAGTAGAGATCCCAAAAATATAAAGGCATATGACGAGACTCTTGGAAGATATTTTGGGCAGTAGTGCTTGATTTGTATATAATTTACTTATAGTTATCAGGTAGGGGTCCTGAGAAATATAGAGCGATATTGACTCCCTAAATATAAGGTGTTTGGTAGCGATCCTAAAAAATAGGAAGCATATGGCGAGGGTTTTAAAGGGTGTTTTGAAGAGGAGTGCTCGATTTATATATAATTTACTTACGGTTGTCATGTAGGGGTTCCTAGAAATATAGAGTGATACTGGCTACCTAAATGCAGGATATCTATTAGTGATCCAAAAAATAGAGAGGCACATGGTGAGACTCTTGGAGGGTATTTTAGGAAGAAGTAGTCGATTTATATATAATTTACTTATTATGGTTAGGTGAGGCTCCTGAGAAAATAGAGTGCATTTGGCTCTCGAAATATAGGGAGTTTAGTAGTGATCCGAAAAAGATAAAGGTACATGGCAAGGCCCTTAGAAGGTATTTTGAGGATGAGTGCCCAATTTTTATATAATTTACTTATGGTTGTCGGGTGGGTGTCCTAAACAAATAGGTAGTGATTTTGGCTCCCCAAATATAGGGAGTCTAATAGTGATCCCAAAAATAGAAAGGCACATGGCGATTTGTATGTAATTTACTTATGGTAGTTAGGAGGGGGTCCTAAATGGCGATTTGTATGTAATTTACTTATGGTAGTTAGGAGGGGGTCCTAAAAAAATAAGGAGCGATTTTGGCTCCTAAAATTTAGGAGTCTAGTAGGGATCTTAAAATTAAGGAGGCACATAGCGAGGTTTTCGGAGGGTGTTTTTGGGAAGAAGTACTCGATCTATATATAATTTACTTATGGTTATCAGGTAGAGGTCTTGAGAAAATAGGATGCGATTTTGGCTCTCCAAATATAAGGAGTCTGGTAGAGATCCTAAAAATAGGGAGTCACACGATGTAGCTCTTAGAGGGTGTTTTGGGGAAAAATATTTGATTTATATATAAATTCCTTATGGTTGTTGGGTGGGGTTCCTGTAAAAATAAAGAGCGATTTTGGCTCCTCAAATATAGGGAGTTCGGTATCGATTCCATATATAGGGAGGTAGGTATAAGACGAGGTTCATGGAGGGTATTTTAGAGAGGGTGCTCGATTTGTATATAATTTACTTATTGTTATCGGATAGGATCCTGAGAAATTAGAGAGTGATTTTGGCTCCCTAAATGTAAGGGTAGTCAGGTAGCGATCGCAAAAATAGTAGGCATATAGCGAGACTCCTTATGGTATTTTAAGGAGGAGTGCTCGATTTGTATATAATTTACTTAAAGTTATCGAGTGTAGATCTTAAAAAAATAGGGAGTGATTTTGACTCCTCAAATATAGGGAGTCTGGTTATGATCCCAACCATAGGGAGGCATATGGCGATGCTCTAAGAGGAGGTTTTAGGAAGGAGTGCTAGATTTGTATATAATTTACTTATGGGAGTCAGATGGGGATCTTAAGAAAATAAGAAGCGATTTTGACTTAGCAAATATAGGGAGTCCTGTAGCAATCCCAAAAATCAAGAGGCATATGTCTCTTGATTGAGATGGTATTTTAGGAAGGAATGCTCGATTTGTATATAATTTACTTATTATTGTCGGGTAGGGATCCTTAAAAAATAAGGAGCGATTTTGGCTCCCCAAATATAGGCAGAGTTTGGTAGAGATCGTAAAAATTGGGAGGTATATGGTAAGGATTTGGAAGGGTGTTTTGGGAAGGAGTGGTCGATTTATATAAAAATTACTTATGGTTGTTGGGTGGGGGTCCGGAGATAACAGAAAATAATTTTGGCTCCCCAAATATAGGTAGTCTAGTAAAGATCTCAAACATAGGGAGGCACATGGCTAACCTCTTTGAGTATATTTTAGGAAGGAGTACTAGATTTCTATATAATTTACGTAGGGTTATCGGATAGGGTCTTGTGAAAATAGGGAGCAATTTGGCTCCCCAAATTTAGGGAGTTTGGTACTAATCCCAAAATTAGGGTGGCTTATGGCAAGTCTCATAGAGAGTATTTTAGGAAAAGTGTCCGTTTTGTATATAATTTACTTGTGGATGTGGGGTAAGGTCTTGAGAAAATAGAGAGTGATTTTGGCTCTATAAATATTAGGAATCTAGTAGCGATCTCAAAAATAAGAAGGCACAAGATGAGGCTCTTAGAAGGTGTTTCAAGAAATAGTGCTCGACTTCTATATAATTTACTTATGGTTTTGTGCAAGGGGTCTTGAGAAAATAATGTGCGATTTTGACTCCTTAAATATAAGGAGTATAGTAGCGATATAAAAAATAGAGAGCGATTTTTGCTCCCTAAATATAGGGAGTCTAGTAGCGATTCCAAATAAATATAGACAATGGCGAGTTTGTTAGAGGGTGTTTTGGGAAGATGTGCTCTATTTGTATATAATTTACTTATGTTTGCCCTGATGGGGTCCAGAGAAGTTAGGGTGCGATTTTGGCTTCCCAAATATAGGTAGTTTTGTACCAATCCAAAACATAGAGAAGCACATAGTGAGGCTCCTGGAGGGTGTTTGGGGGATGAGTGTTTATTTGTATATAATTATTTATGGTTGTCAGGTGGGGGTCCAGAGAAAATAGATAGCGATTTTGACTTCCAAAATGTTAGAAGTCTTATAGCAATACCAAAAATATGATGCCACATGGTGAGCTTCTTGGAGGATATTTTAGTGAGTAGTGTTTGATTTGTATATAATTATTTATAGTTATCGGGTGGGAGTCCTGAGAAAATTAGGATAATTTTTACTCCCCAAATATAAGGAGTCTGGTTTCGCTACTAAATATAGGGAGGTACATAATGAGGCTCTTGGAGGATGTTTTGTAGAGGGTGCTCGATTTTTATCTAATTTAATAATTATTGTCGGGTGGGGCTTCTTGAAAAAATAGTGATCGATTTTGGCTCCCCAAATGTAATGTAGTATGGTAGCGATTGTTAAAATAGGATGGCATATAGTGAGGCTCTTGTAGAATATTTTGGGAAAGACTGCTTAAACTGTAGATATTTTACTTATAGTTATAGAGTGGGGATCCTAAGAAAATAGGGAGCGACTTTGACTCTCCAATTATAGGGAATTGGGTAGTGATCCAAAAAATAGGAAGGCACATGGTACGTGTTTTAGGAAGGAGTGCTTGGTTTGTACATAGTTTACTTATGGTTGTCCTATGTGGTTCCTAAGAAATAGGGAGCGATTTTGGTACTCGAAATATAGGAAGTCTGGTAGTAGTTCCGAAAAAAAGGGAGGCACATTGCGAGGCTCATAGATGGTGTTTTGGGGAGGACTACAGGATTTTTATACAATTTAATTTTGGTTCTTGGATGATGGTCCTAAGAAATTAGAGAGAGATTTGGCTTTCTGAACATAGAAACTCCGAAAGCGATCCGAATAATAAGAAAGCACATGGCTAGGCTCTTGGAAGGTGTTTTGAGGAGTAGAACTCTATTTGTATATAACGTACTTATGGTTGTTAGATAGGGTTCAAAAAAAATATGGAGTGGTTTTGGCTCCCTAAATATAGGGAGTCTAGTAACAATCCCAAAAATAGAGAGGCATATTGCGAGGCTTTTAGAGGGTGTTTTAGGGATGAGTGCTTGATTTATATATAATTTACTTATGATTTTATAGTGTTTTTGGGAGCCAATAGTGAGAATCTTAGAGAGCGTTTTTGGGAGGAATGCTCGATTATGTATAATTTACTTATGGTTGTCGGGTAGGGGTTCAAAAAAAATATAGAGCAGTTTTGTCTCCCTAAATATAGGGAGTTTTGTAGCAATTCCAAAAAATAGAGAGCATATTATGAGGCTCTTAGAGAGTGTTTTAGGGAGGAGTAGCTTGATTGTATATAATTTACAAAAGGTTATCGGGTGGGGGTTCAAAAAAAATATGGAGCGGTTTTGGCTCCCTAAATATAGGGAGTCTAGTAGCAATCCCAAAAATAGAGATGCATATTGCGAGGCTCATAGAGGGTGTTTTAGGGAGGAGTGCTTGATTTATTTATAATTTACTTATGATTTTACGGTGTTTTTGGGAGGCAATGGCGAGGATCTTAGAGGGTGTTTTTGGAAGGAATACTCGATTATATATAATTTACCCCACCCCGATAACTTTAAATAAATTATATACAATCGATCATTCCTCTAAAAAACACCATCTAAGAGCCTCGCCATTATCTCATGATTTTTGGGATCGCTACTAGACTCCCTATATTTGGGGAGCCAAAATCGCTTCCAATTTCTCAAGACTCCCACCTGATAATCATAACTAAATTATATACAAATCGAGCACTCCTTCCATAAATACCCTCCAAGAGTCTCGTCATGTGCTTTCCTACTTTCTTAGGACCCCCCCCGGATAATCAAAAGTAAATTATATACAAATCGAGCACTCCTCAAAATAGGCTCGATATGTGCCAACCTATTTTAATATCGTTACCAGACTTCTTATATTTGGGGAACCAAAATAGCTTCCTATTTTTATAGGACACTCACACGATAACCATAAGTTTTGGGATCATTACCAGACTCCTTACATTTGGGTAGCCAAAATCGATTTCTATTTCTTCAGGACCCCCACCCAACAATCATAAGTAAAATAATTTATAAATCGAGCAATCATCCCTAAAACACCCTCCAAGAGCCTCGTCATGTGCCTCTATATTTTTCTGATTGCTACCAGACTCCCTATATTTGGAGTGCCATAATGGTTTCCTATTTCCTTTGGATCCTTACGCATCAATCATAAGTAAATTTTACACAAATCAAATATTCTCCCAAAAATATCCTCCAAGGGATTTGCAATATGCTTTCCTATTTTTAAGATCGCTACCAGACATTCTACAATTGGGGCGCCAAAATCGCTCTCTATTTTCTCAGGACCCCTACCTGACAACATAAAATAAACTATATATAAATCAAGCACTCACTCATCTCCTAAACACCCTTCAAAAGCCTTATCATATGCCTCCTTATTTTGGGATTTCTACCAAACTTCTTATATTTGGGGACCCAAAAAAGCACCCTAATTTCTCAGGACTCCCACCCGATAAGTATAAGTAAATTATATATAAAAATGCCCTCTTTTCCAAAACACCCACCAGGATGTACACTAAGTGCTTCCCTATATTTGGAGAGCCAAAATCACTTTCTAAAACTACTTCTATATTTTTTTTAAACCCCCACCCAATAACCTTAAGTAAATTATATATAATCGAGTATTCCTCCATTAAACACCCTCTAAAAGCCTTACCATTGCTTCCCAAAGATATCCTAAAATCATAAGTAAATTATATATAAACTAAGCATTCCTCCCCAAAACACTCTCTAAGAGCCTCGCAATATACCTCTCTATTTTTGGGATTGCTATTAGACTCCCTATAGTTAGGGAGCCAAAACCGCTCTATATTTTTTTTGAACCCTCATCTGACAACCTTAAGTAAATTATATACAATCGAGCACTTCTCTATAAAACACCCTCTAAGAGCCTCGCAATATGCTCATTTTTTTTGGGATTGCTACTAGACTCCCTATATTTAGTGAGCCAAAATCGCACAATATATTTTTGAACCACCACCCAACAACCTTAAGTAAATTATATATAATCGAGCATTTCTCCTAAAAACACCCTCTAAGAGCCTCTTCATTGCCTCCCAAAAACACCCTAAAATCATAAGTAAATTGTATATAAATCAAGCACTCCTCCCTAAAACACCCTCTAAGAGCCTTGCAATATACCTCACTATTTTTGGGATCGCTACTAGACTCCCTATATTTAGGGAGCCAAAACTACTCCATATTTTTTTGAACCCAACCCGACCAGCATAAGTAAATTATATACAATCGAGTACTACTCCCTAAAATACCGTCTAAGAGCCTATCAATATGCTCTCTATTTTTTGGGATTGCTATTAGACTCCCTATATTTAGGGAGCCAAAATTGCTCCAAATTTTTTTGAACCACCACCTGACAACCTTAAGTAAATTATACATAATCGAGCATTCCTCCCAAAAACACCCTCTAAGGGCCTTGCCATTGCATTCTAAAAACATCCTAAAATCATATGTAAATTATATATAAATCAAGCACTCCTTCCTAAAACACCCTCTAAGAGTCTCGCAATATGCCTCTCTATTTTTGGGATTGCTACAAGACTGCCTATATTTAGGGAGCCAAAATCACTCTATATTTTTTTTGAACCCCCACCCGACAACCTTAAGTGAATTATCTACAATTGAGCACTCCTCCCTAAAACACCCTCTAAAAGTCTCATAGTATGCTATCTACTTTTGGGATTGCTACTAGATTCCCTATATTTAGGGAACCAAAACCGCTCCACATTGTTTTTGAACCCCCACCCGACAACCTTAAGTAAATTATATACAATCGAGCATTCCTCTTAAAAACACCCTCTAAGAGCCTTACCATTGCCTCCCAAAAATATCCTAAAATCATAAGTAAAATTATATATAAATCAAGCACTCCTCCCTAAAACACCCTCTAAGAGTCTCGCAATATGCCTTTTTATTTTTTGGATTACTACTGGACTCCCTATATTTAGGGAGCCAAAACCGCTCCATATTTTTTTTGAGCGCCCACCCAACAACCTTAAATAAATTATATACAATCGAGCACTCCTTCCTAAAACACCCTCTAAGAGTCTCGCAATATACTTTCTATTTTTGGGATTGCTACTAGACTCCCTATATTTAGGGAGCCAAAATCGCTTCATATTTTTTTTGAACCCCTACTCGTCAACCTTAAGTAAATTATATACAATCGATCATTCCTCCCAAAATCACCCTCTAAGAGCCTCGTCATTGCCTTATTTTTCGGATCCCTACGAGACTCCCTATATTTGGGAGCAAAAATCACTCCCAATTTCTCAAGTCTTCCACCCGATAATCATAACTAAATTATATACAATTCGAGCACTTCTTCCTTAAATACCCTTCAAGAGTCTCGTCATGTGCTTCCCTACTTTCTTTGGACCCCCATTCGATAATCAAATGTAAATTTTATATAAATTGAGTACTCCTCCTCAAAATATACCACAAACATGCTCGATATGTGCTAACCTATTTTAATATCTCTACCAGACTCCTTATATTTGGGGAACAAAAATTGCTTCCTATTTTTTTAAGAAACTCACACGACAACCAGAAGTAAATTATAAACAAATCAAGCACTCCTTTCCAAAATAACCTTCAAGATCCTCACCACATGTCTCCCTACTTTTGGGATAGTTACCAGATTTCTTACATTTGGGTAGCCAAAATTGATCTTTATTTTTTTAGGACCCCACCCAACAACCGTAAGTAAAATAATTTATAAATCGAGTAGTCATCCCTAAAACACCCTCCAAGTCATCCCTAAAACACCCTCCAAGAGCCTCATAATATGCCTCCATATTTTTACGATAGCTGCCAGACTCCCTATATTTGGAGTGCCAAAATGGTTCCCTAATTTTTTAGGATCCCTACCTGTCAATCATAAGTAAATTATATACAAATCAAACATCCTTCCAAAAATATCCTCCATGGTACTTGCAATGTACTTTGCTATTTTTAAAATCGCTACTAGACTTTCTACAATTGGGGCACCAAAACCGCTCTCTATTTTCTCAGGACCCCCACCGGATAACCTAAAATAAAATATATAAAAATCGAGCACTCCTCTCCTAAACACCTTTCAGAAGACCTTATCATATGCCTTCCTATTTTGAGAATCGTTCCCAAAAACCGCTATCATATTTTTTTTGAACCCCCACCTGACAACCTTAAGCAAATTATATACAATCGAGCATTCCTTCTAAAAAGACCTTCTAAGAGCCTCGCCATTGGCTTCCAAAAATACCCTAAAATCATAAGTAAATTATATATAAATCAAGCGCTCCTCTCTAAAACACCCTCTAAGTGCCTCGCAATATGCCTATCTATTTTTGGGATTGCTACTAGACTCCTTATATTTTGGGAGCTAAAACTGCTCCATATTTTTTTAAACCCCCACCTGACAACCTTAAGTAAATTATATATAATCGAGCACTCTTTCCTAAAATACCCTCTAAGAGCCTCACAATATGGTCTCTATTTTTGGGATTACTACTAGACTCCCTATATTTTGGGAGCCAAAACCACTCCATAATTTTTTTGAACCCCCACCCAACAAACTTAATTAAATTATATACAATTATGTATTCCTCCCAAAAACACCCTTCTAATAGCCTCTCCATTGTCTCTTTATTTTTGGGATCGCTACTAGACTCTCTATATTTGGGGAGCCAAAATCGATCCCAATTTCTTAAGACTTTAACCCGATAATCATAACTAAATTATATAAAAATCGAGCACTCCTTTCATAAACACCCTCCAAGTGTCTCGTTATGTGTTTCTCGACTTTCTTATGACCCCCCACCTGATAATCAAAATTAAATTATATACAAATCAAGCACTCCTCCACAAAAATACCCTTCAATGAGGCTCGATATATGGCAACCTATTTTAATATAGCTACTAGACTCCTTATATTTGGGAAACCAAAATCACTTTCTATTTTTTTTGGAGACTCACACGACAACCATAAGTAAATTATATACAAATCGGTCACTCCTTCCCAAAATAACCTTCAAAATCCTCACCATATGTCTCCATATTTTAGGATTATTACCAGAATCCTTACATTTGGGTAGCCAAAATTGATCTCTATTTTTTCAGGACCTCCACCCAATAACCATAAGTAAATTAATTTACAAATCAAGCAGTCATCCCTAAAACACCTTCCAAGAGCCTCATAATGTGCCTCCATATTTTTAGGATAGCTATCAGACCCCTTATATTCGGAGTACCATAATGGTTCTTTATTTTCTTAGGATTTCTACCCGTCAATCATATGTAAATTATACACAAATCAAATATTTTCCCCAAAACATCCTCCTAGAGACTTGTAATGTGCTTTTCTATATTTAAGATCGCTACCAGACTTTCTATAATTGGGGCACCAAAACTACTCCCTATTTTCTCAGGACCCCCACCTAACAACCTAAAATAAATTATATATAAATCGAGCACTCTTTTCCTAAACACCCTTCAAAAGCTTGATCATATGCCTCCCTATTTTGGGATTTCTACCAAACTCCTTATATTTGGAAAGCCAAAATCGCTCCCTAATTTTTCAGGACCATCACCCGATAAGTATATGTAAATTATATAAAAAATATGCACTCCTCCCCAAAACACCCACCAGGATCCTCACTAAGTGCTTCCTAATATTTGGGGAGCCAAAATTGCTCCCTAAAATCACTTCCATATTTTTTTTAAATCCCCACCCGATAACCTTAAGTAAATTATATACAATCGAGCATTCTCCCAAAAACACACTCTAAAAGCCTCGCCATTGCCTCCTATAAATACCCTAAAATCATAAGTAAATTATATATAAATCAAACACTTCTTCCTAAAACACCCTCTAAGTGCCTCACAACATGCCTCTCTATTTTTGGGATTGCTACTAAACTCCCTATATTTAGGGAGCCAAAACTACATCATATTTTTTTTGAACCCCCACCTAACAACCATATATAATATATATACAATCGAGCACTCCTTCCTACAACACCTTTTAAGAGACTCGCAATATGCTCTTTATTTTTAAGATTGCTACTAGACTCCCTATATTTAGGGAGCCAAAACCGCTCTGGATTTCTTTTAAACCCCCACCTGATAACCTTATGTAAAATATATACAATCGAGCATTCCTCCTAAAAATATCCTGTAAGAGCCTCACCATTGCCTCACAAAAACACCCTAAAATTATACGTAAATTATATATAAATTAAGCACTCCTCCCTAAGATAGGCTCTAAAAGCCTCGCAATATGCCTCTCTTTTTTTTTGATAGCTACTAAACTTCTTATATTTAGGGAGCCAAAATTGCTCCATATTTTTTTTGAATCACCACTCGACAACCTTAAGTAAATTATATACAATTGAGCACTCCTCCCTAAAACACCCTCTAAGAGCCTCGTAATATGTTCTCTATTTTTGGTATTGCTACAAGACTCCCTATATTTAGGGAGCCAAAACCACTCAATATATTTTTTGAACCCCACTTGGCATCTTAAAGTAAATTATATATAATCTAGCATTTCTCCCAAAAACACCCTCTAAGAGCCTCGCCATTGCCTCCCAAAAACAACTTAAAATTAAAAGTAAATTATATATAAATCAAGCACTCCTTCCTAAAATATCCTCTAAGAACCTCGCAATATTGCTCTCTATTTTTGGGATTGCTACTAGACTCCCTATATTTTGGGTTCCAAAACTGCTCCATATTTTTTTTGAACCCCCACCTAACAATCTTAAGTAAATTATATACAATCGAGCACTCCTCCCTAAAATACCCTTTAAGAGCCTCGTAACATGCTCTCTATTTTTAGGATTGCTACTTGACTCCCTATATTTTGGGAGCCAATACAGCTCCATATATTTTCTGAACACCCACCCGACAACCTTAAGTAAATTATATATAATCGAGCATTCCTCCTAAAAACACCCTAAAAGAGCCTCACCTTTGCCTCCCAAAAATACCCTAAAATTATATTTAAATTATATATAAATCAAGCACTATTCCCAAAAACATCATCTAAGATCCTCGCAATATGCTTCTCTATTTTTGGGATTGCTACTAGACTCCCTATATTTAGGGAGCCAAAACTATTTGTTTTGAACCCCCACCCGACAACCTTAAGTAAATTATATACAATCGAGCATTCCTCCCAATAATACCGTCTAAGAGCCTCGCCATTGTCTCCTTATTTTTTGGATCGTTACTAGACATCCTATATTTTGGGAGCCAAAATTGCTCCTAATTTCTCAAGGCCCCAACTCGATATTCATAACTAAATTATAAACAAAGCAAGCACTCTTTCCATAAACACCCTCCAAGAGTCTCGTCATGTGCTTCCCTACTTTCTTAGGACTCCCAACCCGGTAATCAAAAGTAAATTATGTACAAATCAAGCGCTCCTCCTTAAAATACCCTACAAAGAGGCTCGATATGTGCCAACCTATTTTAATATAGCTACCTGACTTCTTATATTTGGGGAACCAAAATTGTATCCTATTGTTTTAGGATACTCACACGAAAAGTATAAGTAAATTATATACAAATCGAACACTTCTTCCCAAAATAACCTTCAAGATCTCCATCACGTGTCTCTATAAATTTGGGATCGTTACCAGACTCCTTACATTTGGGTAGCCAAAATCAATGTCTATTACTTCAGGGACCCCACCTAACAATCGTAAGTAAAATAATTAGAAATCAAGCAGTCATCCCTAAAACACCCTTCAAGAGCCTCGTAATGTGCCTATATATTTTTAGGATAATTACCAGACTCCCTACATTTGGAGTGCCATAATGGTTCCCTATTTTTTTAAGATCCCTACCCATCAATCATAAGTAAATTACACACAAATCAAACATTCTCTTGAAAACATCCTCCATGGGACTTGCAATGTGATTTCCTATTTTTAAGATCTCTACCAGACTTTCAATAATTGGAGAACCAAAACCGCTATATATATTCTCAGGACCCCAACCTGACAATATAAAATAAATTATATATAAATCGAGCACTCCTCTCCTAAACACCCTTCAAAAGCCTCATCAAATGCCTCTATATTTTGGGATTTCTACAAAACTCCTTATATTTTGGGACCAAAAATCACTCCCTAATTTCTCAGGACCCCCACCCGATAAGTATAAGTAAATAATTCAGAAAATATATACTCATCCCCAAAACACCCACCAGGATCCTCATTACATTCTTACCTATATTTGGAGACCAAAATTGCTCCCTAAAACCACTTTCATATTTTTTTTGAACCCCTACCCGATAACCTTAAGTAAATTATATACAATCAAGCATTTATTCCAAAAACAACCTCTAAGAGCCTCGTCATTGCCTCCCAAAAACACCCTAAAATCATAAGTAAATTATATATATATCAAGCACTCCTCCCTAAAATACCCTCCAAGAGCTTCGCAATATGCCTCTCAATTATTGGGATTGCTACTAGACTCCTTATATTTAGGGAGCCAAAACCACTCCATATTTTTTTTGAACCCCCATCCGACAACCTTAAGTAAATTATATACAATCGAGCACTCATCCCTAAAATACCCACTAAGAGCTTCACAATATGCTCTTTATTTTTGGAATTACTACTAGACTCCCTATATTTAGGAAGCCGAAATCGCTCCATATTTTTTTTGAACCCCCATCCGATAACCTTAAGTAAATTATATACAATCAATCATTCCTCCCAAAAACACCCTCTAAGTGCCTCGCCATTGTCTCCTAAAAATAGCCTAAAATTATAAGAAAATTATGTATAAATCAAACACTCCTCCATAAAACACCCTCTTAGAGCCTCGTAATATGCCTCTCTATTTTTGCGATTGCTACTAGACTCTCTATATTTAGGGAGCCAAAACTGCTCCATATTTTTTTTAAACCCCCTCCTGACACCCATAAGTAAATTATATACAATCGAATACTCATCCCTAAAACACCCTCTAAGAGCCTCGCAAAATGCTCTCTATTTTTAGAATTGCTACTAGACTCCATATATTTAGGGAGCCAAACCGCTCTATATTTTTTTTGAAACCCCTACCCGACAACCTTAAGCAAATTATATACAGTCGAGCATTCCTCACAAAAACACCCTCTAAGAGCCTCGCCATTGCCTCCAAAAACCAAACAAAAATCATAAATAAATTATATATAAATCAAGCACTCCTCCCAAAAACACCCTCTAAAAGTCTCGCAATATGCCTTGTTATTTTTGGGATTGCTATTGGACTCCTTATATCTAGGGAGCCAAAACTGCTATATATTTTTTTTGAACCCCCACCCGACAACCAAAAGTAAATTATATACATTCGAGCACTCCTCCCTAAAATACCCTCTAAGAGCCTCGCAATGTGCTCTCTATTTCTGGGATTACTACTAGACTCCCTATATTTAAAGAGCAAAAATTGCTCCGTATATTTTTTAAGCACCAATTTATAACCTTAAGTAAATTATATACAATCGAGCATTCCTCCCAAAAATACCCTCTAAGAGCCTCGCCATTGCCTCCCAAAAGCACCCTAAAATCATAAGTAAATTATATATAAATCAAGCACTCCACCCTAAAACATCCTCTAAGAGCCTCCCAATATGCCTCTCTTTTTTTGGGATTGCTACTAGACTCCCTATATTTAGGTAGCCAAAACCGCTCCATATTTTTTTTAAACCCCTACCCGACAAGCTTAAGTAAATTACATACAATCAAGAACTCCTCCTTAAAACACCCTCTAAGAGCCTCATAATATGCTCTTTATTTTTGGGGTTGCTATGAGACTTTCTATATTTAGGGAGCCTAAACCGCTCCATATTTTTTTTGAACCCTAACCGACAACCCTAAGTAAATTATATATAATCGAGCATTCCTTCCAAAATCACCCTCTAAGAGTTTCGCCATTGCCTCCTAAAAACACCCTAAAATCATAAGTAAATTTTATATAAATCAAGCACTCCTCCCTAAAACACCCTCTAAGAGCCTCGCGATATGCCTCTAATTTTGGGATTGCTACTAGACTCCCTATATTTAAGGAACCAAAACCGCTCTATATTTTTTTGAACCCCCACCCGATAGCCTTAAGTAAATTATATACAATTGAGCACTCCTCCGTAAAACACCCTCTAAGAGCCTCGAAATAGGCTTTCTATTTTTTGGGATTGCTACTATACTCCCTATATTTAGGGAGCCAAAACCGTTCTATATTTTGTTTGAACCCCCACCCGACAACCTTAAGTAAATTATATATAATCGAACATTTCTCCTAAAAACACCCTCTAAGAGCCACGCCATTGCCTCCAAAAAATAACCTAAAATCATAAGTAAATTATATATAAATCAAGCACTTATCCCTAAAACACCCTCTAAGAGCCTTGCAACATGCCTCTCTATTTTTAGGATTGCTACTAGACTTCCTATATTTAGGGAGCCAAAACTGCTCCATATTTTTTTTAAACCGCCACCCGATATCCTTAAGTAAATTATATACAATCAATCACTCCCTAAAATACCCCCTAAGAGCCTCGTAATATGCTTTCTATTTTTGGGATACTACAAGACTCCCTATATTTAGTGAGCTAAAACCACACCATATTTTCTTTGAACCCCTACCCGACAACCTTAAGTAAATTATATACAATCTAGCATTTCTCTCAAAAATACCCTCTAATAGAATCGAATATGCTCTCTATTTTTGGGATTGCTACTAGACTCCCTATATTTAGGGAGCCAAAACAGCTCCATATTTTTTTTGAACTCCCACTCGATAACTTTAAGTAAATTATATACAATCGAGCACTCCTCTCAAAAATACCCTCTAAGAGCCTCGCAATATGTTCTCTATTTTTGGGATTGCTACTCGAGTCCCTATATTTAGGAAGTCAAAACCGCTCTATATTTTTTTTGAACCCCCACCCGACAACCTTAAGTAAATTATATACAATCGAGCACTCCTCCCTAAAATACCCTCTAAGAGCCTCGCAATATGTTCTCTATTTTTACGATTGCTACTAGACTCCCTATATTTGAGGAGCCAAAATCGCTTCAAATTTTTTTTGAACCCCCACCCGACAACCTTAAGTAAATTATATACAATCGAGCATTCCTTCCAAAAACACCCTCTAAGAGTCTCGCCATTGCCTCCCAGAAATACCCTAAAATTATCAATAAATTATATATAAATCAAGTACTCCTGCTTAAAATACCCTCTAAAAAACACCCTAATATGGAGCCAAAATCACTCCATATTTTTTTTAAATGCCCAACCGGCAACTTTAAGTTAATTATATACAATCGAGCACTCCTTCCTGAAATACCCTTTAAAAGCCTCGTAATATTCTCTCTATTTTTGAGATTGCTACTAGACTCCCTATATTTATGGAGCCAAAACCATTCTATATTTTTTTTGAACCCCCACCTATCAACTTTAAGTAAATTACATACAAATAAGCATTCCTCCCAAAAGCACCCTATAAGATTATTGCCATTGCCTCTTTATTTTCTGTATCGCTACTAGACTCTTTATATTTGGGGAGCCAAAATTGCTCCTAATTTCTTAAGGCTCCTACCTGATAATCATGACTTAATTATATACAATGGATTACTACTTCCTAAAACACATTTTAAGAGCCTCGTAATATGCTCTCTATTTTTGGTATTGCTACTAGACTCCCTATATTTAGGGAGCCAAAACTGCTCCATATTTTTTTTGAACCCCCACCGGACAACCTTAAGTAAATTATATACATTCGAGCATTGTTCCATAAAACACCCTCCAAAAGCCTCACCATTGCCTCCCAAAAATACCCTAAAATCATAAGTCAATTATATATAAATAAAGTACACCTCTCTAAAATACCCTCTAAGAGCCTCGCAATTTGCCTCTCTATTTTTGGGATTGCTACTAGAATTCCTATATTTTGCGATCCAAAACCGCTCTATATTTTTTTTGACCCCCCACCCGACAACTTTAAGTAAATTTTATACAATCGAGCATTCCTCCCAAAAACATCCTCTAAAAG
This sequence comes from Chamaelirium japonicum, assembly GCA_947650365.1. NCBI lineage: Eukaryota > Viridiplantae > Streptophyta > Magnoliopsida > Liliales > Melanthiaceae > Chamaelirium > Chamaelirium japonicum. The sequence goes on from OX393559.1 coordinate 32,083,417, forward strand.
CCTCGCTATTTCCTCCCAAAAATACCATAAAATCATAAGTAAATTATATATAAATCAAGCATTCCTCCCTAAAACACCCTTTAAGAGCCTCACAATATGCCTCGCTATTTTTGATATTGCTACTAGACTCCCTATATTTACAGAGCCAAAACTACTCCATATTTTATTTGAACCCCCACCCAACAACCATAAGTAAATTATATACATTTGAGCACTCCTCCCTAAAATACCCTCTAAGAGCCTCGCAATGTGCTGTCTATTTTTGGGATTACAACAAGACTCCCTATATTTAGGAAGCCAAAAATGCTCCATATTTTTTTTGAACCCCCAATTGACAACCTTAAGTAAATTATATACAATTGAGCATTCCTTCCAAAAATACCCTCTAAGAGCTTCGCCATTGCCTCCCAAAAGCACCCTAAAATCATTAGTAAATTATATATAAATCAAGCATTCCTCTCTAAAATACCCTCTAATAGCCTCTTAATATGCCTCTCTATTTTTGGGATTGCTACTAGACTCCCTATATTTAGGGAGCCAAAATCGCTCTATATTTTTTTTGAACCTCCACTCGATAACCTTAAGAAAATAACATACAATCAAGCACTCCTCATTAAAACACCCTCGAAGTGCCTCGCAATATGCTCTTTATTTTTGGGATTACTACGAGACTTCCTAAATTTAGGGAGCCAAAATCGCTCCATATTCTTTTTGAACCCCCCCGATAACCTTAAGTAAATTATATGCAATTGAGTATTCCTCCCAAAAACACCCTCTAAGTGCCTCGCCATTGTCTCCCAAAAACACCCTAAAATCATAAGTAAATTATATATAAATAAAGTATTCCTCCCTAAAACACCCAATAAGAGCCTTGCAATATGCCTCTATTTTGGGGATTGTAACTAGACTCCCTATATTTAAGGAGCCAACCACTCTATTTTTTTTGAACCCCTACCAGACAACTTTAAGTAAATTATATACAATCGAGCAGACCACCCTAAAATACCCTCTAAGAGCTTCGTAATATGCTTTCTATTTTTGGAATTGCTACTAGACTCCCTATATTTAAGGAGTCAAAACCGTTCCATATTTTTTTTGAACCCCCACTTGTCAACATTAAGTAAATTATATACAAATGAGCATTTCTTCCAAAAACACCCTATAAGATCATCACCATTGCCTCCTTATTTTTGGGATCGCTACTAGACTTCCTATATTTAGGGAGCCAAAATCGCTCCTAATTTCTCAAAGCTTCTACCCGATAATCATGACTAAATTATATACAATCGAGCACTACTCCCTAAAACACACTCTAAGAGCCTCACAATATGCTCTCTATTTTTGGATTACTACTAGACACCCTATATTTAGGGAGCCAAAATTGTTCTATATTTTTTTTGAACCCCCACCCGACAACCTTAAGTAAATTATATACATTCGAGCATTCCTCCCTAAAACACCATATAAAAGCCTTACCATTGCCTCCCAAAAATACTCTAAAATAGCTATAAATGAATTATATAGAATCCAGCACTCCTCCCTAAAACATCCTGTAAGAACCTCGCAATATGCCTTTTTATTTTTGGGATTGCTAGTAGACTCCCTATATTTAGGTGGCCAAATTTGATTCATATTTTTTTTAAAAGCCCACCCGATAAACTTAAGTAAATTATATACAATCGAGCAGTCCTCCCTAAAACACCCTCTAAGTGCCTCACAATATGCTCTCTATTTTTGGAATTGCTACTAGGCTCCCTATATTTAAAGATCTAAAAGAGCTCCATAATTTTTTGGAACCCCCACCAGTCAACCTTAAGTAAATTATATACAATCGAGCATTCCTCCGAAAAACACCCTCTAAGAGCCTCGCCATTGCCTCCCAAAAACACCCTAAAATTATAAATAAATTATATATAAATAAAGCACTCCTCCCTAAAATACCCTCTAAGTGCCTCGCAATATGCCTTTCTATTTTTGGGATTGCTAGTAGACTCCCTATATTTAAGGGGCCAAAACCGCTCCATATTTTTTTTGAAGCCCCCTGACAACCATAACTAAATTATATACAATCTGACACTCCTCCCTAAAAGACCCTCTAAGAGCCTCAAAATATCCTCTCTATTTTTTGGGATTGCTACTAGACTCCCTATATATAGGGAGCCAAAATAGCTCTATATTTTTTTTTCTGAAAGCCCACCCGAGAACCTTAAGTAAATTACACACAATCGAGCTTTCCTCCCCAAAACACCCTCTAAGAGCCTCACCATTGCCTCGTAAAAACACATTAAAATCATAAGTAAATTATATATAAATCAATCACACCTCACTAAAACACCTTCTAAGAGCCTCACAATATGCCTCTCTATTTTTTGGATTACAACTAGACTCCCTATATTTAAGGAGCCAAAACTGCTCAATAATTTTTTTGAACCCCCCACCCGACAACCTTAATTAAATTATATAGAATCGAGCATTTCCCCAAAAAACACCCTCTAATAACCTCGCAATATGCTTTCTATTTTTTGGATTGTTACTAGACTCCCTATATTTAGGGAGCCAAAATCGCTCAATATTTTTTTTGAACCCAGACCCGACAATCTTAAGTAAGTTATATACAACCAAGCAATCCTCCCAAAAACATCCTCTAAGAGCCTCGCAACATGCCTCTCTATTTTTGGGTTTGCTACCAGATTCTCTATATTTAGGGAACCAAAACCGCTCTATATTTTTTTTGAAGGCCTACCCGACAACCTTAAGTAAATTACATACAATCGAGCACTCTTCCCTAAAATACCGTCTATGAGCCTCACAATATGCTCTCTATTTTTGGGATTGCTACTAGACTCCCTATATTTCGGGAGCCACAATCGCTCCATATTTTTTTTAAACCCCCACCTATCAATCTTAAGTAAATTATATACAATCGAGCATTCTTTCCAAAAATACCCCATTAGAGCCTCGCCATTGCCTCCTTAATTTTGGGATCGCTACTAGACTCCCGATATTTGGGGAGCCAAAATTGCTCCCAATTACTCATGGCTCCCACCCAATAATTATAACTAAATTATATACAATCGAGCACTCCTCCCTAAAGCACCATCTAAGAGCCTCGCAATATGCTCTCTAATTTTGGGATTTCTAATAGGCTCCCTAAATTTAGGGAGCCAAATTTGTTTCATATTTTTTTTGAACCCCCATCCGATAACCTTAAGTAAATTATATACAATCAAACATTCCTCCCAAAAATACCCTCTAAAAGCCTCACCATTGCCTCCAAAAAATACCCTAAAATCAAAAGTAATTTATATACAAATCAAGCACTCCTCCCTAAAATACCCTCTAAGAACCTCACAATATGACTCTCTATTTTTAGGATTGCTACTAGACTCTTTATATTTAGGGAGTCAAAACCGCTCCATATTTTTTTTGAACCCCCACCCGACAACCTTGTGTTAATTATATACAATCAAGCATTCTACCCAAAAACATCATCTAATAGCCTCGTAATATGCTTTCTATTTTTGGTATTGGTACTAGACTCTCTATATTTAGGGAGCCAAAACCGCTCAATATTTTTTTTGAACCTCTACCTGACAAGCTTAAGTAAATAATATACAATCGAGCACTCCTCCTTGAAATACAATCTAATAGCCTCGCAATATGCTCTCTATTTTTGGGATTGCTACTAGACTCCCTATTTTTAGGGACCCAAAACCGCTCAATATTTTTTTTGAACCCCCCCCGACAACCTTAAGTGAATTTTATACAATCGATTACTCCTCCCTAAAATACTCTCTAAGTGTCTCGCAATATGCTCTCGATTTTTGGGATTGCTACTAGACTCCCTATATTTAGAGAGCAAAAACTGCTCCATATTTTTTTTGAAACCCCACCCGACAACATTAAGTATATTATATATAATCGAGCACACCTCCCTAAAGCACCCTCTAATAGCCTCGCAATATGCCTCTTTATTTTTGGGATTGTTACTAGACTCCCTATATTTAGGGAGCCAAAATCGCTCTATATTTTTTTTGAACCCCCACCCGCAACCTTAAGTAAATTATATACAATCGAGCACTCCTCCCTAAAATAATTTCTAAGAGCCTCGTAATATGCTATCTATTTTTGAGATTGGTACTAGACTCTATATTTAGGGATCCAAAACCGCTCAAAATTTTTTTTAACCTTCACCCAACAACCTTAGGTAAATTATATATAATTGAGCATTCCTCTAAAAAACACCCTCTACGAGCCTCGTCATTGCCTCCCAAGAACACCCTAAAATCATAAATAAATTATATATAAGTCAAGCACACCTCCTAAAAATACCCTCTAAGAGCCTCGCAATATACTTTTCTAATTTTGGGATTGCTACTAGACTCCCTATATTTTGGAAGCCAAAACTGCTCCATATTTTGTTTGAACACCCACATGACAACCTTAAGTAAATTATATACAATCGAGCACTCATCCCTAAATCACCCTCTAAGAGCCTCTCAATATTCTCTTTATTTTAGGGATTGCTACAAGTCTCCATATATTATAGGAGCCAAAATCGTACAATATATTTTTTAAACCCCCACCCATCAATCTTAAGTAAATTATATACAATTGAGCATTCCTCCCAAAAACACACTATAACAGCCTCGCCATTGCCTCCTTATTTTTTAGATCACTACAAGGCTTCCTATATTTGGGGAACCAAAATCGCTCCTAATTTCTCAAGGCTCCTACACGATAATCATACCTAAATTATTTACAATCGAACACTCCTCCCTAAAAAACACTCTAAGAGCCCCATAACAGGCTTTCTATTTTTGGGATTGCTACTAGACTCTTTATATTCAGGGATCAAAAACTGCTCTATATTTTTTTTGAATCCCCACCCAACAACCTTAAGTAAATCTTATACAATTGAGTATTCCTCCCAAAATCACCCTCTAAAATCCTCGCCATTACCTCCCAAAACTACGCTAAAATCATAAGTAAATTATTAATAAATCAAACACCCCTACCTAAAATAACCTCTAAGAGCCTCGCAATATGTCTATTTTTTTTTGGGATTGCTACTAGACTCCCTATATTTAGGGAGCCAAAACTGCTCCATATTTTTTTAAACCCCACTAGACAACCATAATTAAATTATATACAATCGAGCATTCCTCCCAAAAGCACCCTCTAATAGCCTCACAATATGCTCTCTATTTTTAGGATTGCTATTAGACTCCTATATTTAGAGATCCAAAACCGCTCCATATTTTTTTTGAACTCCCACTCGACAACCTTAATTAAATTATATACAATCAAGCACTCCTCCCTAAAATATCCTCTAAGAGCCTCGAAATATTCTCTCTATTTTTGGGATTGCAACTAGACTCCCTATATTTAGGGAGCTAAAATTGCTCTATATTTTTTTTGAACCCTCACCCGACAACCTTAAGTAAATTATATACAAAAGACTACTCCTCCAAGAAACACCCTCTAAGAGCCTCACAATATGCCTTTCTATTTCTAGGATTGTTACTAGACTCCCTATATTTAGGAAGACAAAACCGCTCTATATTTTTTTTTAAACGCCGAACTGACAACCTTAAGTAAATTATATACAATCGAGTACTCCTCCCAAAAATACCCCCTAAGAGCCTCGCAATATTCTCTCTATTTTAGGGATTGCTACTAGACTCCCTATATTTAAAAAGCCAAAACCGCTCCATATTTTTTTTGAATCCCCACCCATCAACCTTAAGCAAATTACATACAATCGAGCATTCCTCCCAAAAACACCCTATAAGAGTCTCGTCATTGCCTCCTTTTTTTTGGGAACGCTACTAGACTCCCTATATTTGGGGAGTCAAAATCGCTCCGAATTTCTCAAGGCTCCCACCCGATAATCATAACTAAATTATATGCAATCGAGCACTCCTCCCTAAAACACACTCTAAGAGCCTCACAATATGAACTCTATTTTTGGAATTGCTACTAGACTCCCTATATTTAGGGAGCCAAAACCGCTCTATATTTTTTTCATTCCCCATCCGACAACCTTAAGTTAGTTATATACAATCGAGCATTCCTCAAAAAAATACCCTCTAAAAGCCTTGTTATTGCCTCCCAAAAATACCCTAAAATCATAAGTATATTATTTATAAATCAAGCAATCCTCTCTAAAACACCCTCTAAAAGCCTCTCAATATGCCTCTCTATTTTTGGGATTGCTACTAGACTCCCTATATATAGGGAGTTAAAACCGCTCCATATTTTTTTTGAACTCCTACCCGACAACCTTAAGTAAATTATATACAATCGAGCATTCCTCCCAAAAACACCCTCTAATAGCCTCACAATATGCTCTCTATTTTTTGGATTGCTACTAGACTTCCTATATTTCGGGATCCAAAACTACTCCATATTATTTTTGAATACCCACCTGATAACCTTATGTAAATTATATATAATCGAGCACTCCTCCCTAAAATACCCTCTATGAGCCTCCCAATATGCTCTCTATTTTTAGGATTGCTACTAGACTCCCTATATTTAGGGAGCCAAAACTGCTTTATATTTTTTTTGACCCCCCACTCGATAACCTTAAGTAAATTATATATAATCGAGCATTCCTTCCAAAAACACCCTCAAAGAGCCTCGCCGTTGCCTCACAAAAATACCATAAAATAATAAGTAAATTATATATAAATCAAGCACTCTTCCCTAAAACACCCTTAAAGAACCTCACAATATGCTTTTTTATTTTTAGGATTGCTGCTAGACTCCCTATATTTAGGTGGCCAAAAGTGATCCATATTTTTTTTGAACCCCCACAAGACAACCATAAAAAAAATTATATATAATCGAGCATTCCTCCCAAAAACACCCTCTAAGCAATACTCTCCTTTTTTGGGATTGCTACTAGACTCCCTATATTTAGGGAGCCAAAATAGCACCATATTTTTTTTGAACCCGCACCTTTCAACCTTAAGTAAATTATATACAATCGAGCATTCCTACCAAAGAATCCCTCTAAGAGCTTTGCCATTGCCTCCCAAAAACATCCTAAAATCAAAAGTAAATTATATATAAATAAAGCACTCCTCCTTAAAACTCCCTCAAAGAGTCTCGCAATATGCCTCTATATTTTTTGGATTGCAACTAGAATCCCTATATTTTAGGAGCTAAAACTGTTCCATATTTTTTTTTAACCCCCACTCGACAATCTTAAGTAAATTATATACAATCGAGCTCTCCTCCATAAAACACCCTCTAAGTGCCTCGCAATATGCTCTCTATTTTTTGGGATTACTACTAGACTCCCTATATTTAGGGAGCCAAAACTGCTTCATATTTTTTTTCAACCCCCACCCGTCAACCTTAAGTAAATTATATACAATCGAGTACTCCTTAAAACACCCTCTAAGAGCCTAGTAATATGCTCTCTATTTTTGGGATTGCTACTAGACTCCCTATATTTAGGGAGCCAAAACCACTCCATATTTTTTTTGAAACCCCACTTGACAACCTTAATTAAATTATATACAATCGATAATTCCTTCCAAAAACACCCTCTAATAGCCTCGTAATATGCTCTCTATTTTTGGGATTGCTACTATACTCCCTATATTTAGGGAACCAAAACCGCTCAATATTTTTTTTGAACCCCTACCTGACAACCTTAAGTCAATTATGTACAATCGAGCACTCCTCCGTAAAATACCCTCTAAGAGCCTCGTAATATGCTCTCTATTTTTGGGATTACTAATAGACTCCCTATATTTAAAGAGCCAAAACTGCTCCATATTTTTTTTGAACCCCCACCTAATAGCCTTAAGTGAATTATATACAATCGAGCACTCCTCCTTAAAACACCCTCTAAGAGCCTCGCAATATGCTCTCTATTTTTGGGATCGCTACTAGATTCCCTATATATAGGAAGCCAAAACCACTCCATATTTTTTTTGAACCCCCACCCGATAATCTTAAATAAATTATATACAATCGAGCATTCCCCCCAAAAACACCCTTTAAGAGCCTCACAATATGCCTTTCTATTTATCGAATTTCTACTAGACTTCCTATATTTAGGTAGCCATAACCTCTCCATATTTTTTTTAATGCCCATTCGACAACCTTAAGTAAATTATATACAATTGAGTATTCCTCCCTAAAATACCCTCTAAGAGCTTCGCAATATTCTGTCTATTTTTGGGATTACTACTAAACTCCTTAAATTTAAGGAGCCAAAACCGCTCTATATTTTTTTTAAACCCCCACCCATCAACCTTAAGTAAATTACATACAATCGAGCATTCCTTCCAAAAATACCCTATAAGTGCCTCGCCATTGCCTCCTTATTTTTGAGATCGTTACTAAACTCCCTATATTTGAGGAGCCAAAATCACTCCCAATTTCTCAAGGCTCCCACACAATAATCTTAACTAAATTATATACAATCGAGCACTCCTCCCTAAAAGACACTCTTAGAGTCTCGCAATATGCTCTTTATTTTTGGGATTGCTACTAGACTCCTTATATTTAATGAGTCAAAATGCTTTATATTTTTTTTGAACCCCCACTGATAACCTTATGTAAATTATATACAATCGGGTATTTCTCCCAAAAATACCCACTATAGGCCTCGCCATTGCCTCCCAAAAATACCCTAAAATTATAAGTAAATTATATATAAAGCAAGCACTCCTCTCTAAAATACCCTCTAAGAGCCTCGCAATATGCCTCTATTTTTGAGATTGCTACTAGACTCCCAATATTTTGGGAGCCAAAACTGCTCAATATTTTTTTTGAACCCCCACTCGACAACATTTAGTAAATTATATACAATCGAGTATTCCCCCTTAAAATATCCTTTAATAGTCTCGCAATATGCTCTCTATTTTTGAGATTGGTACTAGACTCCCTATATTTAGGGATCCAAAGCCGCTCTATATTTTTTTTGAACCCCCACACGACAACCATAAGTAAATTATATACAATCGAGCCCTCCTCCCTAAAACTCCCTATAAGAGCCTCGCAATATGCTTTCAATTTTTAGGATTCCTACTAAACTCCCTATATTTAGGGATCCAAAACCGCTCTATATTTTTTTTGAACCGCCACCCTACTACCTTAAGTAAATTATATATAATCGAGTTTTCCTTCCAAAAATACCCTATAAGTGCCTCACCATTGCTTCCTAAAAATACACTAAAATTTTAAGAAAATTATATATAATTCAAGCACTCCTCTCTAAAAAACCCTTTAAGAGCCTCGCAATATGCCTTTTTATAATTGGGATTGCTAATAGACTCCATATATTTAGGTCGCCAAAACCAATCCATATTTTTTTTGAACACCCACCCGACAACCTTAAGTAAATTATATACAATCAAGAAGTCCTCCCTAAAATAGTCTCTAAGAGCTTCACAATATGCTCTCTATTTTTGGGATTGCTACTAGACTCCCTATATTTAGGGAGCCAAAACCGCTCTATACTTTTTTTGAATCCCCACCTATCAACATTAAGTAAATTATATACAATCAAGCATTCCTCTCAAAAACAACCTCTAAGAGCCTCGCCATTGCCTCCCAAAAACACCCTAAAATCATAAGTAAATTATATATTATTAAAGCACTCCTCCGTAAAACACCCTATAAGAGCCTCACAATATGCCTCTCTATTTTTGGGATTGCTACTAGACTCCCTATATTTAAGGAGCCAAAACCGATCTATATATTTCTTGAGCCCCCACCCGATAATCTTAAGTAAATTATATACAATCGAGCACTCCTCCCTAAAATTCCATCTAAGTGCCGTCTAATATGCTCTCTATTTTTGGGATTGCTACTAGACTCCCTATATTTAGGGACGTAAAACTGCTTCATATTTTTTTTGAACCCCCACCCGACAACCTTAAGTGAATTATATAAAATCGAGCACTCGTCTCTAAAACACCCTCTAAAAGCCTCGCAATATTCTCTCTATTTTTGGGATTGCTACTAGACTTTCTATATTTAAGGAGCTAAAATCGATCCATATTTTTTTTGAACCCCCACCCGACAACCTTAAGTAAGTTATATACAATCGAGCACTCCTCCCTAAAATACCATATAAGAGCCTCATATTATGCTCTCTATTTTTGGGATTGCTACTAGACTAACTATATTTAGGGAACCAAAATCGCTCCATGTTTTTTTAAACCCCCACCCGAAAACCTTAAGTAAATTATATACAATCGCGCACTCCTCTCTAAAACACCCTCTAAAAGCCTCGCAATATGCTCTTCATTTTTAGGATTGCTACTAGACTCTCTATATTTAGGGTACCAAAACCGCTCCATTTTTTTTGAACCCCCACCCGACAACCTTTTGTAAATTATATACAATCGAGCATTCAACCCAAAAACACCCTCTACGAGCCTCGCCATTGTCTCCCAAAAATACCTTATAATCATAAGTATATTATATATAATTCAAGCACTCCTCCCTAAAACACGCTATAAGATCCTCGTAATATGCCTTTCTATTTTTGAGATTGCTACTAGACTCCCTAAATTTAGGTGGCTAAAACCACTCCATATTTTTTTTAAACGCTCACCCGACAACCTTAAGTAAATTATATACAATCAAGCACTCTTCCCTAAAACACCCACTAGGAGCCCTGCAATATGCTCTCTATTTTTGGAATTGCTACTAGATTCCCTATATTTAGGGAACCAAAACCACTCCATATTTTTTTTGAACCCCCACCCCTCCACCTAAAGTAAATTATATATAATCGAGTATTCCTCCCAAAAACACCCTTTAAGAGCCTCACCATTGCCTCCCAAAAACATCCAAAAATGATAAGTAAATCATATATAAGTTAAGTATTCCTTCCTAAAACACCCTCTTAGAGCCTCGCAATATGCCTCTCTATTTTTAGGATTGCTACTAGACTCCCTATTTTTAAGGAGCCAAAACCGCTCTATATTTTTTTTGAACTCCTACCCGACAACCTTAAGTAAATTATATACAATTGAGTACTCATCCTTAAAACAACCTCTAAGAGCCTCGCAATATGTTCATTATTTTTTGGGATTCCTATTAGACTCCCTATATTTAGGAAACCAAAACCTCACTTTATTTTGTTTGAACCCTTATCCGACAACCTTATGTAAATTATATACAATCGAACATTCCTCCCAAAAATACCCTCTAAGAGCCTCGCCATTACCTCCAAAAAATACCCTAAAATCATAAGTAAAATATATATAAATAAAGCACTCCTTTCGAAAACACCCTCTAAGAGCCTCGCAATATGCATCTATATTTTTGGGATTGCTGCTAGACTCCCTATATTTAGAGGGAGCCAAAATCGCTCCATATTTTTTTTAAACTCCCAGCTGATAACCTTAAGTAAATTATATATAATCGAGCACTCCTACCTATAACACCCTCTAAGAGCTTCACAATATTCTCTCTATTTTTGGGATTGCTACAAGACTCTCTATATTTAAAAAGCCAAAACCGCTCCATATTTTTTTTGAACCACCACCTGTCAACCTTAAGTAAATTATATACATTCAAGCATTCCTCCCAAATATACCATCTAATAGACTCGCAATATGCTCTCTATTTTTGGGATTGCTACTAGACTCCCTATATTTAGGAAGGCAAAACCACTACATTTTTTCTTTGAACCCCCACCCGACAACCTTAAATAAATTATATACAATCGAGCACTCCTCCATAGAATACCCTCTAAGAGCCTCGCAATATGCAATATCTATTTTTGGGATTGCTACTAGACTCCTTATATTTAGGAAACCAAAACCGCTCTATATTTTTTTTGAACCCCCACCGAACAACCTTAAGTTAATTATTTACAATCGAGCAGTCCTCTTTAAAACACCCTTTAAGATAATGCTCTCTATTTTTGTTACTGCTACTAGACTCCCTATATTTATGGAGCCAAAAATGCTCCATATTGTTTTCCTCCCAAAAACACCCTCTAAGAGCTTTGGCATTGCCTCCCAAAAACACCCTAAAATTATAAATATATTATATATAAATCAAACACTCCTCCCTAAAATACCCTCTAAGAGCCTCGCAATACGCCTCTCTATATTTTGCATTGCTACTAGACTACCTATATTTAAGGAGCCAAAATTATTTTACATTTTTTTTAAACCCCCACCCGACAACCTTAAGTAAATGATATACAATCGAGTATTCCTCCCAAAAATACCCTCTAAGAACCTCGCAATATACACTCTATTTTATGGGATTGCTACTAGACTCTATATATTTAAAGATCCAAAACCAGTCCATATTTTATTTGAACCCCTCCACCCGATAACCTTAAATAAATTATATATAATCGAGCATTCCTTCCAAAAATACCCTCTAAGAGCATCGCCATTGCCTCCCAAAAATACCCTAATATTATAAAAAAGTTATATATAAATCAAGCACTCCACCCTAAAACACCCTCTAAGAGCCTCGTAACATGCCTCTCTATTTTTGGGATTGTTACTAGACTCCCTATATTTTGGGAGCCAAAATTATTGCATATTTTTTTTGAACCCCCACTCGGCAATCTTAAGTAAATTATATACAATCGAGCACTCCTCCCTAAAACACCCTCTAAGTGCCTCGCAATATACTCTCTATTTTTGGGATTGCTTTTAAACTCCCTATATTTAGGGAGCTAAAATTGCTCTATATTTTTTTTGAACCCCCACCTGACAACCTTAAGTAAATTATATACAATCGAGCATTCCTCCCAAAAACACCATCAAATAGCCTCGTAATATGCTCTCTATTTTTTTGATGGCTACTAAACTCCCTATATTTAGGGAGGCAAAACCGCTCTATAATTTTTTTGAACCCCTACCCGACAACCTTAAGTAAATTATATACAATCAAGCAATCCTCCCTAAAACACCCTCTAAAAGACTCGCAATATGCTATCTATTTTTGGAATTTCTACTAAACTTCCTATATTTAGAGAGCCAAAATCACTCCATATTTTTTTTGAACCCTCACCCTATAACTTTAAGTAAATTATATATAATCGAGCATTCCTTCCAAAAACAACCTATAAGAGCCTCACTATTGCTTCCCAAAAATACCCTAAAATCATAAATAAATTAGATATAAATCAAGCACTCCTATTTAAAATACCCTTTAACTCGCAATATGTCTTTCTATTTTTAGAATTGCTACTAGATTCTCTATATTTAGGTAGCCAAAATCGCTTTATATTTTTTTTGAACGCCCACCCGACAACCTTAAGTAAATTATATACAATCGAGCACTCCTTCCTAAAACACCCTCTAAGAGCCTTGTAATATTCTTTCTATTTTTGGGATTGATACTAGACTCCCTGTATTTAAGGAGCCAAAACCACTCTATATTTCTTCTGAACCCCCACCCTTTAACCTTAAGTAAATTATATACAATCGAGTATTCTTCCCAAAAATACCCTATAAAAGTCTCACCATTGCCTCCTTATTTTTGGGATCACTGCAAGACTCCCTATATTTAGGGAGCAAAAATCGTTCCCAATTTCTCAAGTCTCCTAGCCGATAATCATAACTAAATTATATACAATCGAGCCCTCCTCCCTAAAATACACTTTAAGAGACTCACAATATGTTGTTGATTTTTGGGATTGCTACTAGACTCCCTATATTTAGGGAGACAAAACCGCTCTATATTTTTTTTAACCCCCATCCGATAACCTTAAGTAAATTATATACAATCGAGCATTCCTCCCAAAAAATACCCTCTAAAAGCCTCGCCATTGCCTTCCAAAAATACTTTAAAATCATAAGTAAATTATATATAAATCAAACACTTCTCCCTAAAACATCCTTTAAGAGCCTCACAATATGCCTCTCTAATTTTGGGATTGATAGTTGACTCCCTATATTTAGGGTGCCAATCTTGCTCCATATTTTTTTTAACCCCCACCCGACAACTTTAAGTAAATTATATACAATCGAGCACTCATCCCTAAATCACCCTCTAGAAGCTTAATATGCTCTCTATTTTTGGGATTGCTACTAGACTCCCTATATTTAGGGATCCAAAATCGCTCTATATTTATTTTGAACCCTAACCCGACAACCTTAAGTAAATTATATCCAATCGAGTATTCCCCCTAAAAATACCCTCTAATAGGCTGGCAATATGCTCTCTATTTTTTGAATTGGTACTAGACTCCCTATATTTAGGGAACCAAAACCGCTCTATTTTTTTTTTTAAACCCCCACCCGACAACCTTAAAGTAAATTATATATAATAGAGCCTAAAACACCCTTTAAGAGCCTCGCAATATACTCTCTATTTTTGGGATTGCTACTAGACTCCCTATACATATGGAGCCAAAATCAATCCATATTTTTTAGGAACCCCAACTCGATAACCATTAGTGAATTATATATAATCAAGCACTCCTCCCTACAATACCCTCTACGAGACTTGAAATATTCTCTCTATTTTTGGGATTGCTACTAGACTCCCTATATTTAGGGAGCCAAAAATTGCTCCATATTTTTTTTGAACCCCCACCTGACAAACTTAAGTAAATTATATACAATTGAGCATTCCTCCCAAAAATACCCTCTAAGAGCCTCGCCATTGCCTCCTAAAAACACCTTAATATCATAAGTAAATTATATATAAATCAGGCACACCTCTTTGAAACACCCTCTAAGAGACTCACAATATGCCTTTTTATTTTTGGGACTGCTACTAGACTCCCTATATTTAAGGAGCCAAAATTGCTTCATATTTTTTTTTAACGCCCACCAGATAACCTTAAGTAAATTATATACAATCGAGTACTCCATCCTAAAACACCCACTAAGATCCAGGTAATATGCTCTCTATTTTTGGGATTGCTACTAGACTCCCTATTATTAGGGAGCCAAAATTGTTCCATATTTTTTTTGAATACCCACCCGACAACCTTAAGTAAATTATATACAATCGAGTATTTATCTCAAAAACACTCTCTAAGAGACTCGCAATTGCCTCCCAAAAATATTCTATAATCATAAGTAAATTATATGTAAATCAAGCACTCCTCCATAAAATACCCTATAAGGGCTCGCAATATGCCTTTCTATATTTAGGATTACAACCAGACTCCCTATATTTAGGTAGCCAAAATCACTCCATATTTTTTTTGAATACCCATGCGACAACCTTAAGTAAATTATATACAATCGAGCATTCCTTTCTAAAACACCCTCTAAAAGCCTCACAATATGCTCTTTATTTTTGGGATTACTACTAGACTCCCTATATTTTGGGAACCAAAACTGCTCCATATTTTTTTTGTACCCCTCCCCGTCAACCTTAAGTAAATTATATACAATCGAGCATTCCTCCCAAAAATACCAAAAAATCATAAGTAAATTATATATAAATCAAACACTCCTTCCTAAATTACCCTATAAGAGCCTCGCAATATGCCTTTATATTTTTAGGATTGATACTAGGCTCCCTATATTTATAGAGCCAAAACAGCTCTATATTTTTTTTGAACCCCCACTCGACAACCTTAAGTAAATTATATACAATTGAGCACTCCTCCCTAAAACACCCTCTAAGAGCCATGCAATATGCTCTCTATATTTTGGGATTAGTACTTGACTCTCTATATTTAAGGAGCCAAAACTGCTCCATATTTTGTTTGAACCTCCACTCGACAACCTTAAGTAAATTATATACAATCGAGCATTCCTTAGAAAAACTCCCTCTAAGAGTCTCGCCATTGCCTCCTAAAAATACACAAAAAAAATAAGTAAATTATTTACAAATCAAGCACACCTTCCTAAAATACCCTCTAAGAGCCTAGCAATATACCTCTCTATTTTTGGGATAACTACTAGACTCTCTATATTTAAAGAGCAAAAATTGATCCATATTTTTTTTTAAACCCTACCCGATAACCATAAATAAATTATATACAATCGAGCACTCCTCTCTAAAATACCCTATAAGAGCCTCGGAATATGCTCTCTATTTTTGGGATTGCTAGTAGACTCCCTATATTTAGGGAGCCAAAACCGCTCCATATTTTTTTTGAACCCCTACATGATAACCTTAAGTAAATTATATACAATCAAACATTCCTCCCAAAAACACTATATAATAGTCTCGCAATATGCTCTCTATTTTTGGGATTGCCATAAGACTCCCTATATTTGAGGAGGCAAAACTGCTCTAAATTTTTTTTGAACCCCCACCTGACAACCCTAAGTAAATTATATACAATCGAGCACTTCTCCCTAAATTATCCTCTAAGAGCCTCGCAATATGCTCTCTATTTTTGGGATTGCTACTAGACTCCCTATATTTAGAAAGCTAAAACCGCTCCATATTATTTTTAAACCCATACCGGACAACCTTAGGTGAATTATATACAATCGAGCACTCCTCCCTAAAACACACTCTAAGAGCCTCGCAATATCCACTCTATTTTTGGGATTGCTATTAGACTCCATATATTTATAGAGCAAAAACAACTTAATATTTTTTTTGAACCCCCACCCGACAACCTTAAGTAAATTATATACAATCGAGTATTCCACCTAAAAATACCCTCTAAGAGTCTCTCCATTGCCTCCTAAAAACACTGTAAAATTATAAGTAAATTATATATAAATCAAGCACACCTTTCTAAAACACCCTCTAAAGAGCATCATAATATGCCTTTCTATTTTTGGGATTACTACTATACTCCCTATATTTAGGTAGCCAAAATCGCTCCATAATATTTTTGAATGCCCACCCGACAACCTTAAGTAAATTATATAAAATCAAGCATACCTTTCTAAAATACCCATTAAGAGCTTCGCAATATGTTGTAAATTTTTGGGATTGCTACTAGACTCTCTATATTTATGAAGCCAAAACCACTACATATTTTTTTTGAACCACCACCCGATAACCTTAGGCAAATTATATACAATCGAGTATTACTCCCAAAAACACCCACTAAGAGCCTCACCATTGCCTCCCAAAAACACCCAAAAATCATAACTAATTATATATAAGTCAAGTACACCTCCTTAAAACACCCTTTATGAGCCTCGCAATATGCCTCTCTATTTTTAGGATTGCTACTAGACTCCCTATATTTAAGGAACCAAAACCGCTCCATATTTTTTTTGAATTCCCACCCGATAACCTTAAGTAAATTATATACAATTGAGTACTCCTTCCTAAAACAACAACTAAGAGCCTTGCAATATGTTCTCTATTTTTTAGGATTCCTATTAGACTCCCTAGACTTATAGAGCCAAAACCACTCTTTATTTTATTTGAACCCCTATCCGACAACCTTAAGTAAATTATACACAATTGAGCATTCCTCCTAAAAACACCCTCTAAGAGCCTTGCCATTACGTCCCAAAAACACCATAAAATTTTAAGTAAATTATATATAAATCAAGCACTCCTTCCGAAAACACCCTCTAAGAGCCTCGCAACATGCATCTCTATTTTTGGGATTGCTACTAGACTCCCTATATTTAGGGAGCCAAAATCGCTCCATATTTTTTTTTAACCCCCAGCTGATAACCTTAAGTAAATTACATATAATCGAGTACTTCTCCCTATAACACCCTCTATTAGTCTCGTAATATTCTCTCTATTTTTGGGATTGCTACTAGACTCTTTTTATTTAAAAAGACAAAACCACTCTATATTTTTTTTGAACCACCACCTGACAACCTTAAGTAAATTATGTACATTTGAACAATTCTCCCAAAAATACCATCTAATAGCCTCATAATATGCTCTTTATTTTTGGAATTGCTACTAGACTCCCTATATTTAGGAAGGCAAAACCACTACATATATTTTTTTTGAACCCCCACCCGACAACTTTAAATAAATTATATACAATCGAGCACTCCTCCCTAAAATACCCTCTTAGAGCCTCACAATACGCTCTATCTATTTTTGGGATTGCTACTAGACTCCTTATATTTAGAGAGCCCAAACCGCTCTATATTTTTTTTGAACCCCCACCGGACAACCTTAAGTTAATTATATACAATCGAGTACTCCTCCCTAAAACACCTTTTAAGTGTCACGCAATATGCTCTCTATTTTTGATAATGCTACTAGACTCCCTATATTTATGGAGCCAAAAACGCTATATATGGTTTTTGAACCCCCACCCGACAACCTTAAGTAAATTATTTATAATCCAGTATTCCTCCCAAAAAATACCCTCTAAGAGTCTTGCCATTTTCTCCCAAAAACACCCTAAAATTATAAGTATATTATATACAAATCAAGCACTCCTTCCTAAAACACCCTCTAAGAGCCTCGCAATATGCCTCTTTATTTTTTGGATTGCTACTAGACTACCTATATTTAAGGAGCCAAAATCGATTTATATTTTTTTTGAATCTCCACCCGACAACCTTAAGTAAATTATATAAAATCAAGCACTCCGCCCTAAAACACCCTCTAAGAACCTCACAATATACACTCTATTTTATGGGATTGCTACTAGACTCTTTATATTTAAAGAGCCAAAACTGCTCTATATTTTGTTTGAACCCCCCACCCGACAACCTTAAGTATATTATACACAATCGAGCATTCCTTCCAAAAATATCCTCTAAGAGCTTTGCCATTGCCTTCCAAAAATACTCTAAAATCATAAGAAAATTATATATAAATCAAGCACTCCACCCTAAAACACCCTCTATGAGCCTCGTAACATGGCTCTCTATTTTTTGGGATTACTACTAGACTACCTATATTTAGGGAGCCAAAATCATTGCATATTTTTTTTGAACCCCCACTCGGCAATCTTAAGTAAATTATATATAATCGAGCACTCCTCCCTAAAACACCCTCTAAGTGCCTCGCAATATGCTCTCTATTTTTGGGATTGCTTCTAGACTCCCTATATTTAGGGAGCCAAAACTGCTTTATATTTTTTTTGAACCCCTACCCAACAACCTTAAGTAAATTATATACAATTGAGCATTTCTCCCAAAAACACCATCAAATAGCTTCGTAATATGCTCTCTATTTTTTGGATTACTGCTAGACTTCCTATATTTAGGGAGGCAAAACTGCTCCATAATTTTTTTGAACCTCCACCCGATAACCTTAAGTAAATTATATACAATCGAGCACTCCTCCCTAAAACACCCTCTAAGAGGCTCGCAATATGCTTTCTATTTTTGGAATTTCAACTAAACTCCCTATATTTAGGGAGCCAAAACTGCTCCATATTTTTTTTGAACCCCCACCCGATAACCTTAAGTAAATTATATACAATCAAGCATTCCGTCCAAAAACAACCTCTAAGAGCCTCACTATTGCTTCCTAAAAATACCCTAAAATCATAAATAAATTAGATATAAATCAAGCACTCTTCCTTAAAATACCCTCTAAGAACCTCGCACTTTGCCTTTCTATTTTTGGAATTGCTACCAGACTCCTTATATTTAGGTAGCCAAAATCGCTCTATATTTTTTTTGAACGCCCACCCGATAACCTTAAGTAAATTATATATAATCGAGCACTCCTTTCTAAAACACACTTTAAGAGCCTTGCAATATTCTCTCTATTTTTGGGATTGCTACTAGACTCCTTATATTTAAGGAGCCAAAACCACTCCATATTTTTTTTGAACCCCAACCCATTAACCTTAAGTAAATTATATACAATCGAGTATTCCTTCCAAAAACACCCTATAAAAGCCTAACCATTGCCTCATTATTTTTGGGATCGCTACAAGACTCCGTATATTTAGGGTGCAAAAATCGTTCCTAATTTCTCAAGGCTCCCACCCGATAATCATAACTAAATTATATACAATCGAGCACTCCTCCCTAAAACAAACTTTAAGAGACTCGCAATATGTTGTTATTTTTGGGATTGCTACTAGACTCCCTATATTTAGGGAGAAAAAACCGCTCTATATTTTTTTTAACCCCCACCCAATAACCTTAAGTAAATTATATACAATCGAGCATTCCTCCCAAAAATACCCTCTAAAAGTCTCACCATTGCCTCCCAAAAATACTTTAAAATCATAAGTAAAATATATATAAATCAAACACTCCTCCCTAAAGCAGCCTTTAAGAGCCTCACAATATGCCACTCTATTTTTGGGATACATTATGGACTCCCTATATTTAGGGAGCCAATCTTGCTCTATATTTTTTTTAAACCCCCACCAGACAACCTTAAGTAACTTATATACAATCGAGCACTCATCCCTAAAACACCCTCTAGAAGCCTAATATGCTCTTTATTTTTAGGATTGCTACTAGACTCCCTATATTTAGGGAGCCAAAATTACTCCATATTTTTTTTGAACCCCTACCCAACAACCTTAAGTAAATTATATTCAATCAAGCATTCCTCCTAAAAACACCCTCTAATAGGTTGGCAATATGCTCTCTATTTTTTGGATTACTACTAGACTCCTTATATTTAGGGAGCCAAAACCACTCCATATTTTTTTTTAAAACCCCACCCAATAACCTTAAGTAAATTATATATAATCAAGCACTCCTCACTAAAACACCCTTTAATAGCCTCGCAATATACTCTCTATTTTTGGGATTGCTACTAGAATCCCTATATATAGGGAGCCAAAATCGCCCCGTATTTTTTTGGAACCCCCACTCGACAACCTTTAGTGAATTATATACAATCGAGCACCCCTCCCTAAAATACCCGCTAAGAGACTCGCAATATGCTCTCTATTTTTGGGATTGCTACTATACTCCTTATATTTAGGGAGCCAAAAATCGTTCCATATTTTTTTTGAACCCCCACCCGACAAACTTAAGTAAATTATATACAATTGAGTATTCCTTCCAAAAATACCCTCTAAGAGCCTCACCATTGCCTCCCAAAAACACCTTAATATCATAAGTAAATTATATATAAATCAATCACTCCTTCCTAAAACACCCTCTAAGAGACTCGCAGTATGCCTTTTATTTTTTGGATTGCTACTAGACTCCTTATATTTTGGGAGCCAAAATTGCTCCAAATTTTTTTCGAATACCCACCCGACATCCTTACGTAAATTATATACAATCGAGCACTCCTTCCTAAAACACGTCCCTCTAAGATCCTGGTAATATGCTCTCTATTTTTAGGATTACTACTAGACTCCCTATTTTTAGGGAGCCAAAATCGTTCTATATTTTTTTTGAACCCCCACCCGACTACCTTAAGTAAATTATATACAATCGAGCATTTATCCCAAGAACACTCTCTAAGAGCTTCACCATTGCCTCCCAAAAGTATCCTAAAATCATAAGTAAATTATATCTAAATCAAGCACTCCTCCATAAAAT
Source organism: Chamaelirium japonicum (assembly GCA_947650365.1). Classification (NCBI taxonomy): domain Eukaryota; kingdom Viridiplantae; phylum Streptophyta; class Magnoliopsida; order Liliales; family Melanthiaceae; genus Chamaelirium; species Chamaelirium japonicum. The sequence continues at coordinate 32,104,755 of OX393559.1, forward strand.
ACCCTATAAGGGGCTCACAATATGCCTTTCTACTTTTGGGATTACAACCAAACTTCCTATATTTAGGTAGCAAAAACCGCTCTATATTTTTTTTGAATACCCACGCAACAACCTTAAGTAAATTATCTACAATCGAGCACTCCTATCTAAAACACCCTCTAAAAGCCTCACAATATGCTCTTTATTTTTGGGATTGCCACTACATTCTCTATATTTTGGGACCCAAAACTGCTCTATATTTTTTTTGAACCTCTCTTCGTCAACCTTAAGTAAATTATATACAATCGAGCATTCCTCCCAAAAATACCCTCTAAGAGCCTCTCCATTGCCTCCTAAAAACACTAAAAAATTATAAATAAATTATATATAAATCAAACACTCCTTCCTAAAACATCCTATAAGAGCCTTGCAATATGTCTCTCTATTTTTAGGATTGCTACTAGGCTCCCTATATTTATGGAGCCAAAATAGCTCTATATTTTTTTTGAACCCCCACCCGACAACCTTAAGTAAATTATATACAATTGAGCACTCCTCCCTAAAACACCCTCTAAGAGCATTGCAATATGCTCTCTATATTTTGGGATTGCTACTAGACTCCCTCTATTTAGAGAGCCAAAACTGCACTATATTTTCTTTGAACATCCACTCGACAACCTTAAGTAAATTATATACAATCGAGCATTCCTCTGAAAAACTCCCTCTAAAAGCCTCGCCATTGCCTCCCAAAAATACCTTAGAAAAATATGTAAATTATTTATAAATCATGCACACCTCCGTAAAACACCCTCTAAGAGCCTCGCAACATGCCTCTCTATTTTTGAGATAGCTGACTCTCTATATTTAAAGAGCAAAAATTGATACATATTTTTTTTAAACCCCCACCCGACAACCATAAGTAAATTATATACAATCGAGCACTCCTCCCTAAAACACCCTCTAAGAGCCTTGTAATATGCTCTCTATTTTTGGGATTGCTAGTAGACTCCCTATATTTAGGGAGCCAAAATCGCTCCATATTTTTTTTAAACCCCCATACGATAACCTTAAGTAAATTATATCAATCAAATATTCCTCCCAAAAACACAATCTAATAGCCTCACAATATGCTCTCTATTTTTGGGATCGCTATAAGACTCCCTATATTTGAGGTGGCAAAATCGCTCTAAAATTTTTTTGAACCCCCACCTGACAACCCTAAGTAAATTATATACAATCGAGCACTCCTTTCTAAATTACCCTCTAAGAGCTTCACAATATGCTTTCTATTTTTGAGATTGCTACTAGACTCCCTATATTTAGGTAGCCAAAACCGCTTCATATTATTTTTGAACCCACACCGAACAACCTTAGGTAAATTATATACAATTGAGCACTCCTCCCTAAAATACCCTTTAAGAGCCTCGCAATATACTCTCTATTTTTGGGGTTGCTACTAAACTCCCTATATTCGTAGAGCCAATTTTAATATTTTTTTTGAACCCCCACCCGACAACCTTAAGTAAATTATATACAATCGAGTATTCCACCCAAAAATACCCTCTAAGTGTCTCGCCATTGCCCCCCAAAAATAATATAAAATTATAAGTAAATTATATATAAATCAAGCACTCCTTCCTAAAACACCCTCTAAAGAGCCTCGCAATATGCCTTTCTATTTTTGGGATTGGTACTAGACTCCCTATATTTAGGTAGCCAAAACCGCTCCCTATTTTTTTTGAATGCACACCCGACAACCTTAAATAAATTATATACAATCGAGCACTCCTCCCTAAAATACCCTCTACGAGTGTCGTAATATGTTGTCAATTTTTGGGATTGCTACTAGACTCTCTATATTTATGGAGCCAAAACTGCTCTATATTTTTTTTGAACCCCCACCCGATAACCATAGACAAATGATATACAATCGAGCATTCCTCCCAAAAATACCAACTAAGAGCCTCGCCATTGCCTCCTAAAAACACCCTAAAATTATAAGTAAATTATATATAAATCCAGCACTCCTCCCTAAAATATCCTCTAAGAGACTCACAACATGCCTCTCTATTTTGGGAGCATTTATCCCAAAAACACCCTTTAATAGGCTCTCTATTTTTGGGATTGCTACTAGACTCCCTATATTTAGGAAGCCAAAAACCGCTCTATATTTTTTACAATTGAGCATTCGTTTCTAAAATACCCTCTAAGAGCCTCGTAATATGCTCTCTATTTTTGGGAATGCTACTAGACTCTCTATATTTAGGGAGCTAAAACCGCTCCATATTATTATTGAACCCCCACCCTACAAACTTAAGTAAATTATTTACAATCGAGCATTTATCCCAAAAATACCCTCTAAGAGCCTCGCCATTGCCTCCCAAAAATACCAAAAATTTATAACTAAATTATATAAAACCGAGTACGCCTCCTTTAAATATACTTTAAGAGCCTCGCAGTATGCTTTCTATTTTTGGGATTGCTACTAGACTCCGTATATTTAGGGAAACAAAACTACTCTATATTTTTTTAACCCTCACACGATAACCTTAATTAAATTATATAAAATCGAGCATTCATCCCAAAAAAACCCTTTAAAGCCTCGCCACTGCCTCCCAAAAATACCCTAAAATCATAAGTAAATTATATATAAATCAAGCACTCCTCCCATAAACACCTTCTAAGAGCCTTGCAATATGCCTCTATATTTTTTGGATTGCTACTAGACTCCCTATATTTAGGGATCAAAAATTGCTTCATATTTTTTTTGAACCCCCACCCGACAACCTTAAGTAAATTATATACAATCGAGCACTCCTCCCTAAAATACCCTCTAAGAGCCTAACAATATGCTCTCTATTTTTGGGATTGCTACTAGACTTCTGATATTTAGGGTGCCAAAACCACTCCATATTCTTTTTGAACCCCCACCCGACAACCTTAAGTGAATTATATATAATCGAGCACTTCTCCCTAAAACACCCTCTTAGAGTTTCACAATGTGCTTTCTATTTTTGGGATTGCTACTAGACTCCCTATATTTTGGGAGCCAAAACTCCTCTATATTTTTTTTAAACCCCCACCCGATAACCTTAAGTAAATTATATATAATCGAGTATTCCTCCTAAAAATACCCTAAAATCATAAGTAAATTATATATAAATCATGCACCTCTCCCTAAAACACCCTCTAAGTTCCTCATAATATGCTTTTCTATTTTTGGGATTGCTACTTGACTCCCTATATTTAGGTGGCCAAAACCAATCCATATTTTTTTTGAACGCCAACCCGACAACCTTAAGTAAATTATATACAATCAAGCAGTCCTCCCGAAAACACCCTCTAAGAGCCTCACAATATGCTAGCTATTTTTGGGATTGCTACTAGACTCCCTATACTTAGGGAGCCAAAATCGCTCCATATTTATTTTTAACCCCCACCCATCAACCTTATGTAAATTATATACAATTGAGCATTCCTTCCAAAAATATCATCTAAGAGCCTTGACATTGCCTCCCAAAAATACCCGAAAATCATAAGTAAATTATATATAAATAAAATACTCCTTCCTAAAGCACCCCCTAAGAGTCTCGCAATATGCCTCTCTATTTTTGGGATTACTACAAGACTTCCTGTATTTAAGAAGCCAAAACTGCTCCATATTTTTTCAGAACCCCCACCTAACAACCTTAAGCAAATTATATACAATCAAGCACTCCTCTCTAAAACACCCTCTAAGATCCTCTCTTTATGCTCTCTATTTTTTAGGATTGCTACTAGACTCCCGATATTTAGGGAACCAAAACCGTTCTATATATTTTTTTAACCCCACCCGATAACCTTAATTAAATTATACACAATCGAGCATTTATCCCAAACATATCCTCTAAGATCCTCGCTATTGCCTCCCAAAAACACCCTAAAATCATAAGTAAATTATATATAAGTCTAGCACTCCTCCCAAAAAACACCCTCTTAAAGCCTCATAATATGCTCTCTTTTTTGGGGATTACTACTAGACTCCCTATATTTAGGGAGCCGAAACAACTCCATAATTTTTTTGAACACCCACCCAACAACCATAGGTAAATCATATACAATTAAGCATTCCTCCCAAAAACATCCTCTAAGAGCCTCGCAATATGCCTATCTATTTTTTGGATTTCTACGAGACTCTCTAAATTTAGGGAACCAAAACAGCTCCATAATCTTTTTGAATGCCCACCCGACAACCTTCACTAAATTATATACAATCAAGCCCTCCTCCCTAAAACACCCTTTAAGAGCCTCGCAATATACTCTTTATTTTTGGGATTGCTACTAGACTTCCTATATTTAGAGAGCCAAAACCGCTCCATATTTTTTTAAACCCCCACCCGTCAAACTTAAGTAAATTATATACAATCGAGCATTCCACCCAAAAATACTCAATAAGAGCATCACCATTACCACCATATTTTTGGGATTACTTCTAGACTCCCTATATTTGGGGAGCCAAAATCACTCCCAATTTCTCAAGGCTCCCACCCGATAATCATAACTAAATTATATCCAATCGAGCAATTCTCCCTAAAATAACCTCTAAGAGCCTCGCAATATGCTTTCTATTTTTGGGATTTCTATTAGACTCTCTATATTTAGGGAGCCAGAACCGTTCCATTTTTTTTTTTAACCCCAACCCAATAACCTTAAGTAAATTATATACAATCGAGCATTGCTCCCAAAAACACCCTCTAATAGCCTCACCATTGCCCCCCAAAAATACCCTAAAATCACAAGTAAATTATATATAAATCAAGCATTTTTTTCTAAAACATCTTTTAAGAGCCTCGCAAAATGCCTCTCTATTTTTGGGATTACTACTAGACTCCCTATATTTAGGTAGTCAAAATCGCTCAATATTTATTTTGAACCCCCACCAGATAACCTTAAGTAAATAATATACAATCGAGCATTCCTCCCAAAAGCACCCTCTAATAGCCTCGTAATATGCTCTCTATTTTTGGGATTGCTACTAGACTCCATATATTTTGGGTGCCAAAACAACTATATATTTTTTTTGAACCCCCACCCGACAACCTTAAATAAATTATATACAATCGAGCACTTCTCCCAATAATACCATCTAAGAGCCTCGTAATATGCTCTCTATTTTTGAGATTGCTACAAGACTCCCTATATTTAGGGACCCAAAACCACTCTATATTTTTTTTGAACCCCCACCCGACAACTTTAAGTGAATTATATATAATTGAGCACTCCTCCCTAAAATACCCTCTAAGATCCTAGTAATATGCTCTCTATTTTGGGATAGCTACTAGACTCCCTATATTTAGATAGCCAAAACTGCTCCATATTTTTTTTGAACCCCCACCCGATAACCTTAAGTAAATTATATACCATCGAGCAATCATTCCAAAAACATCCTCTAAGAGCCTTGCCATTGCCTTCCAAAAATACCCTAAAATCATAAATAAATTATATATAAATCAAGCACTCCTCCCTAAAACACCCTCTAAGAGCCTTGCAATATGCCTACTTTTTTTTGGGGTTGCTACTAGACTCCCTATATTTAAAGAGGCAAAACCGCTCTATATTTTTTTTGAACCCCTACCCGACAACCTTAAGTAAATTATATACAATCAAGCACTCTTTCCTAAAGCACCCTCTAAGAACCTCGCAATATGCTCTCTATTTTTGGGATTGCTACTAGACTCCCTATATTTCGGGAGCCAAAACCGCTCCTTATTTTTTTTGAACCCCCACCCGACTACCTTATGTAAATTATATAGAATCGAGTATTTCTCCCAAAAACACTATCTAATAGCCTCGCTATATGCTTTCTATTTTTGGGATTGCTACTAGACTCCCTATATCAAGGGAGGCAAAACCTGCTTCATATTTGTTTTGAACCCCACCCGATAACATTAAGTAAATTATATACAATCGAGCACTCCTCCCTAAATTACCCTCTAAGAGTCTCGCAATATGCTCTCTATTTTTTGGATTGTTACTAGAATTCCTATATATAGAAAGCCTAAACCGCTTCATATTTTTTTTGAACCCCCACGGGACAACCTTAAGTGAATTATATACAATCGAGCACTCCTCCTTAAAACACCCTCTAAGAGCCTCACAATATGCTCTCTAATTTTAGATTGCTACTAGACTTCCTATATTTATAGAGCCAAAATCGCACCATTTTTTTTTAACCCCCACCAGACAACCTTAAATAAATTATATACAATCATGCATTCCTCCCAAAAATACCCTTTAAGAGCCTCGCCATTGCCTCCCAAAAACACTTGAAAATCATAAGTAAATTATATATAAATCAAGCATTCCTCCATAAAACAACCTCTAAGAGCCTCGCAATATTATGCCTTTCTATTTTTGGGAATGCTACTAGACTACCTATATTTATGTAGCTAAAACCGATCCATATTTTTTTTGAACGCTCACTTGACAACCTTAAGTAAATTATATACAATCTAGTACTCCTCCCTAAAACACCATCTAAGAGCCTTGTAATATGCTCTCTATTTTTAGGATTACTACTAGACTCCCTATATTTAAGGTGCCAAAACCGATCCATATTTTTTTTGAACCCCCATCCGTTAACCTTAAGTAAATTATATATAATCGAGCATTCCTCCTGAAAACACCTTATATGAGCTTCGCCATTACCTCCTTATTTGTAGGATCACTACTAGACTCCCTAAATTTAGGGAGCCAAAATCGCTCTCAAAATCTCAAGGCTCCCACCCGATAATCATGACTAAATTATATACAATCGAGCACTCTTCTCTAAATCACTTTCTAAGAGCCTTGTAATATGCTCTCTATTTTTGGGATTGCTACTAGACACCCTATATTTTGAGAGCCAAAACCGCTCTATATTTTTTTTGATACCCCACCTGACAACCTTTAGTAAATTATATATAATCGAGTATTCACCCAAAAACACCGTCAAAGAGCCTCCTCATTGCCTCCCATAAACACCCTAAAATCTTAAGTAAATTATATATAAATCAAGCACTCCTCCCTAAAATACCCTCTAAGAAACTAGCAATATGCCTCTCTATTTTTGGGATTGCTACTGACTCCCTATATTTAAAGAGCCAAAACCGCTCTATATTTTTTCTGAACCCCCACCCGAAAACCTTAAGTAAATTATATACAATTGAGCAATCCTCCCTAAAACACTCTCTAAAAGCCTCGCAATATGCTCTCTACTTTTTAGGATTGCTACTAGACTCCCTATATTTAGGGAGCCAAAGCTGCTCTATATATTTTTTGAACGCCCACCCGACTACCTTAAGTAAATTATATACAATCGAGCACCGCTACCTAAAACACCCTCTAAGAGCATAATATGCTCTCTATTTTTAGGATTCCTACTACACTCCCTATATTAAGGGAGACAAAACTGCTCTATATTTTTTTTAAACCCCTACCTGACAACATTAAGTAAACTACATACTATCGAGCATTTCTCACAAAAACACCCACTAAGAGCCTTACCATTGTCTCCCAAAAATATCCTAAAATCATAAGTAAATTATATATAAATCAAGCACTCCTTTTTAAAACACCCTCTAAGAAACTAGCAAGATGCCTTTCTATTTTTGGGATTGCTACTAGACACCTTATATTTAGGAAGCCAAAACCGCTCCATATTTTTTTTTGAACACCCACCCGATAACCTTAAGTAAATTATATACAATCGAGCACTCCTTCCTAAAACACCATCTAAAAACCTGATAATATGCCCTCTACTTTTGGGATTGCTACTGACTCCCTATATTTAGGGAGCAATAACCGCTCTATATTTTTATGAACCCCCAACCAACAACCTTAGGAAAATTATATACAATTAAGCATTCATCCGAAAAACACCCTCTAAGAGCTTTTTAATTGCCTCCTAAAAACATTCTAAAATCATAAATAAATTATATATAAATCAAGTACCCCTCCCTAAAACACCCTATAAGAGCCTCACAATATGCCTTTCTATTTTTGGGATTGCAACTAGACTCCCAATATTTAGGTAGCCAAAATCGCTCTATATTTTTTTTGAATGCCCACATAACAATCTTAAGTAAATTATAAACAATCATGTACTCCTCCATAAAACACCCTCTAAGAGCTTCGCAATATGATCTCTATTTTTGGGATTGCTACTAGACTCCCTATATTTAGGGAGCCAAAACCACTCTATATTTTTTTTTAACACCCACCCGATAACTTTAAGCAAATTATATACAATCGAGCATTCCTCCCAAAAACACTATCTAATAGCCTCGCAATATGCTCTCTATTTTTGTGATTGTTACTAGACACCCTATATTTTGAAAGGCAAAACCGCACCATATTTTTTTTGAACCCCCACCCGACAACCATAAATAAATTTAATACAATTGAACACTCCTTCCTAAAATACCCTCTAAGAGCCTTACAATATACTCTCTATTTTTGGAATTGCTTCTAGATTTCCTATATTTTGGGAGCCAAAACTGCTCCAAAATTTTTTTTTAACCCCCACCGAAAAACCTTAAGTGAATTATATACAATCGAGTAGTCCTCCCTAAAACACCCTCTAAGAGTCTCGCAATATGCTCTCTATTCTTAGGATTGCTACTACACTCCCTATATTTATGGAGCCAAAATCGCTCGATATTTTTTTGAACCCCCACTTGTCAACCTTAAGTAAATTATATACAATCGAGTATTCCTCCCAAAAACACCCTCAAAGGGCCTCGCCATTACCTCCTAAAAACACTGTAAAATCATAAGTAAATTATATATAAATCAAGCACTACTCCCTAAAATACCCTCTAAGAGCCTTGTAATATGCCTTTCTATTTTTGGGATTGCTACTAGAATCTCTATATTTAGGTTGCCAAAATAGCTCCAATTTTTTTTTTATCACCCACCCAATAACCTTAAGTAAATTCTATACAATCGAGTACTTTTCCCTAAAACACCCTCTAAGAACTTCATAATATGCTCTCTATTTTTGGGATTGCTACTAGACTCCCTATATTTAGGGAGCCAAAACAGCTCCATATTTTTTTTGAACCCTCACCCGTCAACCTTAAGTAAATTATATACAATCGAGTATTCCTCCAAAAAATACCTTATATAAGCCAGTCCATTGCTTCCTTATTTTTTGGATAGCTACTAGACTCTCTATATTTTGGGAGCCAAAATCGCTCCCAATTTCTTAAGGCTTACACCTGATAGTCATAACTAAATTATAAACAATCGAGCACTCCTGCCTAAAACACTTTCTAAGAGCCTCATAATATACTCTCTATTTTTGGGAATTGCTACTAGACTTCCTATATTTAGGGAGCCAAAACTGCTCTATATTTTTTTTGAACCCCTACCTGATAACCTTTAGTAAATTATATATAATCGAGCATTTCTCCCAAAAAAATCCTCTAAGAGCCTCGCCGTTGCCTCCAAAAAATACCCTAAAATCAAAACTAAATTATATATAAATCAAGCACTCCTACTAAAAATACCCTCTAAGAGCCTTGCAATATGCCTCTTTATTTTTGGGATTTCTACTAGACTATCTATATTTAAGGAGCCAAAACTGCTCTATATTTTTTTGAACCCCCACCCAACAACCTTAAGTAAATTATATACAATCGAGCACTCCTCCCTAAAACACCCTCTAAGAGCCTCACAATATAATCTCTATTTTTTGGGATTGCTACTAGACTCCCTATATATAGGGAGCCTAAATCACACTATATTTTTTTTGAACCCCCACCGGACAAACTTAAGTGGATTAAATATAATCGAGCACTCATCCCTAAAACACCCTCTAAGAGCCTCATAATATGCTCTTTATTTTTGGATTGCTACTAGACTTTCTATATTTATAGAGACAAAACAGCTCCATTTTTTTTTTTAACCCCCACCAGACAACCTTAGGTAAATAATATACAATCAAGTATTCCTCCAAGAAATACCCTTTAAGAGCCTCGCTATTGTCTCCCAAAAATACCTTAAAATCATAAGTAAATTATATATAAATAAAGCACTCCTCCCTAAAACACCCTCTAAGAGCCTAGCAATATGCCTTTATATTTTTAGGATTGCTACAAGACTCAATATATTTAGGTATCCAAAACCGCTCCATAGTTTTTTTGAACGCCCACTCGACAATCTTAAGTAAATTATATACAATCTATCACTCCTCCCTAAAATACCCTCTAAGAACCTCGTAATATGCTTTCTATTTTTGGGATTGTTACTAGACTCCCTATATTTAGGGTGCCAAAAGCGCTCCATATTTTTTTTGAACCCCCACCCGTCAACCTTAATTAAATTATATATAATCGAGCATTCCTCCCAAAAACACCTTACATAAGCCTCGTCATTGCCTTCTTATTTTTGGGATCGCTACTAGACTCCCTATATTTAGGGAGCCAAAATCGCTCTCAATTTCTCAAGGCTCCCACCCGCTAATCATAACTAAATTATATACAATTGAGCACTCTTTCCTAAAATAATTTCTAAGAGCCTCGTAATATTCTCTCTATTTTTGGGATTGCTACTAGACTCCCTATATTTAGGAAGCCAAAATCGCTCTATATTTTTTTTAAACACCAACCCAACAACCTTTTGTAAATTGTATATAATCGAGCATTCCTCCTAAAAATACCATCAAAAAGCCTCATCATTGCCTCCCAAAAATACCCTAAAATCATAAGTAAATTATATATAAATCAAGCATTCCTCCCTAAAATACCCTCAAAGAAACTTACAATATGCCATTCTATTTTTGGGATTGCTACTAGACTCCCTATATTTAAGTAGCCAAAATCACTCTATATTTTTTTTAAACCCCCACACGACAACCTTAAATAAATTATATACAATCGAGCACTCCTTCCTAAAATACTCTCTAAGAGTCTTGCAATATGCTCTTTATTTTTTGGGAATGCTACTAGACTCCTTATATTTAGGGAGCCAAAACTGCTCTATATTTTTTTTTAATCCCACCAGACAACCATAAGTAAATTATATACAATCGAGCACTCCTCCTTAAAACACCCTCTAAGACCCTAATATGCTCTCTATTTTTGGGATTGCTACTAAACTCCCTATATTTAGGGAGCCAAAATTGCTCCATATTTTTTTTGAACCCCCACCAAACAATCTTAAGTAAATTATATGCAATTGAGCATTGCTCTTTAAAACACCCTTTAATAGCCTCGCAATATACTCTTTATTTTTAGGATTACTACTAGACTCCCTATATTTATGGAGCCAAAACTACTTTATATTTTTTTTGAACCTTAAGTACATTATATATAAATCAAGCACTTCTCCCTAAAATACACTCTAAGAGCCTCGCAATATTCCTCTATTTTTACGATTGCTACTAGACTCCCTATATTTAATTAGCCAAAACTGCTTCATATTTTTTTGAACCCCCACCCGACAACCTTAAGTAAATTATATACAATCGTGCACTCCTCCCTAAAACACTCTCTAAGAGCCTCGTAATATGCTTTCTATTTTTTGGGATTGCTACTAGACTCCCTATATATAGAGAGCCTAAGTCGCTTCATATTTTTGTGATTGCTACTAGACTCCCTATATTTAGGGAACCAAAATAACTCCATATTTTTTTTGAACCCGTACCCATCAACCTTAAGTAAATTATATATAATCGAGTATTCCTCCAAAAAATACCTTATATGAGCTAGGCCATTGCCTCCTTATTTTTTGGATCGCTACTAGACTCTTTATATTTTGAGAGCCAAAATCGCTCCTAATTTCTCAAGGCTCCCACCCGATAATCATAACTAAATTATAGACAATCGAGCACTCTTCCCTAAATACTTTCTGAGAGCCTTACAATATGCTCTCTATTTTTGGGATTGCTACTTGACTCCCTATATATAGGGTGCCAAAATCGCTCTATATTATTTTTGAACCCCTACCGGACAACCTTTAGTAAATTATATATAATCGAGCATTCCTCCCAAAAACACCCACTAAGAGCTTCGCCATTGCCTCCCAAAAACACCCAAAAAATCATAAGTAAATTATATATAAATCAAGCACTCGTTCCTAAAATACCCTCTAAGAGCCTCGCAATATACCTCTCTATTTTTGGGATTGCTAGTAGACTCCCTATATTAAAGAAACCAAAACTGCTCCATATTTTTTTTGAACCTACACCTGATAACCTTAAGTAAATTATATACAATCAAGCACTCCTCCCTAAAACACTCTCTAAGAGCCTCACAATATGCTATCTATTTTCGGGGATTTCTACGAGACTCCCTATATTTAAGGAGTCAAAATCACTCAATATTTTATTTGAACCCCCACCGGACAACCTTAAGTAAATTATACACAATCGAGCATTCCTCCCAAAAACATCCTCTAAGTGCCTGGCTATTGCTTCCCAAAAATACCCTAAAATCATAAGTAAATTATATATAAATCAATTACTCCTTTCCAAAACACACTTTAAGAGCCTCGTAATATGCATCTTTATTTTTGGGATTGTTACTATACTCCCTATATTTAGGGAGCCAAAACCTCTTTATATTTTTTTTGAACATCCACTCGACAACCTTAAGTAAATTATATAGAATTGAGCAATCCTCCCTAAAACACCCTCTTAGAGCCTAATATACTCTCTATTTTTGGGATTGCTACTAGACTCCCTATATTTAGGGAGCCAAAATCGATTCATATTTTTTTGAACCTCCACCCGACAAACTTAAGTAAATTATATACAATCGAGCATTCGTCCTAAAAACACCCTCTAATAGCCTCGCAATATGCTCTCTATTTTTGGGATTGCTATTAGACTCCCTATATTTAGGGAGCCAAAACTGCTCTATATTTTTTTTGAACACCCACCTGATAATGTTAATTAAATTATATACAATTGTGCACTCCACCCTAAAACACCCTCTATTAGCCTCACAATATGCTCTCTATTTTTGGAATTACTACTAGACTCCCTATATTTTGGTAGCAAAAACCACCCTATATTTTTTTTGAACCCCCCCCCCCCCCCCGACAACCTTAAGTGAATTATATACAATCGAGCAATCCACCCTAAAACACCCTTTAAGAAACTCGCAATATATACTCTGTTTCTGGGATTGCTTCTAGACTCCGTATATTTAGGGAGCCAAAATCGCTCTATTTTTTTTTTGAACCCATACCCTAGCAACCTTAAGTAAATTATATACAATCGAGTATTCCTCCTAAAAACACCATCTAAGAGCCCTGCCATTGCATCCTAAAAACACCCTAAAATCATAAGTAAATTACATATAAATCAAGTACTCCTCACTAAAACACCCTCTAAGAGACACGAAATATGCCTTTCTATTTTTGGGATTAAATTATATATAATCGAGCATTCCTTTCTAAACCACCCTCTAAGAGCCTGGCAATATGCTCTCTATTTTTGGGATTATTACTAGACTCCCAATATTTAGGGAGCTAAAACCACTCCATATTTTTTTTGAACCCCCACCCTTCAACCTTAAGTAAATTATATATAATCGAGCATTCCTCCGAAAAACACCCTCTAAAAGCCTCGCCATTGCTTCCCAAAAACACCAAAAAATCATAAGGAAATTATATATAAATCAAGAACTCTTTCCTAAAACACCCTCTAAGAGCCTCACAATATGCCTCTCTATTTTTAGAATTGCTAGTAGACTCTATATATTTAAGGAGCCAAAATCGCTCCATATTTTTTTTGAATCCCCAACCGATAACTTTAAGTAAATTATATATGTTTGAGCACTCCTCCCTAAAACACTCTCTAAGAGCCTCGCAATATGCTCTCTATTTTTTGGGATTGCTACTAGGGTCCCTATATTTAGGAAGCCAAAACTGCTCTATATTTTGTTTGAACCCCCACCCGACAACCTTAAGTAAATTATACACAATCAAACATTCCTCCTAAAAATACCATCTAAAAGCCCTGCCATTGCCTCCTAAAAATACCCTAAAATCATAAGTAAATTATATATAAATAAAGTACTCCTCCCTAAAATAACCTCTAAGAGTTTCGCAACATACCTCTCTATTTTTAGGATTGCTACTAGACTCCCTATATTTAGGGAGCCAAAATCGCTCCATATTTTTTTTGAACCCATACCCGACAACCTAAAGAAAATTATATACAATCGAGCACTCCTTCCTAATACACCCTCTAGGTGCCTCGCAATATGCTCTCTATATTTGGGATTGCTACAAGACTCCCTATATTTAGGAAGCAAAAACCGATTTATATAATTTTTGAACCCCCACCTGACAACCTTAAGTAACTTATATAAAATAGTGCATTCCTCACAAAAACACTATCTATTAGCCTAGCAATATGCTCCCTATTTTTGGGATTGCTACTAGACTTCCTATATTTAGGGAGGCAAAACATCACTATTTTTTTTTAAAACCCCTACCCGACAATCTTAAGTAAATTATATACAATCGAGTACTCCTCCCTAAAATACCCTCTAATAGCCTCGCAATATGCTCTCTATTTTTGGGATTGTTACTAGACTCCTTATATTTAGGGAACCAAAACCGCTCCATATTTTTTTAAACCCCCACTAGATAACCTTAAGTGAATTATATACAATCGAGCACTCCTTCCTAAAACACCCTCTAAGAACCTAGAAATATGCTCTCTATTTTTGGGATTGCTACTAGACACCCAAAATTTAGGGAACCAAAATCGCTTCATATTTTTTTTGAACCCCCACTCTTCAACCTTAAGTAAATTATATACAATAGAGCATTCCTCCTAAAAACACCCTCTAAGAGCCTCACCATTGCCTCCCAAAAACACCAAAAAATTCATAAGTAAATTATATATAAATCTAGCACTTCTCCCTAGAACACCCTCCAAGAGCCTCAAAATATGCCCCTCTATTTTTAGGATTGCTAGGAGACTCCATATATTTAAGGAGCCAAAACCGCATAATATTTTATTTGAACCCCCACCCGATAACATTAAATAAATTATATATGTTTAAGTACTCTTCCCTAAAACACCCTCTAAAACCTCGCATTATCCTCTCTATTTTTTGGGATTGCAACTAGGGTCCCTTTATTTAGGAAGCCAAAATCGCTCCATATTTTGTTTGAGCCCCCACCCGATAACCTTAAGTAAATTATACACAATCGTGCATTCCTCCCAAAAACATCATCTAAGAGCCCTGCCATTGTCTCCCAAAAACATCCTAAAATCATAAGTAAATTATATATAAATCAAGTACTTCTCCCTAAAATATCCTCTAAGAGCCTCGCAACATGCCTCTCTATTTTTGGGCTTGCTACTAGAATCCTTATATTTAGGGAGCCAAATTTGCTCCATATTTTTTTTGAAACCCTACCCAACAACCTTAAGTAAATTATATATAATCGAGCACTCCTCCCTAATACACCATCTAAGAGTCTCGCAATATGCACTCTATTTTTGGGATTGCTACTAAACTCCCTATATTTAAGGAGCCAAAACCGCTCCATATTTTTTTTGAACCCCTACCCGACAACCTTAAGTAACTTATATAAAATCGAGCATTCCTCCCTAAAACACAATCTATTAGCCTCATAATAGGCTCTCTATTTTTGGGATTGCTACTAGACTCCCTATATTTAGGGAGGCAAAACCGGTCCATATTTTTTTTAAACCCACACTCGTCAACCTTAAGTAAATTATATACAATCGAGCACTCTTTCCTAAAATACCCTCTAAGAGACTCGCAATATGCTCTATATTTTTGTGATTGTTACTAGACACCCTATATTTAGGAAGCCAAATCCACTCCAAATTTTTTTTAAATACCCACTGTATAACCTTAAGTGAATTATATAAAATCGAGCACTTCTTTCTAAAATACCCTCTAAGAGCTTCGCAATATATTCTTTATTTTTGGGAATGCTACTAGACTCCCTATATTTGTGGAGCCAAAACCGCTCCATATTGTTTTTCAACCCCTACCAGACAACCTTAAGTAAATTATATATAATCGAGCAATTCTCCCAAAAACACCCTCTAAGAGCCTCGCCATTGCCTCCTAAAAATACCCTAAAATCATATATAAATTATATATAAATCAAGAACTCCTACCTAAAACACTCTCTATGATCCATGCAATATATATTTTTATTTTTAGGATTGCTAAAAGACTCCCTATATTTAGGTAGCCAAAAGCGCTCCATATTTTTATTCAATGCCCACCCGACAACCTTTAGTAAATTATATATCATCGAGCACTCCTCCCTAAAATACCCTCTAAGAGCCTCGCAATATGCTCTCTATTTTTGGGATTGCTACTAGACTCCCTATATTTAGGGAGCAAAAATCACTCCATATTTTTTTTAACCCCCACCCTTCAACCTTAAGTAAATTATATACATTCAAGCATTCCTCCCTAAAACACATTATATGAGCCTCGCCATTGCCTCCCTATTTTTGGGATCGCTACTAGACTCCTTATATTTGAGGAACCAAAAACCTTCCCAATTTCTTAAGGCTCCAACCCGATAATCATAACTAAATTATATACAATCGAGCACTCCTCCCTAAAGAACTTTATAAGAGTCTTGTAATATGCTATCTAGTTTTGGGAATGCTACTAGACTCCCAATATTTGGGGAACTAAAACCGTTTTATATTTTTTTTGAACCCCCACTCGACAACCTTAAGTAAATTGTATACAATCGAGCACTCCTCCCTAAAAAACTCTCTAAGAGCTTCAAAATATGCTTTTTATTTTATTAAATTACTACTAGACTCCCTATATATATAGAGCCAAAACTGCTCTATATTTTTTTTAAACCCCCACCCGACAACCTTAAATAAATTATATACAATCGAGTATTTCTCCTAAAAATACCCTCTACTAGTCTCGCAATATGCTCTTCATTTTTGAGATTGCTACTAGACTCCCTAAATTTAGGGAGCCTAAACCACTCCATATTATTTTTGAACCTCCACCCGACAACCTTAAGTAAATTTTATACAATCGAGCACTCCTCCCTAAAACACCGTCTATGAACCTCACAATATGCTCTCTATTTTTGGGATTGCTACTAGACTCATATTATTTAGGAAGCCAAAACCGCCCTATATTTTTTTTGAACCCCCACCCGACATCCTTAAGTAAATTATATACAATCGAGCACTTCTCCTTAAAACACCCTCTAAGAGACTCGCAATATGCTCTCTATTTTTTGGGATTGCTACTAGACTCCCTATATTTAGGGAGCCAAAACTGCTCCATATTTTGTTTGAACCCTCACCCGACAACCTTAAGTAAATTATAAACAATCGAGCATTCCTCCCAAAAACACCCTCTAAGAGCCTTGCCATTGCCTCCCAAAAAAACCCTAAAATCATAAGTAAATTATATATAAATCAAGCTAAAACCGCTCCTAATTTTTTTTGAACCCCCACAGGATAACCATAAGTTAATTATATATTATCGAGCACTTCTTTCTAAAACACCCTCTAATAGCCTTGCAATATGCTCTCTATTTTTGGGACTGCTACTAGACTCCCTATATTTAATGAGCCAAAACTGCTCTATATTTTTTTTGAACCCCAACCCGACAACCTTAAGTAAATTATATATAATCTAGCATTCCTCCCAAAAACATCCTCTAAGAGCTTTGCCATTGCCTACAAAAAATACCCTAAAATTATAAGTAAATTATATATAAATCAAGCACTCCTCCATAAAACACCTCCTAAGAGCCTCGCAACTTACCTCTCTATTTTTTGGATTGCTACTAGACTTCTTATATTTAGGGAGCCAAAATCTCTCCATATTTTTTTTGAACCCCCCCACCCGATAACCTTAAGTAAATTATATAGAACCGACCACTCCTCCCTAAAACACTCTCTAAGAGCCTCTTAATATGCTCTCTATTTTTTGGATTGCTACTATACTCCCGTTTTTTAGAGAGCAAGAATAGTTCTATATATTTTTTGAACCCCCACCCAACAACCTCAAGTAAATTATTTACAATCGAGCATTCCTCCAAAAAACACCATCTAATAGCCTCGCAATATGATCTCTATTTTTAGGATTGCTACTAGACTCCCTATATTTAGGGAGGCAAAATCGCTATACTTTTTTTTTGTACCCCTACCTGACAACCTTAAGTAAATTATATACAATTGAGCACTCCTCCCTAAAATACCCTCTAAGAGCCTCGCAATATACTATGTATTTTTGGGATTGCTACTAGACTCCCTATATTTTGGGAGCCAAAATCGCTCCATATTTTTTTTAAAACCTCACAAGATAACCTTAAGTGAATTATATACAATTGAGCACTCCTCCCTATAACACCCTCTAACAACCTCGTAATATGCTCTCTATTTTTGGGATTGCTACTAGACTCCCTATATTTAGAGAGCCAAAACCGCTCTATAATTTTTTTGAACCCCCACCCGACAACCTTAAGTGAATTATATGCAATCGAACATTCTTCCCAAAAATACTATCTAAGAGCCTCGCTATTGCCTCGCAAAAACAACCTAAAATCATAAGTAAATTATATATAAATCAAGTACTCCTTTCTAAAACACCGTCTAAGAGCCTTGCAATATGCCTTTCTATTTTTGGGATTGCTACTAAACTCCCTATATTTAGGTAGCCAAAACCGCTCCAAATTTTTTTGAACGCCCACCCGACAACCTTAAGTAAATTATATACAATCTAGCACTCCTCCCTAAAACACCCTGTAAGAGTCTCGCAATATGCTCTCTATTTTTAGGATTGCTACTAGACTCCCTATATTTAGGGAGCCAAAATTGTTCCATATTTTTTTTGAACCCCCACCCGTCGACCTTACGTAAATTATATACAATTGAGCATTTTTCCCAAAAACACCTTATATGAGCCTCGCCATTGCTTCCTTATTTTTGGGATCACTACTAGACTCCCAATATTTGGAGAACCAAAATCGCTCCCAATTTCTCAAGGCTTCCACCCAATAATCATAACAAAATTATATACAATCGAGCACTCCTCCGTAAAACTCTTTCTAAGAGCCTCGCGATATGCTCTCTATTTTAGGGATTGCTACTAGACTCCCTATATTTAGGGAGCCAAAATTATTCTATATTTTTTTTGAACTCCCACCCGATAATCTTTAGTAAATTATATATAATTGATCATTTCTCCCAAAAACACCCTCTAAGAGCCTCGCCATTGCCTCCCAAAAATAATCTAAAATTATAAGTAAATTATATATAAATCTAGCACTCCTCCCTAGAATACCCTCTACAAACCTCGCAATATGCCTCTCTATTTTTGGGATTGCTACCAAACTCCCAATATTTAAGGAGCCAAAACCGATCCATCTTTTTTTAGCACCCCCACCCGACATCCTTAAGTAAATTATATACAATTGAGCACTGCTCTCTAAAGAACTCTCTAAGAGCCTCGCAATATGCTATCTTTTATTGGATTGCTTCTAGACTCTCTATATTTAAGGAGCTAAAATCGCTCTATATTTTGTTTGCTCACCACCAAACAACCTTAAGTAAAGAATACACAATCAATCATTCCTCCCAAAAACACCCTCTAGGAGCCCCACTATTGCCTCCAAAAAATACCCTAAACTCACAAGTAAATTATATATAAATCAACCACTCCTACTTAAAATACCCTCTAAAAGCTTCATAATATGCCACTCTATTTTTGGGAATCCTACTAGACTCCCTATATTTAAGGAGCCAAAATCGCACTATATTATTTTTGAACCCCCACCCGACAACCTTAAGTAAATTATATATAATCGAACACTCCTCCTTAAAATACTCTCTAAGAGCCTCGCAATATGCTCTCTATTTTTTGGGATTGCTACTAGACTTCTTATATTTAGGGTGTCAAAATCGCTCCATATTTTTTTTGAACCCCTACCTGACAACCTTTTGTAAATTATATACAATCGAGCACTCCTCCCTAAAACACCCTCTAAGAGCTTAATATGCTCCCTATTTTTCGGATTGCTACTATACTCCCTATTTTTAGGGAGCCAAAATAGCTCCATATTTTTTTTGAACCCCCTCGATAATCTTAAGTAAATTATATACAACCAAACATTTCTCTGAAAAACACCCTCTAATAGCCTCGCAATATGCTTTCTATTTTTGGGATTGCTACTAGACTCCTTATATTTAGGGAGCTAAAACCATTCCATATTTTTTTTAAACCCTCACCCGACAACTTAAAGTAAATTATATACAATTGAGCACTCCTCCCTAAAACTCCCTCTAAAAGCCTTGCAGTATACTCGATATTTTTAGGATTACTATTAGACTCCCTATATTTAGGGAGCCAAAACCACCCCATATTTTTTTTTAACAACCACATGACAACCTTAAGTGAATTATATATAATCGAGCACTCCTCCCAAAAATACCCTCTAAGAGACACGCAATATGCTCTCTATTTTTGGGATTACAACTAGACTCTATATTTAGGGTGCCAAAACCGCTCCTTATTTTTTTTTAACCCCCACCCTACAACCTTAAGTAAATAATATACAATCGAGCATTTCACCCAAAAACACCCTCTAAGAACCTCGCCATTGCCTCCCAAAAACACTCTAAAACCATAAGTAAATTATATATAAATCAAGCACTCCTCCCTAAAACACCCTCTAAGATACTCACAATAAGCCATTCTATTTTTGGGATTGATACTAGACTCCCTATATTTAGGGAGCCAAAACCGCTCCATATGTTTTTTGAACGCCCACCCGACAACTTTAAATAAATTATATACATTTTAGTACGCCTTCTTAAAGCACCCTCTAAGAGCCTAGTAATATGCTCTCTATTTTTGGGATTGCTACTATACTCTTTATATTTAGGGAGCCAAAATCGCTCCCTATATTTTTTAAAACCCCACCCAATAACCTTAAGTAAATTATATACAATCGACCAGTTATCACAAAAACATCCACTAAGAGCCTCGCCATTGCCTCTAAAAAATATCCTAAAATTATAAGTAAATTATATATAAATCAAGCAATCGTTCCTAAAACACCATATAAAAGCCTCGCAATATTCCCTTCTATTTTTGGGAATGTAACTAAACTCCCTATATTTTGGTAGCCAAAACTGCTCCATATTTTTTTTGAATACCCACCGGATAATCTTAAATAAATTATATACATTCTAGCACTCCTCCCTAATACATCCTCTAAAAGACTCGCAATATGCTCTCTATTTTAGGGATTGCTACTAAACTCCCTATATTTAGGGAGCTAAAACTACTCCATATGTTTTTTGAACCCCTACCCATCAACATTAAGTAAATTATATACAATCATGCATTCCTCCCAAAAACATCCTCTAAGAGCCTCTCAATGCTTCTCAAAAACACCCAAAAATCAAAAGTAAATTATATATAAATCAAGCACTCCTTACTAAAATACCATATAAGAGCCTCGCAATATGCCTCTCTAATTTAAGGATTGATACTAAACTCCCTATATTTAAAGAGCAAAAACTGCTCTATATTTTTTTTGAACCCCCACCAGATAACCTTAAGTAAATTATAAACAATTAAGCACTCCTCCCTAAAACACCCTCTAAGAGCCTCGCGATATCCTCTCTATTTTTTTGGATTGCTACTAGACTCTCTATATTTAGGGAGCCAAAATCACTCCATATTTTTTTTGAACCCCCACCCCACAACCTTAAGTAAATTATATACAATTGAGCATTCTCCCAAAAAATACCATCTAATAGCCTCACATTATGCTCTTTATTTTTGGGATTGCTAATAGACTCCTTATATATAGGGAGACAAAACTGCTCCATATTTTTTTTGGTCCTCCACTCGACAACCTTAAGTAAATTATATACAATCGAGCATTCCTCCCAAAAACACCCTCTAAAAGCCTCGCCATTGCCTCCCAAAATCACCTTAAAATCATAAGTAAATTATATATAAATTAAGCACTCCTCCCAAAAACACCCTCTAAGAGCCTTGCAATATGCCTTTCTATTTTTGGGATAGCTACTAGACTCTCTATATTTACGTTAGCCAAACCATTCCATATTTTTTTGAAATGCCCTCTCGACAACTATAAGTAAATTATATAAAATCGAGTACTCGTCCCTACGACATTCTCTAAGAGCTTCGTAATATGCTCTCTATTTTTAGGATTGCTACTAGACTCCCTATATTTAGGGAGACAAAACTGCTCTATATTTGTTTTGAACCCCCACCCGTCAACTTTAAGTAAATTATATATAATCGAGCATTTCTTCTAAAAACACCCTCTAAAAGCCTCGCTATTGCCTCCCAAAAATACATAAAAATCATAAGTAAATTATATATAAATCAAGGACCTTTCCCTAAAGTACCTTCTAAGAGCCTCGTAATATGCATCTCTATTTTTAGGATTGCTACTAGATTCCTTATATTTAAGGAGCCAAAACCGCTCCATATTTTTTGTAAACCCCCACCTGACAACCTTAAGTAAATTTGATATAATTGAGTACTCCTTCCTAAATCACCCTCTAAGAGCCTCGCAATATACTCTCTATTTTTTAGGAATGCTACTAGACTTTCTATATTTAGAGAGCCAAAACCGCTCACAATTTTGTTTGAACCCCAACCCGACAATCTTAAATAAATTATGTACAATTAAGTATTATTCCCAAAAATATCCACTAAGAGCCTCACCATTGCCTCCCAAAAACCTTCTAAAATCATAATTAAATTATATATAAATCAAGTACTCCTCCCTAAAACACCCTCAAGAGCCTCGCAACATGCCTCTCTATTTCTGGGATTGCTACTAGACTCTCTTTATTTTGGGAGCCAAAATTGCTCCTTATTTTTTTTGAACCCCCACCCGATAACCTTAAGTAAATTATATTCAATTGAGCACTCCTTTCTAAAACACCCTTTAAGAGCCTCGCAATATGTACTCTATTTTGGGGATTGCTACTAGACTCCCAATATTTAAGGAGCCAAAACCGCTCTATATTTTTTTTGAACCCCCACCCGACATCCTTAAGTAAATTATATACAATTGAACATTCCTCCTAAAAACTCCATCTAATAGCCTCGCAATATGCTCTTTATTTTTATGATTGCTACTAGACTCTATATATTTAGGGAGGCAAAACCACTCTATATTTTTTTGAACCCCCACCCGATAACCTTAAGTAAACTATATACAATCGAGCACTCCTCTCTAAAATACCATCTAAGAGCCTCGCAATATGCACTCTATTTTTGGGATTGCTACCAGACACTATATATTTTGGGAGCCAAAACCGCTCTATATTTTTTTGAACCCCCATCGGACAACCTAAAGTTAATTATATACAATCGAGCACTCCTCCCTAAAATACCCTCCAAGAGCCTCGCAATGTGCTCTCTATTTTGGACATTGCTACTAGACTCCCTATATTTATGGAGCCAAAATCGCTCCATATTTTTTTTGAACCCCCACCCGACAACCTTAAGTAAATTATACACATTCGAGTATTCCTCCCAAAAATACTCTAAGAGCCTCGCCTTTGCATCCTAAAAATACCCTAAAATTATAAGTAAATTATATATAAATCAAGCACTCCTCTCTAAAATACCCCTTAAGAGCCTCGCAATATGCCTTTCTATTTTTCGGATTGCTACTAGACTCCTTATATTTAGGTAGCCAAAACCGCTCTATATTTTTTTTGAATGTCCACCCGACAACCTTAAGTAAATTATATATAATCGAGCACTCCTCTCAAAACCACCCTCTAAGAGCCTCGCAATATGCTCTTTATTTCTGGTATTGCTACTAGACTCCCTATATTTAGGGAGCCAAAACCGCTCTAGTTTTTAAACCCCCCACCCGTCAACCTTAAGTAAATTATATACAATTGAGCATTCCTTCCAAAAATATCTTAAATAAGCCTCGCTACTGCCTTCTTACTTTTGGGATAGCTATCCCTACAACACTTTCTAAGAGCCACACAATATACTCTCTATTTTTGGGATTGCTACTAGACTCTATATATTTAGGGAGCCAAAATCGCTCAATATTTTTTTGAACCCCCACCCGACAACTTTAGTAAATTATATATAATCGAACATTGCTCCCAAAAATAACCTCTAAGAGCCTCGCCATTTCCTTCCAAAAACACCCAAAAATCTTAAGTAAATTATATATAAATCAAGCACTCCTCCCAAAAATACCCTCTAAGAGCCTCGCAATATGCCTCTCTATTTTTGGAATTTCTACTAGACTCCCTATATTTAAGGATCCAAAACCGCTCTATATTTTTTTTTAAGCCCCACACGACAACCTTAAGTAAATTATATACAATCGAGAACTCCTCCCTAAAACACTCTCTAAGAGCCTCGCAATATGCTCTCTATTTTTTTGGATTGCTACTAGATTTCCTATATTTAAAAAGCCAAATCCGCTCTACATTTTGTTTGAATCCCCACCCGACAACCTAAAGTTAATTATACACAATCAAGCATTCCTACCAAGAACACCCACTAAGAGCCTTACAATACTCTATATTTAAGGAGCCAAAACTGCTCAATATTTTTTTTGAACCCCCACCTGTTAACCTTAAATTAATTATATACAATCAAGCACTCCTCCCTAAAACACCCTCTAAAAGCCTCACAATATGCTTTATATTTTTGCGATTGCTATTAGACTCCTAATTAATAGGGAGCCAAAACCGCTCCATATTTTTTTTAAACCCCCACCTGAAAACCGTAAGTAAATTATATATAATTGAGTATTCCTTCCAAAATCACCCTCTAAGAGCCTCGCCATTGCCTCTCAAAAACACCCTAAAATCATAAGTAAATTATATATAAATCAAGCACTCCTCCCTAAAACACTATCTAAGAGCCTCGGAATATGCCTCACTATTTTTGGGATTGCTACTAGACTCCCTATATTTAGGGAACCAAAAGTGCTCTATATTTTTTTTTTGAAGCCCCACCCGACAACCTTATGTAAATTATATACAATCGAGTACTCTTTTCTAAAACACCCTCTAAGTGCCTAATATTCTCTCTATTTTTGGGATTACTATTAGACTCCCTTCATTTAGGGAGCAAAAACCACTCTATATTTTTTTTGAACCCCCACCCAATAACCTTAAGTAAATTAAGCTTCGTAATATGCTTTATATTTTTGGGATTACTACTAGACTCCCTATATTTAGGGAGGCAAAACCGCTCGATATTTTTTTTGAACCCCCACTATACAACCATTATTAAATTATATATAATCGAGCACTTCTCTCTAAAATACTCTCTAAGAGCCTTGAAATATACTCTATATTTTTGGGATTGCTTCTAGACTCCCTATATTTAGGGAGCCAAAACCGCTCTATATTTGTTTTGAACCCCCACAGGTCAACCTTAAGTGAATTATATACAATCTAGCACTCCTACCTATAACACCCTCTAACTGACTCAATATGCTCTCTATTTTTAGGAGTTCAACTAGTCTCCCTATATTTATAGAACCAAAATTGCTCCATATTTTTTTTGAACCCCTACCCGATAATCTAAAGTAAATTATATATAATCAAGCATTTCTCCCAAAAACACCCTCTAAGGGCCTCGCCATTGCCTCCCAAAAACAACCTAAAATTAGAAGTAAATTATATATAAAACAAGAACTCCTTTCTAAAATACCGTCTAAGAGCCTCGCAATATGCCTTTCTATTTTTGGGATTGCTACTAGACTCCTTATATTTAGGTAGTAAAAACCGATCTATATTTTTTTTGAACGCCCAACCGATAACCTGAAGTAAATTATATACAATCGAGCATTCCTCCCAAAAATAACTTATATACCATTGCCTCCTTATTTTTGGGATCGCTACTAGACTCCCTATATTTGGGCAGCCAAAATCACTCCCAATTTCTAAAGGCACCCACTCGATAATCATTACTCAATTATATACAATCGAGCACTCCTCCCTAAAATACTTTCTAAGAGCCTCGTAATATGCTCTCTATTTTTAGGATTGCTACTAGACTCCCTATATTTAGGGAGCCAAAACCGCTCTATATTTTTTTTGAACTCCAACCCGATAATCTTTAGTAAATTATATATAATCGATCATTCCTCCCAAAAACACCCTTTAAGAGCCTCGCCGTTGCCTCCAAAAAATACCCTAAAATTATAAGTAATTTATATATAAATCAAGAACTCCTTCCTAGAATATCCGCTAAGAGCCTCACAATATGCCTCTCTATTTTTGGGATTGCTACTAGACTCCCTATATTTAAGGAGCCAAAATTGATCCATATTTTTATTGCACCCCCACCCGATATTCTTAAGTAAATTATATAAAATCAAGCACTCCTCCCTAAAGTACTCTCTAAGAGCCTCGCAATATACTGTCTATTTTTTTGGATTGCTACTAGACTCCCTATATTTAGGGAGCCAAAACTGCTCCATATTTTGTTTGAACCCCTACCCGACAACCTTAAGTAAAGTATATACAAACGAGCATTCCTCCCAAAAACACCCTCTAAGAGCCTTTCCATTGTCTCCAAAAAAACTACATAAAATCATAAGTAAATTATATATAAATCAAGCACGCCTCCCTAAAATACCCTCTAAGAGATTCGCAATATGCCTCTCTATTTTTGGGATTGCTACAAGACTCCCAATATTTAAAGAGCAAAAATAGCTCTATATTTTTTTTAAACCCCCACCCGACAACCTTAAGTAAATTATATGCAATCGAGCACTCCTCCCTAAAATACTCTCTAAGAGACTCGCAATATGCTCTCTATTTTTTGGGATTGCTACTAGACTCCCTATATTTAGGGAGCCAAAATCACTCTATATTTTTTTGAACCCCCACCCGACAAACATAAGTAAATTATATACAATTGAGCACTCCTCCATAAAATACCCTCTAAGTGCATAATATTCTCTATATTTTTGGGATTGCTACTCGACTCCCTATATTTAGGAAGCCAAAACCGCTCGATATTTTTTTTTTACCCCTACCCGATAACCATAAGTAAATTATATGCAATCGAGAATTCCTTTAAAAAACACCCTCTAATAACCTCGCAATATGCTCTCTATTTTTTGGATTGCTACTAGACTCCTTATATTTAGGGAGCTAAAACCGCTCCATATATTTTTTGAACCCCCTCCCGAGAATTTTAAGTAAATTATATACAATCGAGCACTCCTTTCTAAAATACCCTCTAAGAGCCTCACAATATGCCCTCTATTTTTGGGATTGCTATTAGACTCCCTATATTTAGGGCGCCAAAACCACCCTATATTTTTTTTGTACCCCAATCCGATAACCTTAAGTGAATTATATATAATAGAGCACTCATCCCTAAAACACCTTCTAAGAGACTCGCAATTTGCTCTCTATTTCTGTGATTACAACTAGACTCTCTATATTTAAGGAGCTAAAACTGCTCCATATTTTTTGTTAACCCCCACCCGAAAATATTAAGTAAATTATATACAATCGAGCATTCCACCCAAAAACATCCTCTAAGAACCTCGCCATTGCCTCCCAAAAACACCCTAAAATCATAAGTAAATTATATATAAATCAAACACTCCACTCTAAAACATCCTCTAAGAGACTCGCAATATGTCTTTCTATTTTTGGGATTGCTACTAGACTTCCTATATTTAGGGAGCCAAAACCGCTCCATATTTTTTTTGAACACCCACCTGATAACTTTAGGTAAATTATATACAATCGAGCACGCCTTCCTAAAACAACCTCTAAGATCCTGGTAATATGCTCTCTATTTCTGGGATTACTACTAGACTCCCTATATTTAGGAAGCCATAACCGCTCCTTATTTTTTTTGAACCCTAACCCGATAATCTTAAGTAAAATATATACAATTGAGTATTTATCCCAAAAACACCCTCTAAGTGCCTCGCCATTGCCTCCCAAAAATATCCTGAAATCATAAGTAAATTATATATAAATCAAGCAATTTTCTCTAAAACACCCTCTAAAAGCCTTGCAATAATGCTCTCCAATTTTAGGATTGCTACAAGACTCTCTATATTTAAGGAGCCAAAACCACTCTATATTTTTATTGAACCCCACCTAACAACCTTAAGTAAATTATATACAATTGAGCACTCCTCCCTAAAACACCCTCTAAGAGCCTCGCAATATGCTCTCTATTTTTTAGGATTGCTACTAGACTCCCTATATTTAGGGACCCAAAACTGCTCCATATCATTTTTGAACCCCCACCAGAAAACCTTAAGTAAATTATATATAAGCGAGCATTCCTCCCAAAAATACCGTCTAATAGCCTTTTAATATGCTCTCTATTTTTGGGATTGCTAATAGACTCCCTATATTTAGGGAGGCAAAACCACTCCTTATTTTTTTTGAACCCCCACCTGACAACCTTAAGTAAATTATATAAAATCGAGCATTCCTCCCAAAAACACCATCTAAGAGCCTCGCCATTGCCTCCCAAAAATAACCTAAAATCATAAGTAAATTATATATAAATCAAGCACTCCTCCCTAAAACACCCTCTAAGAGGTTCGCAATATGCCTTTCTATTTTTATGATTGCTACTAGACTCTTTATATTTAGGTGGCCAAAGCTGCTCCATATTTTTTTTAAATGCCCACTCGACAACCTTAAGTAAATTATATATAATCGAGCACTCTTCCCTAAGACATTCTCTAAGAGTTTCGCAATATGCTTTTTACTTTTAGGATTGCTATTAGACTCCCTATATTTAGGGAGACAAAACCGCTCCATATTTTTTTTGAACCCCCACCCGTAAACCTTAAGTAAATTATATATAATTGAGTATTCCTCCCAAAAACACCTTATATGAGCCACGCCATTGCCTCCTTATTTTTGGGATTGCTACTAGACTTCTTATATTTGGGGAGCCAAAATCACTCATAATTTCTCAAGGCTTCGACCCAATAATCATAACTAAATTATATACAATTGAGCACTTTTTCCTAAAACACTTTCTAAGAGCCTCACAATATGCTCTCTATTTTTGGAATTGCTACTAGACTCCCTATATTTAGGGAGCCAAAACCACTCTATACTTTTTTTGAATCCCCACCCGATAACCTTTAACAAATTATATATAATCGAGCATTCCTCCCAAAAACACCCTTTAAGAGCCTCGCCATTGCCTCTCAAAAACACTCTAAAATAATAAGTAAATTATATATAAATCAAGTACTCCTCCCTAAAATACCCTATAAGAGTCTTGCAAAATGCCTCTTTATTTTTGGAATTGCTACTATACTCCCTATATTTAAGAAGCCAAAACCACTCCATATTTTTTTTGAACCCCCACTCGGTAACCTTAAATAAATTATATTTAATCGAGCACTCTTCACTAAAATACTCTCTAAGAGCCTCGTAATATGCTCTCTATTTTTTGGGATTGCTATTAGACTTAGAATATTTAGGGGGCAAAAATCGCTCTATATTTTTTTTTAACCCCCCCTCCCGATAACTTTAAGTAAATTATATACAATCGAGCACTTCTCCCTAAAACACCCTCTAAGTGCCTCGCAATATGCTCTCTATTTTTGGGATTGCTACTAAACTCCCTATATTTAGGGAGTGAAAACCACCCCATATTTTTTTTGAACCCCCACCCGACAACCTTAAGTGAATTATATATAATCTAGCACTCTTCCCTAAAACACCCTCTAAGAGACTCGTAATATACTCTCTATTTTTGGGATTGCTACTAGACTCCTTATATTTAGGGAGCCAAAACCGTTCCATATTATTTTTGAACCCACACCCAACAACCTTAAGTAATTATATACAATCGAACACTCCTCCAAAAAATACCCTCTAAGAGCCTCACCATTGCCTCCCAAAAACACCCTAAAATCATAAGTAAATTATATATAAATCAAGCACTCTTCCCTAAAACACCCTCTAAGAGATTTGTAATATGACTTTCTATTTTTGGGATTGCTAGTAGACTCCTTATATTTAGGAAGCCAAAACCACTCCATATTTTTTTTGAACGCCCACCCGATAATCGTAAGTAAATTATATACGATCGAGCACTCCTTCCTAAAACACCATCTAAGAGCCTGGCAATATGCTCTCTATTTTTGGAATGGCTACTAGACTCCTTATATTTAAGTAGCAAAAACCACTCTATATTTTTTTTGAACCCCCGCCTGTCAACCTTAAGTAAATTATATACAATCGAGCATTACTCATAAAAACACCATCTAAGAGCCTCGCCATTTCATCCTAAAAATACCCAAAAATCAAAAGTAAATTATATATAAATTAAGCACTCCTACCTAAAACACCCTCTAAGAGCCTCAAAATATGTTTGTCTATTTTTAGGATTGCTGCTAGACTCCCTATATTTAAGTAGCCAAAACCGCTCCATATGTTTTTTGAACCTTAAGTAAATTGTATACTATCGAGCACACCTTCCTAAATCACCCTTTAAGAGCCTGGTAATAACCTTTCTATTTTTGGTCATGTTACTAGGTTCCCTATATTTAGCGAGCCAAAACAGCTCCATATTTTTTTTTGAACCCCTACCCGTCAACCTTAAGTAAATTATATACAATCGAGCATTCCTCCCAAAAACACCCTTTAAGAGCCTCGCCATTGCCTCCCAAAAATACCAAAAAATTTTAAGTAAATTATATATAAATCAAGCACTCCTCCCTAAAACACATCTAACAGCCTCGCAAAATGTCTCTATATTTTTCGTATTGCTACTAGACTCCCTATATTTAGGGATCCTAAGCCGCTCTATATTTTTTTTAAACCCCCACCCATCAACCTTAAGTAAGTTATATATAATCGAGCATTCCTCCCAAAAACATCCTCAAAGAGCCTTGCCATTACCTCCCAAAAACATCCAAAAATCATAAGTAAATTATATATAAATCAAGCACTTTTTACTAAAATACCCTCTATGTGCCTCGCAATATGCGTCTCTATTTTAAAGATTGTTACTAGACTCCCTATATTTAAGGAGTCAAAACCGCTCTATATTTTTTTTGAATGCCCACCCGACAACCTTAAGTAAATTATATACAATTGAGCACTCCTCTCTAAAACACACTCTAAGAGCCTCACAATATGATTTCTATTTTTTGGGATTGCTACTAGACTCCCTATATTTAGGGAGCTAAAACCGCTCCATATTTTGTTTGAAGCCGAACCTAACAACCATATGTAAATTATACACAATCGAGTATTCATCCCAAAAACACCCTCTAGGAGCCTCGCCATTGCCTCCCAATAACACCCTAAAATCATAATTAAATTATATATAAATCAAGCACTCCACCCTAAAACACCCTCTGAGAGCCT
Organism: Chamaelirium japonicum; assembly: GCA_947650365.1. NCBI lineage: Eukaryota > Viridiplantae > Streptophyta > Magnoliopsida > Liliales > Melanthiaceae > Chamaelirium > Chamaelirium japonicum. The sequence goes on from OX393559.1 coordinate 32,136,118, forward strand.
CGAAACATGCCTCTCTATTTTTGGGATTACTACAAGACTCCCTTTATTTTGGGAGCCAAAATCGCTCCTTATATTTTTTGAACCCCCACCCGATAACTTTATGTAAATTATATACAATCGAGCACTCCTCCTAAAAACACCGTCTAAGAGCCTCGCAATATGCTATCTATTTTTGGGATTGCTACTAAACTCCCTAGATTTAGGGAACCAAAACCGCTCCATATTTTTTTTGAACCCCCAACTGACAACTATAAGTAAATTATATACAATCAAGCATTTCTTCCAAAAACACCATCTAATAGCCTCGCAATATGCTCTCTATTTTTGGGATTGCTACTAGACTCCATATATTTAGGGAGGCAAAACCACTCCATATTTTTTTTAAACCCCCACTCGATAACCTTAAGTAAATTATATATAGTCGATCACACCTCCATAAAATACCATCTAAAAGCCTCGCTATATGTTCTCTATTTTTGGGATTGCTACTAGACTCCTTATACTGAAAGAGCCAAAATCGCTCCATATTTCTTTTAAACCCCCACCGGATAACCTTAAGTGATTTATATACAATCAAGCACTCCTCTCTAAAACACACTCTGAGAGCCTCACGATTTGCTCTCTATTTTTGGGATTGCTACTAAAATCCCTATATTTATAGAGCAAAAAATGATCCATATTTTTTTTAAACCCCCACCCGACAACGTTAAGTAAATTATACACAATCGAGCATTCCTCCCAAAAACACCCTCTAAGAGCCTTGCCATTGTCTCCTAAAAACACCCTAAAATTATAAATAAATTATATATAAATCAAGCACTCCTCCCTAAAATACCTTCTAAGAGCCTCGCAATATGCCTTTCTATTTTTGGGTTGCTACTAGACTCCCTATATTTAGGTAGCGAAAACAGCTCCATATTTTTTTGAACACCCACCCGACAACCTTAAGTAAATTATATACAATCGAGCACTCCTACCTAAAACACCCTCTAAGAGCCTCGCAATATGCTCTCTATTTCTGGGATTGCTACTATACTCATATTTTGGGAGCCAAAACAGTAATTTTTTTTTTTTTAACCCCCACCCATCAACCTTAAGTAAATTATATATAATCGAGCATTCCTCCCAAAAGCATCTTAAATGAGCCTCATTATTGCCTCCTTATATTTGGGATCGCTACTAGACTTCCTATACTTATGAAGGCAATCGCTCCCAATTTCCCAAGGCTCCCACCCATTAATCATAACTAAATTATATATAATCAAGCACTCCTCCCTAAAATACTTTCTAAGAGCCTCGCAATATACTCTCTATTTTTGGGATTACTACTAGACTCCCTATATTTAGGGAGGCAAAATCGGTAAATATTTTTTTTGAACCCCCACCCGACAATCTTTACTAAATTATATATAATTGAACATTCCTCCCAAAAACACCCTCTAAGAGCCACACCATTGCCTCCAAAAAACACCCTAAAATCTTAAGTAAATTAAATATAAATCAAGCACTCCACACTAAAATACCTTCTAAGAGTCTCATAATATGCCTCTTTATTTTTGGGATTGCTACTAGACTCCATATATCTAAAGATCCAAAAACACTCCATATTGTTTTTGAACACCCATCCGATAACCTTAAGTAAATTATATACAATCGAGCACTCCTCCCTGAAACACTCTCTAAGAGCCCCGCAATATGCTCTCTATTTTTTAGGATTGCTACTAGACTACCTATATTTAGAGAGACAAAATCGCTCCATGTATTGTTTGAACCCCTACCTGACAACCTTAAGTAAATTATACACAATCGAGCATTCCTACCAAAAACACCCTCTAAGAGCCATGTAATATGCTCTCTATTTTTGGGATTGTTACTAGACTCACTATATTTAGGGAGCCAAAACTGCTCCATATTTTTTTTCAACCCCCACCTGATAACATTAAATGAATTATATACAATCAAGCACTCCTCCCTAAAACACCCTCTAAGAGCCTCGCAATATGCTCTCTACTTTTGGGATTGCTACTAGACTCCCAATATTTAGGGAGTCAAAACCGCTCTATATTTTTTTTAAACCCCCACCCAACAACCTTACATAAATTATATATAATCGAGTATTCCTTCCAAAATCACCCTCTAAGAGCTTCGCCATTGCCTCCCAAAAATACCCTAAAATCATAAATAAATTATATATAAATCAAACACTCCTTTTTAAAACAGCCTCTAAGAGCCTCGCAATATGGCTTACTATTTTTGGGACTACTACTAGACTCCCTATATTTAGGGACCCAAAAGCGCTTCATATTTTTTTATAAGTCCCACCCGACAACCTTAAGTAAAATATATACAATCGATCACTCATCCCTAAAACACCCTTTAAGTGCCTAATATTCTCTCTATTTTTTGGATTGCTACTAGACTCCCAATATTTAGGGAGCCAAAATCTCTCTATATTTTTTTTGAACCACCACCCAATAACCTTAAGTAAATTATATACAATTGAGCATTTCTCCCAAAAATACGCTCTACTAACCTCACAATATGCTCTCTATTTTTGGGATTGCTACTAGACTCCGTATATTTATGGAGCCAAAACCGCTCCATATTTTTTTTGAACCCCCACACGACAACCTTAAATAAATTATATACAATCGAACACTCCTCCCAAAAACACCCTCTAAGAGCCTCCCAATATGCTCTCTATTTTTGGGATTTCTAAGAGACTCGTTATATTTAAGGAGCCAAAACCGCCCCATATTTTTTTTGAACCCCCACCCGATAACCTGAAGTGAATTATATACAATCGAGCATACCTCCCTAAAACACTCTCTATGAGCCTTGCAATATAGTCTCAATTTTTTGGATTACTACTAGACTCCCTATATTTAGGGAACCAAAACCGCTCCATTTTTTTTTTTAACCCCCACCCGATAACCTGAAGTAAATTATATAAAATCGAGCATTCTTCCCAAAAATACCCTCTTAGAGTCATGCTATTGCCTCCCAAAAACACCCTAAAATCACAAGTAAATTATATATAAATCAATCACACCTCCCTAAAACACCCTCCAAGAGCCTCGCAATATGCCTTTTTATTTTTGGAATTACTACTTGACTCCCTATATTTAGAGAGCCAAAACCGCTCCATATTTTTTTTAAACCCTTACCCGACAACCTTAAGTAAATTATATAGAATCGAGTACTCCTTAAAACACCCTCTAAGAGCCTCATAATACTCTCTATTTTTGAGATTGCTACTAGACTCCCTATATTTAGTGAGCCAAAATCACTACATATTTTTTTTGACCCCCCACCCGATAACCTTACGTAAATTGTATACAATCGACCATTCCTCCCAAAAACACTCTCTAATAGCCTCATAATATGCTCTTAATTTTTGGGATTGCTACTAGACTCCGTATATTTAGGAACCCAAAATTGCTCTATATTTTTTTTTAACCCCTACCCGACATTCTTAAGTAAATTATATAGAATCAATCACTCCTTCCAAAAATACCCTCTAAGAGCCTCATAATATGCTCTTTATTTTTGAGATTGCTATTAGACTCCTTATATTTAGGAAGCCAAAACCAATCCATTTTTTTTTTAACCCCGATATGACGACCTTAAGTGAATTATATACAATCGAGCACCCTCCCTACAACACCCTCTATGAGCCTCATAATATGCTCTCTATTTTGGGGATTACTATTAGATTCCCTATATTTAGGGAGCCAAAACCGCTCCATATTTTTTTTGAACCCCCACCCAACAACCTTAAGTAAATTATATACAATTGAGCATTCATCCTAAAAATAACCTCCATGAACCTCGCCATTTTCTCCCAAAAACACCCTAAAATCATAAATAAATTATATACAAATTAATCAATCCTCCCTAAAACACCCTCTAAGAGCCTTGTAATATGACTTTCTATTTTTGGGATTGCTACAAGACTCCCTATATTTAAGGAGCCAAAATAGCTCTATATTTTTTTTGAACCCCCACCCGTCAACCTTAAGTAAATTATATACAATCGAGCATTCCTCCCAAAAATACCGTATAAGAGCCTCGCCATTGCCTCCTAATTTTTGGGATCACTACTAGATGCCCTATATTTGGGGAGCCAAAATCACTCCCAATTTCTCAAGGCTCCCACCCGATAATCATAACTAAATTATGTACAATCGAGCACTCCTCTCTAAAACACACTCTAAGAGTCTCGCAATATGCTTTCACTTTTTGGGATTGCTATTACACACTCTATATTTAGGAAGCCAAAATCACTCCATATTTTTTTTGAACCCCCACCTGACAACCATAAGTAAGTTATATATAATCGAGTATTCCTCCCAAAAACACCCTCTAAAAGCCTCGGCATTGTCTCCCAAAAATACCCAAAATCATAAATAAATTATATATAAATCGAGCGCTCCTCCATAAAACACTCTCTAAGAGCCTTGCAATATGCATTTCTATTTTTGGGATTGCTACTAACTCCCTATATTTAGGAAGCCAAAACCACTCCGTATTGTTTTCGAACCCCTACCCGACAACCATAAGTAAATTATTTACAATCGAGTATTCCTCCCAAAAACACTCTCTAATAGCCTTGAAATATGCTCTCTATTTTTAGTATTGCTAATATACTCCCTATATTTAAGGATCCATAACCGCTCCATTTTTTTTTTGAACCCCCTCGCGATAACCTTAAGTAAATTCTATACAATCGAGCACTCCTCCCTAAAATAATCTCTAAAAGCCTCGTAATATGCTCTCTATTTTTGGGATTGCTACTAGACTCTATATTTAGGAAGCCAAACCAGCTCCATATTTTTTTTAAACCCCCACCCGACAACCTTAAGTGAATTATATACAATCGAGCACTCCTCACTAAATCACCCTGTAAGAGTCTTGTAATATGCTCTCTATTTTTGGGATTGCTACTAGACTCCCTATATTTAGAGACCCAAAACGGATCAATATTTGTTTCGAACCCCCACTCGACAACCTTAAGTAAATTATATATAATCGAGCATTTCTTCCAAAAATACCCTCTAAGAGCCTCACCATTGCCTCCCAAAAACACCCTAAAATCATAAGTAAATTATATATAAATGAAATACTCCTCCCTAAAATAGCCTCTAAGAGCCTCGCAATATGCTTTTCTATTTTTAGGATTGCTATTAGACTTCCTAAATTTAGGTGGCCAAAACCGATCCATATTTTTTTTGAACGCCCACCCGACGACCTTAAATAACTTAGATACAATCGAGCAGTCTTCCCTAAAACACCATCTAAGAGCCTCGCAATTTGCCCACTATTTTTGGGATTGCTACTAGACTCTCTTTATTTAGGGAGCTAAAACCGCTCCTTATCTTTTTCGAACCCCCACACGTCAACCTTAAGTAAATTATATACAATCGAGCATTCCACCTAAAAATACCCTCTAATAGCCTCGCTATTGCCTCCCAAAAACACCCTAAAATCATAAATAAATTATATATAATAAAGCACTCCTTCCTAAAATACCCTCTAAGAGCCTCAAAATATGTCACTTTATTTTTGGGATTGCTACTAGACTCCATATATTTAAGGAGTCAAAACCGCTCTATATTTTTTTTGAATCCCCACCCTATAACTTTAAATAAATTATATACAATCGAGCTTTCCTCCCTAAAATACCATCTAAGAGCCTCGCAATATGCTCTATATTTTTGGGATTGCTACTAGACTCCCTATATTTAGGGACCCAAAACCGCTCCATATTTTGTTTGAACCCCCACCCGACATCCTTAAGTGAATTATATACAATCGAGCACTCCTCTCTAAAGCAACCACTAAGAGCCTCGCAATATGCTCTCTATTTTTGGGATTGCAACTAGACTCCCTATATTTAGGGAGCCAAAACCACTACATATTTTTTTTGAACCACCTCCCGACAGCCTTAAGCAAATTATATACAATCGAGCATTCATCCTAAAAATACCCTCTAAGAAGCTTGCCATTGCTTCCCAAAAACACCCTAAAATCATAACCAAATTAAATATAAATAAAGCACTCCATATTAAAACACCCTATAAGAGCCTCGCAATATGTCTTTCTATTTCTGGGATTACTACTAGACTCCATATCGTTAGGTTGCCAAAACCACTCTATTTTTTTTTTGAACGCCCACCCAACAATCTTAAGTAAATTATATACAATCGAGCACTCCTCCCTAAAACATCCTCTAAGAGCCTCGCAATATGCTCTCTATTTTGGGAATTGCTACTAGACTCACTATATTTAAGGAGCCAAAACCGCTATATATTTTTTTTGAAGCCTCACCGGACAACATTAAGTAAATTAAATACAATCGAGCACTCCTCCCTAAAATACCCTCCAAGAGCCTTGCAATATGCTCTCTATTTTTTGGGATTGCTACTGCACTCCCTATATTTAGGAATCCAAAATCGCTCCATATTTTGTTTGAACCCCTACCCGACAACCTTAAGTAAATTATACACAATCCAGCATTCCTCCCAAAAACACCCTCTAAGAGCCTCGCCATTGCCTCCCAAAAATACCCTAAAATCAAAAGTAAGTTATTTATAAATCAAGCACTCCTCCCTAAAACACCCTCTAAGAGCCTCGCAACATGCCTCTCTATTTTTGGGATTGCTACTAGACTCCCTATAATTAGGGAGCCAAAATCGTGACATGTTAGTTTTGAACCCCCACCTAACTACCTTATGTAAATTATATACAATCGAGCACTTCGGCCTAAAATACCCTCAAAGAGCCTCATAATATGCTCTCTATTTTTGGGATTGCTACTAGACTCCCTATATTTAGGGAGCCAAAACCTCTTCATATTTTCTTTTAACCACCACCCGACAACCTTAAGTAAATTATATAACATCGAGCATTCCTCCAAAAAACACCATCTAATAGCCTCGTGATATGCTCAATATATTTAAGATTGCTAGTTACTAGACTCCCTATATTTAGGGAGGCAAAACCGCTCCATATTTTTTAAACCCCCACCCGACAACCTTAAGTAAATTATATACAATCGAGTACTCTATTCTAAAATACCCTTTAAGAGCCTCACAATATGCTCTCTATTTTTGGGATTTCTAATAGACTCCCTATATTTAGGGAGCTAAAACCACTCTATATTTTTTTTGAACCCCCACCGGACAACCTTAGGTGAATTATATATAATTGAGCACTCCTCCCTAAAACACCCTTTAAGAGCCTCGCAATGTGCTCTCTATTTTTGGGATTGCTACAAGACTCCCAATATTTATGGAGCCAAAACCACTCTATAATTTTTTTGAACCCCCACCCAACAACCTTAAGTAAATTATATACAATCGAGGATTCCTCCTGAAAATACCCTCTAAGAGCCTTGCAATATGATCTCTATTTTTAGGATTGCTACTAGACTCCCAATATTTATGGAGCAAAAATAATTCTATATTTTTTTTGAACCCCCACCCAATAACCTTAAGTAAGTTATATATAATCGAGCATTCCTCCTAAAAACACCCTCTAAGTGCCTCGCAATATGCTCTCTATTTATGGGATTGCTACTAGACTACCTATATTTAGGGAGCCAAAACAACTCCATATTTTTTTTGAACCCCCACCGAATAACTTTAAGTGAATTATATACAATCGAACACGCCTTCCTAAAACACCTTCTAAGAGCCTCGCAATATGCTCTCTATTTTTGGGATTGCTACTAGACTCCCTATATTTAGAGTGCCAAAACTGCTCTATATTTTTTTTGAACCCCCACCGGACAACTTTAGGTGAATTATATATAATCGAGCACTCCTCCCTAAAACACCCTCTAAGAGCCTCGCAATATACTTTTTGTTTTTAGGATTGCTACTAGACTCCCAATATTTATAGAGCCAAAACCACTCTATATTTTTTTTGAACCCCCACCCGACAACCTTAAGTAAATTATATACAATCGAGCATTCTTCTTAAAAACACCCTCTAAGAGCCACGCAACATGCTATCTATTTTTAGGATTGCTACTAGACTCCATATATTGAGGGATCCAAAACTGCTCCATATTTTTTTTAAACCCCCACCGGACAACCTTTAATGAATTATATATAATAGAGCACTCCTCCCTAAAATACTCTCTAAGAGCCTCGCAATATGCTCTCTATTTTTGGTATTGCTACTAGACTCCCTATATTTAGGGAGCCAAAACCGCTCCATATATTTTTTAAACGCCCACCCATCAACCTTAAGTAAATTATATACAATCGATCATTCATCCTAAAAACACCCTATAAGATCCTCGCCATTGCCTCCTTATTTTTGGGATCGCTACTAGACTTCCTAAATTTGGGGAGCCAATATTGCTCCTAATTTCTCAAGGCCCCACCCTATAATCATAACTAAATTATATACAATCGAGCACACCTTCCTAAAACACCCTCTAAGATCCTCGCTATTGCCTCCCAAAAACACCCAAAAATTATAAGTAAATTTGATATAAATGAAGCACTCCATGCCTCTCTATTTTTGGGATTGCTACTTGACTCCCTATATTTAGGGTGCCAAAACTGCTCTATATTTTTTTTTGAACACCCACCCGACAACCTTAAGTAAATTATATACAATTGAGCACTCCTCCCTAAAACACTCTCTAAGAGCCTCACAATATGCTATCTATTTTTTAGGATTGCTACTAGACTCCCTATATTTAGGAAGCTAAAACCGCTCAATATTTTGTTTGAATCCTCACCCGACAACTTTAAACAAATTATCTGAAATCGAGCATTCCTCCCAAAAACACCCTTTAAGATCATCGCCATTGCATTCAAAAAACACGCTAAAATCATAAGTAAATTATATATAAATCAAGTACTCCTACCTAAAACACCCTCAAAGAGCTTCGTATTATACACCTTTATTTTTGGGATTGCTACTAGACTCTCTATATTTAGGGAGCTAACATTACTTCATATTTTTTTTGAACCCCCACTCAACAACCTTAAGTAGATAATATACAATCGAGCACACCTCCCTAAAACACTATCTATGAGTCTCGCAATATTCTCTCTTTTTTTAGGATTGCTACTAGACTCCCTATATTTAGGGAGCCAAAACGGCTTCATATTTTTTTTGAACCCCCACCCGATAACCTTAAGTAAATTATATACAAATGAGCATTCCTCCCAAAACACCCTCTAAGAGCCTCGTCATTACCTCCGGAAAAAACCCTCTAAAAGCCTCGCCATTGCCTCATAAAAATACCCTAAAATCATAAATAAATTATATATAAATCAAGCAATCCTCCCTTAAACATCCTCTAAGAGCTTTGCAATATGCCTTTCTATTTTTGGGATTGCTACTAGACTCCCTATATTTAGGTAGCCAAATGCATTCCATATTTTTTTTGAACTCCCACCCGACAACCTTAAGTAAATTATATACAATCGAGCACTCCTCCCTAAAACACCCTCTAAGAGACTCGCAATATGCTCCCTATTTTTGGGATTGCTACTAGACTCCCTACATTTAGGGAGCCCAAACCGTTCCATAATTTTTTTGAACCCCCACCCGTCAACCTTAAGTAAATTATATACAATCGAGCATTCCTCTCAAAAACATCTTATATGAGCCTCGCCATTGCCTCTTTATTTTTTGGATCGCTACTAAACTCCCAAAATTTGGGGAACCAAAATCGCTCTTAATTTCTCAAGGCTCCCACCCGATAATCATAACTAAATTATATACAATCGAGCACTCCTCCCTAAAACACTTCCTAAGAGCCTCGCAATATACTCTCTATTTTTGGGATTGCTACTAGACTCCCTATATTTAAGGAGCCAAAAAAAATTTATATTTTTTTTTAACCCCAAAACAACAACCTTTAGTAACTTATATATAATCGAGCATTCCTCTAAAAAAACACCCTCTAAGAGCCTCGTCAATGCCTCCCAAAAACACCCTAAAATCATAAGTAAATTATATATAAATCAAGTACTCCTCTTTAAAATACCCTCTAAGAGACTCACAATATGCTTTTCTATTTTTAGGATTGATACTAGACTCCCTATATTTAAGGAGCCAAATCCACTCCATATTTTTTTTGAACCCCCACTCGATAACTTGAAGTAAATTATATACAATCGAGCACTAATCCCTAAAACACACTCTAAGAGCCTCGCAATATGCTCTCTATTTTTTGGGATTGCTACTAGACTCCCTATATTTAGGGAGCCAAAATTGCTTCATATTTTGTTTGAACCCCTACACGACAACCTTAAGTAAATTATACAAAATTGAGTATTCCTCTCAAAAACACACTCTAAAAGCCTCGCCATTGCATCCTAAAAATACCCTAAAATCATAAGTAAATTATATAAAAATCAAGAACTCCTCTTTATAACACCCTCTAAGAGCCTTCTAATATATCTCTTTATTTTTGGGATTGCTACTAGACTCTCTATATTTAGGGAGCCAAAATCGCTCTATACTTTTTTGAACCCCCACCCGACAACCTTAAGTAACTTATATATAATCGAGCACTCCTCCCTAGAACACATTCTAAGAGCCTCGCAATATGCTCTCTATTTTTGGGATTACTACTAGACTCTATATATTTAGGGAGCCAAAACTGCTCTATATTTTGTTTGAACCCCTACTCGACAACCTTAATTTAAGTATACATAATTTCTCTCAAAAATACCCTCTAAAAGCCTTGCCATTATCTCCAAAAAACACCATAAAATCATAAGTAAATTATATATAAATCAAGCACTACTCCCTAAAATACCATTTAAGAGCCTCACAATATGCTCTCTATTTTTGGGATTGCTACTAGACTCCCTATATTTATGGAGCCAAAATTGGTCTATATTTTTTTTGAACCCCCACCCGACAACCTTAAGTGAATTATATACAATCAAGCACTCCTTCCTTAAACACCCTCTAAGAGCCTCGCAAAATGCTATCTATTTTTGGGATTGCTACTAGACTCCTGATATTTATAGAGCCAAAATTGCTCTATATTTTTGGTGAACCCCCACCCGACAACCTTAAATAAATTATATACAATCGAGCAATCCTCCCAAAAATACCCTCTAAGAGTCTCGCAATTACCTCCTAAAAATACTCTAAAATCATAAGTAAATTATATATAAATAAAACACACCTCCATAAAAAACCCTCTAAGAGCCTAGCAATATACCTTTCAATTTTTGGGATTGCTACTAGACTCCATATATTTAGGTAGTCAAAACTGCTCTATATTTTTTTTTAACACCCACCCGACAACCTTAAGTAAATTATATACAATCGAGCACTCCCCCCTAAAACACCCTCTAAGAGCCTCACAATATGCTCTATCTTTGAGATTGCTACTAGACTCCCTATATTTAGGGTGCCAAAACCGCTCCATATTTTTTTTGCACCCCCACCCGTCAACCTTAAGTAAATTATATAAAATCGAGCATTCCTCGTAAAAACACCCTATAAGATCCTCGTCATTGCCTTCTTATTTTTGGGATCGCTACTAGACTCTAAATTTGGGGAACCAAAATTGTTATCAATTTCTAAAGGCTCCTGCCCTATAATCATAACTAAATTATATACAATCGAGCACTCATCCCTAAAACACTCTCTAAGAGCCTCGCCATGTGCTCTCTATTTTTGGGATTGCGACTAGACTCCCTATAGTTAGAAAGCCAAAACAGTTCTTTTTTTTTTTTTGAACCCCACCCAACAAACTTAAGTAAATTATATACAATCGAGCATTCCTCCCAAAAACACCATCTAAGAGCCTCGCCATTGCCTTCAAAAAATATCCTAAACTCATAAGTAAACTATATATAAATCAAGCACTCCGCCCTAAAATACCCTCTAAGAGCCTCGTAATATGCCTCTCTATTTTTGGGATTGCTACAAGACTCCCTATATTTAGGGAGCCAAAACCGCTCTATATTTTTTTTGAACCCCCACCTGACAACCTTAAGTTATATACAATCGAGCACTCCTCCCTAAAACACTCTCCAAGAGCCTCACAATATGCTTTCTATTTTTTGGGATTGCTACTAGAATCCCTATATTTAGGGAGCCAAAGCGCTTCATATTTTATTTGAACCCCCACCAAACAACCTTAAGTGAATTATACACAATCGAGCATTCCTCCCAAAAACACCATTTACGAACCTCGCCATTGCCTCCCAAAAACACACAAAAATCATAAGTAAATTATATATAAATCAAGTACTCCCTAAAACACCCTCAAAGAGTCTCTCAATATGCCTCTTTTTTTGGATTGCTACTAGACTCCCTTTATTTAGGGTGCCAAAATCACTCTATATTTTTTTTGAACCCCCACCCGATAACCTTAATTAAATTATATACAATCGAGCATTCCTCCCAAAAACAACCTCTAATAGCTTCGCAATATGCTCTATATTTTTGGGATCGCTACTAGACTCCTAATAATTAGGGAGCCAAAATCACTCTATATTTTTTTTGAACCCCCACCCAACAACCTTAAGTAAATTATATACAATCAAGCACTCCTCCCTAAAATACCTTCTAAGAGCCTCGTAATATTCTCTCTATTTTTGGGATTGCTACTAGACTCGCTATATTTAGGGAGTCAAAATTGCTCCATATTTTTTTTGAACGCCTACCCGACAACCCTAAGTAATACATATACAATCGAGCACTCCTCCCTAAAAGACCCGCTAAGAGCCTTGTAATATGCTCTCTATTTTTGGATTGCTACTAGACTTCCTATATTTAGGGTGCCAAAACCACTCTATATTTTTTTTTGATCCCTCACTATCAACCTTAAGTAAATTATATATAATCGAGCATTCCTCCCAAAAACACCCTCTAAGAGCCTCTCTATTGCCAACTTATTTTTGGGATCGCTACTAGACTCCCTATATTTGGGGAGCTAAAATCACTCTTAATTTCTAAAGGTTCCCACCTGATAATCTTAACTAAATTATTTACAAATCGAGCACTGCTTCTATAAACACCCTCAAAGAGTCTCATCATATGCTTTCCTACTTTCTTAGGACCCCCCATCCGATAATCAAATATAAATTATATACAAATTGAGCACTCCTCCTCAAAATACACTATAAAGAGGCTCGATATGTGCCAACCTATTTTAATATCGCTACCAGACTCCTTATATTTGAGAAAAAAAATCGCTTCCTATTTTTTTAGGATACTCACATGACAACCATAAGTAAATTATATATAAATCGAGTACTCCTTTCCAAAATAACCTTTAAGATCCTCATTATATGTCTCCCTACTTTTGGGATCGTTGCCAGACTCCTTATATTTGGGAAGCCAAAATCGATCTCTATTTTTCAGGACCCCCACCCAACAATCATAAGTAAAATAATTTATAAATCGAGCAGTCATCTCTAAAATATCCTCAAAGATCCTCATAATGTGCTTTTATATTTTTAGGATAGCTACCAGACTCCCTACATTTGGAGTGCCAAAATTGTTCCCTATTTTCTTAGGATCCGTACCCGTCAACCATAAGTAAATTTATACACAAATCAAATATCCTCTCTAAAACATCCTCGATGGGACTTGCAATGTGTTTTCCTATTTTTAAGATCGCTACTTGACTTTATACAATTGGGGCACCAAAACCACTCCCTATTTTTTCAGGACCCCCACCGGATAACCTAAAATAAATTATTTGTAAATCAAGCACTACTCTCCTAAACACACTTCAAAAGCCTCATCATATGCCTCCCTATTTTGGGATTTCTACCAAACTCCTTATATTTGGGGAGCCAAAATTACTCCCTAATTTCTCAGGACCACCACCCGATAAGTATAAGTAAATTATAAAAAAATTATGCACTCCTCCCCAAAACAACCATTAGGATCCTCACTAAATGCTTTCGTATATTTGGGGAGCAAAAATCAATCCCGAAAACTGCTTCCATCTTTTTTTTGACCCCCACCCGACAACCTTAAGTAAATTATATACAATCGAGCATTCCTCCCAAAAACACCCTTTAAGATACTCGTCATTGCCCCCCAAAATCACATTAAAATCATAAATAAATTATATATAAATCAAGCACTCCTCCCTAAAACACCCTCTTAGAGCCTCGCAATATGTCTCTCTATTTTTGGGATTGCTACTAGACTCCCTATATTTAGGGAGCCAAAATTGATCCATATTTTTTTTAACTCCCCACCTGACAACCTTAAGTAAATTATATATAATCGAGCATTCTTTCCAAAAACACCCTCTAATAGCCTCGTAATATGCTCTCTATTTTTGGGATTGCTACAAGACTCCCTATATTTAGGGAGCCAAAGTCGGTCCATATTTTTTTTGAACCCCCACATGATAACCTTAAGTAAATTATAAACAATCGAGCACTCTTCCTTCAAATACCCAATAAAAGCCTCCCAATATGCTCTCTATTTTTGGGATTGCTACTAGACTACCTATATTTAGGGACCCAAAACTGCTCTATATTTTTTTAAAACCCCCACCCGATAATCTTAAGTGAATTATATACAATCGAGCACTCCTCCCTAAAACACCCTCTAAGAGCCTCGTAATATGCTCTCTATTTTTAGGATTGCTACTAGACTCCCTATAATTAGGGATCCAAAACCGCTCCATATTTTTTTTGAACCCTCACCCAACAACCTTAAGTAAATTATATACAATCAAGAATTTATCAAAAAAACACCCTCTAAGAACCTCGTAATATGTCTTTCAATTATTGGGATTACTACCAGACTCCCTATATTTACGTAGCAAAAACCGCTCCATATATTTTTTGAATACCCACCCGACAACCTTAAGTAAATTATATAGAATCGAGTACTCCTCCCTAAAACACCCTCTAAGAGTTTCACAATATACTCTCTATTTTTGGGATTGCTACTAGACTCCCTATATTTAGGGAGCCAAAACTGCTCCATATTTTTTTTAAACCTTTACCCATCAACCTTAAGTAAATTATATACAATCGAGCATTTCTCCCAAAAACATCCTCTAAGAGCCTCGACATTGCCTCCCAAAAATACCCTAAAATAATAAGTAAATTATATATAAATCAAGCACTCCTTCCTAAAACCCCCTCTAAGAGCCTCGCAATATCCTTCTCTATTATTGGGATTACTACTAGACTCCCTATATTTAAAAAGCTAAAACTGCTCTATATTGTTTTTGAACCCCCACCCGACAACCTTAAGTAAATTATATACAATTAAACACTCCTCCTAAAAACACCCTCTAAGAGCCTTGTAATATGCTTTTTATTTTTTGGGATTGCTACTAGACTCCCTATATTTAGGGAGCCGAAATAGCTCTATATTTTGTTTAAACCCCTAGCCGACAACCATAAGTAAATTATACACAATCAAGTATTCCTCCATAAAACACCCCCTAAGAGCCTCACAATTACCTCCCAAAAACACCCTAAAATCATAAGTAAATTATATATAAATCAAGCACTCCTCCCTAAAACACCCTTTAAGAGCCTAGCAATATGCCTCTCTATTTTTGGGATTGCTACTAGACTCCCTATATTTAGGGAGTCAAAACCGCTACATATTTTTTTTGATCCTCCACCCACAACCTTAAGTAAATTTTATACAATCGAGCACTTCTCCCTAAAACACTCTCTAAGAGCCTTGTAATATGCTCTCTATTTTTGGGATTGCTACTAGACTCCCTATATTTAAGGAGCAGAAACTGCTCCATATTTTTTTTGAACCCCCACCCGACCACCTTAAGTAAATTATATACAATCGAGCATTCCTCCCAAAAACACCATCTATTAGCCTCATAGGATACTCTCTATTTTTTGGGATTGCTACTAGACTCCCTATATTTAGGGAGCCAAAACCGCTCCATATTTTTTTTGAACCCCCACCCGACTACCTTAAGTAAATTATATACAATCGAGCACTCCTTCCTAAAATAACCTCTAAGAACCTCGTAATATGCTCTTTATTTTTGGGATTGCTACTAGACTCCCTATATTTAGGGAGTCAAAACCGCTTTATATTTTTTTTAAACCCCCACCCGACAACCTTAAGTGAATTATATACAATTGAGCACTTCTCCCTAAAATACCCTCTAAGATCCTCACAATATGCTCTCTATTTTTGGGATTACTACTAGACTCCCTATATTTATGGAGCCAAAACTACTTCATAATTTTCTTAAATACCTAACCATTAACCTTAAGTAATTATATACAATCGAGCATTCCTCCCAAAAACACCCTCTAATCGCCTCGCCATTGTCTTCTAAAAACACTATTAAATCATAAGTAAATTATATATAAATCAAGACACCTCTTTTAAACACCCTCTAAAAGCCTCGCAATATGCCTTTCTATTTTTTGGATTGCTACTACACTCCTTATATTTATGTAGCCAAAACCACTCCATATTTTTTTGAACGCCCATGCGATAACCTTAAGTAAATTATATATAATCGAGCACTCCTCCCTAAAACAACCTCTATGTGTCTCGCAATATGCTCTCTATTTTTGGGATTGCTACTAGACACCCTATATTTAGGGAGCCAAAACCGCTTTATATTTTTTTTAAACCCCCACCCATCAACCTTAAATAAATTATATACTATCAAGTATTCCTCCCAAAAATACCCTATAAGAGCCTCGTCATTGCCTCCTTATTTTTAGGATCGCTACTAGACTCCCTATATTTTGGTAGCATAAATCACTCCCAATTTCTTATGACTCCCACTCGATAATCATAACTAAATTATATACAATCGAGCACTCCTCCCTAAAATACCCTCTAAGAACCTCGCAATATGCTCTTTATTTTTGGGATTGCTACTAGACGACCTATATTTAGGGAGCCAAAATTGTTCCATATGGAGAGGAGTGCTTTATTTATATATAATTTACTTGCTGTTGTTGGGTGGGGTACCTAAGAAAATTAGGAGGGATTTTGGCTCACCAAATATAAGAAGTCTAGTAGCGATCTGAAACATAGGGAATCACATAATGAGGCTCTTGGAGGGTATTTATTGAATTAGTACTCGATTTGTATATAATTTATTTATCGTTGTCAGGTGGAGGTCCCGAGAAAATAGAAAGCGATTTGGCTCCCCAAATGTAAGGAGTCTGGTTGTGATGCCAAAAAAAGAAAGGAACCTGGCGATGCTCTTAGAGAGTATTTTGGAGAGGAGTGTTCAATTTATATATAATTTACTTATAGATATCAGATGAGGTTTCTAAGAAAATAGAAAGTAATTTTGGCTTATCAAATATAGGGAGTTTGGTAATGAGCCTAAAAATAGGGAGTCATATGGCAAAGCTCCTGGTGGGTGTTTTTAGAATGAACTCTCGATTTGTATATAATTTACTTATGGTTATCAGGTGGAAGTTCTGATAAAATAGGAAGCGATTTTGGTTCCCTAAATTTGAGGAGCCTGATAGTGATCCCAAAAATAGGGAGGTGCATGGCAAAGCTCTTAGAGGGTTTTATGGGAAGGAGTGCTCAATTTGTATATAACTTACTTATAGTTATCGGGTAGGGGTCATAAGAAAATTGGGAGCTATTTTGGCTCCCCAAATATAGAGAGTCTAGTAACGACCAAAAAATAGAAAGGTAAATGGCAAGGCTGTTAAAGAGTATTTTGGGAGGAGTACTCGATTTGTATATAATTTACTTATAGTTGTTAGGTGGGCATCCTGAAAAAATAGTGAGCAATTTTGATGCCCCAAATATAGGGAGTCTAGTAGTGATCCCAAAAATAGGAATCAACATAGCGAGGCTCTAAGATGGTGTTTTGGGGAGGAGTGCCTGATTTGTATATTATTTACTTATAGTTATCAGGTGGGGGTCTTGAGAAAATAGGAAACGATTTTTACTCCCCAAATATAGGGAGTCAGGTAGTGATTCCAAAATTAGGAAGGCACATAGCGAGGTTCTTAGAGGATGTTATTGGAAGAAGTGCTAGATTTTTATATAATTTACTTGTAGTTGTTGGGTGGCGGTCATGAAAAAATAAGAAGCAATTTTTGCTTCCCAAATTTAGAAAACCTGGTAACGATAACAAAACTAGGGAGGCACTTAGCGAGGCTCTTTAAGCGTGTTATGGGGAGGAGTGCTTGATTTCTTTATAATTTACTTCTGACTGTCAGGTACCGGTCTTGAGAAAATAGAGAGCGATTTTACTCCCCAATTATAGGGAGTCTGGTAACGATACCAAAAATAGAAAGGGATATGTTGAGGCTTTTAGAGAAAGTTTTCGGTAGGAGCACTCGATTTATATATAATTTATTTATAGTTATCGGGTAGAAATCCTGACAAAATAGAGAGTGATTTTGAATCCAAAAATATTGAGAGTCTGTTAGTAATCCTAAAAATTAGAATACGCATAATGATGCTCTTGGAGGGTATATTTGGAAGGATTACTCTATTTATAAATAATTTACTTATGATTGTGGGGTGGGGGTCTTGATAAAATATGGAATGATTTTGTCTCCTCAAATCTAGAAAGTCAGTAGCAATCCCAAACATTGGGAGGCACATGCTAAGTCTCTTAGAGGTTTTTTTAGGGAAGAGTACTAGATCTATATTTAATTTACTTAAGATTATCAGGGTAAGGGTCCTAAGAAATAGAGAGCAATTTTTTCTCCCCAAATATAGGGTGTATATTAGTGATCCCAAAAATAGGGAGGCACATGATGAGGCTCTTTTCTGTGAAGGAGTGCTCGATTTGTATATAATTTACTTATGTTTGTCGGGTTAGAATCCTAAGAAAATATTGAGTGATTCTGATTCCCTAAATATAGATAGTCTGGTAGCGATCACAAAAATAGAATGGCACATTATGAGACTCTAGGATATTGTTATTAGGAGAAGTACTCAAATTGTAAATAATTAATTACTTATGGCTATCGGGTGGTGTCCGAAAAAAATAAGAAGCAATTTTATCTCCCGAAATATAGAGTCCTATAGTGATCCCAAAAATAAGAAGGCATCTTGCAAGTCCTTCTAAGGGTGTTATAGGGAGGAATACTCGATCTGTATATAATTCACTTATGGTTGTTAGGTGGGGGTTATGAGAAAATAGTAAGTGATTTTGGATCCATAAATTTTATAGTCTATTAGTGATCCTAAAAATAGGAATTCGCATAATGAGGCTTTTGAAGGAAGTTTTAGGGTGGAGTGCTGGATTTGTATATAATTGCTTATGGTTGTCGAGTGGGAGTCCTAAGAAAATATGTAGGGATTTTGACTCCCCAAATATAGGGCATCTAGATACGATTCCAAAAAATAAAAGCATATGGTGAGGCTTCAGGAGGATGTTTTGGGAAGGAGTTTTTGATTTGTATATAATTTACTTATAGTTATCGAAGGGGTCCTACGAAAATATGGAGCGATTTAGACTCCCCAAATATTGGGAGTCTAGTAACAATCCCAAAAATTAGAAGGCACATGGCGAGGCTCTTGGTGGAAATTTTGGAAAGGAGTGCTCGATTTATATATAATATACTTATGGTTATCAGGTGGGGGTCCCGTAAAAATTGGGAGCAATTTTGGCTCCTCGAGTCTCATAGTGATCTCACACATTAGGTGGCACATAGCAGGCTTTTGGAGGTTGTTTTGGGAAGGAGTGCTAGATTTGATTATAATTTACTTATGGTTGTCGGCTTGGGGTCCTCAAAAAATAGGAAGCCATTTTGGAGAGGCACATGGTAATACTTTTAGAAGGTATTTTGTAGAGGAGTGCTCAATTTGTATATAATTTACTTATGGTTGTCAAGTAGGGGTTCTAAGAAAATAAGAACCGATTTTGGCTCCCTAAATATAAAAAGTTTGGTAGTGATTTCAAAAATAGGAAGGCACATGCCGAGCACTTGGAGAGTATTTTGGAAATGAGTGCTTGATTGTATATAATTTAATTTATTTATTAGATAGGGGTTCTAAGAAACTAAAGAGCGATTTTGACTCACCAAGTATAGGGAGTATGATATCGATCCCAAATATAGTAAGGCAAATAGCATGGCACTTGGAGGGTATTTTGGGGATGACGCTCTATTTGTATATAATTTACTTATGGTTGTCGGGTGGGAGTCCTAAGAAAATAGAAAGCGATTTTGGCTACCCAAACGGAGGGAGTCTGGTAATTATCACAAAATTAGAAAGGCTAATAGCTAGGTCCTGATAAAATAGGGAGCGATTATGGTTGCCCAAATTTAGGGACTCTCGTAGTAATCCTAAAATTAGAAAGATACATGCCGAGGCTCTTTAAGGTTGTTTTGGGTAAGAGTGCTTGATTTGTATATAATTTACTTAAGATTATCGGGTGGTGGTCATAGAAAAATAAGGAGCGATTTTGGCTCCCCAAATATAAGGAGTCTGGTAATGATCCTAAACATAGGGAGGCACATGATAATACACTTGGAGGATATTTTGCGAAGGAGTGATAGATTTATATATAATTTATTTATGGGTATCCTGAGAAAATAGGGAGTGATTTTGGCTTCTCAAATATAAGGAGTCTTTTAGCGATCCCAAAAATAGGAAAGCATATTGGGAGATTCTTAGAGGGTGTGGGTGGAATGATTACTTGATTTGTATATAATATATTTATAGTTGTCGGGTGGGGTCCAAAGAAAATTTGAAGCAATTTTGTTTCACCAAATGTAACGAGTGTGATAGCAATCCCAAAAATATAATACCACATGGCGAGGCTCTTGGAGGTTGTTTTGGATAAGAGTGTTTGATTTGTATATAATTTACTTATGAATCTCGGTTGGTGGAAAAAATAAGGTGTAATTTTGGCTCCCAAATATAGGAAGTCTGGTAGCGATCCCAAAAATAGGGACGTACAAGGCAAAGATCTTGGAGGGTATTTTAAAGAGGCATGCTAGATTTTTATATAATTTATTTTTTATTATTGGTTGGGATCCTGAGAAAATAGAGAACGATTTTGGTTCCCCAAATATAGGCAATCTACTAGCGATCCTAAAAAAAAGTAGGCACATGGCGAGACTCTTAAAGGGTGTTTTAGGGAGGGGTGCTTGAGTTGTATCTAATTTACTTATGGTTATCAGATGAGGGTCTTGAGAAATTAGAGAGATTTTGTCTTCAAAGATATATAAAGTCTGGTACCTATCCTAAAATTAGAGAGGTGCATGGCGAGGCTTTTGGAGGGTATTTAGGGAAGGGGTGCTTTTGGAGGGTATTTAGGGAAGGGGTGCTTTTGGAGGGTATTTAGGGAGAGTTGGCAAAGCAACTGATGCTTTGGTGATGAGGTTGTGGGTTCAACTCTTCCTCTCCTCGATTTACCTAGGAGTGAAGTGGGAATTGCCGAGTGGGTCGGGCTTCACTCCCGGAGGGATTAGTACGAGTCTGAAGTGGGCCATTGCCCGAAAGGTTTCGGGACACCCGCCGAGTTTAAAAAAAAAAAAAATTATATAATTTACTTATGCTTATCGAGTGGGGATCCTGCAAAAATAGGAAGAGATTTTTACTCCCCAGCTATAGTGAGTCTGGTGGAGATCCCCAAAATAAGGATGCATATAATGATGCTTTAGGAAGGTATTTTGACGAAGAATGCTTGAGTTTTATATTATTTACTTATGATTATCAAGATGGGATCCTAAGGAAATAGGGAGCGATTTTTGGCTTTCCAAATATAAGGAGTTTGGTAGCGATGCCAAAAATAGGAAAGCATATTGCAAAACTCTTTGTGGGTGATTTTGGGGATGAGTGCTCGATATATATATATATATATATATATATATATATATATATATATATATATATATATATATATATATATATATATATATATATATATATATATATATATATATATATATATATATATATATATATATATATAGTAGTGATACATTACGACAGGTAACGTGTGGGATTAACGTGCGGCACCCCCTTCGGGGGTATTTTTGGAAATTTTTTTTTTTGGGATTGATCACCCACCCTTCGATTGGACACACAAAAAATTTCAGCTCGATCCAAGACCTGTAGGCCGTCCAAATGTGTTGATCAAAATGGCAAAAAAATGAACGACCGATAAAAGATCAACACATTTGGACATCCTACAAGTCTTGGATCGGGCTGAAATTTTTTGTGTGTCCAATCCAAGGGTGGGTGATCAATCCCAAAAAAAAAAATCTAAAAATACCCCCGAAGGGGGTGGCCTCACGTTGAGCCGCACGTTACCCGGCCGCAATGTATCTCTACTCTCTCTCTCTCTCTCTCTCTCTCTCTCTCTCTCTCTCTCTTTATATATATATATATATATATATATATATATATATATATATATAGAGAGAGAGAGAGAGAGAGAGGAATGTTACAGTGAGCTATGAGCTACGGAAGGAGAAAATGAGCTATGAACATTTTGATAATCCTAGAAGTTTTGGAATTTTGTAAAATTTGGTGGGTGTGTTCTCTAGGGTAACATGATCATCCTCACAAAGTTTCAAGGAATTCCAAAACGTCTAGGGTCATCAAACGGTAGAAGCTTTATCTACCATCCGTAGTAACCATTAATTTTGCTTCTACCGTTTGATGACCCTAGAAGTTTTATAATTCCTTGAAAATTGGTGAGGATGATAATGCTATTCTAGAGAACACACCCACAAATTTTCATGAAATTCCAAAACTTCTAAAGTGGTCAAAATGTCCATAGCTCATTTTCTCCTTCTGTAGCTCATAGCTCACTGTAATTTTCCTCAATCTCTCTCTCTCTCTCTCTCTCTCTCTCTCTCTCTCTCTCTCTCTCTATATATATATATATATATATATATATATATATATATATATATATATATATATATATATATATATATATATATATATATATATATATATATATATATATATATATATATATATATATATATATATATATATATATATATATATATATATATATATATATATATATATATATATATATATATATATATATATATATATATATATATATATATATATATATATATATATATATATATATATATATATATATATATAGGGAGTCATGTAGCAATCCTAAATATAGGGTGGCATTAGTGTAGTTGTTGGAAAGTATTTTGGGGAGGAGTGCTAGATATATATATATATAGTAAACTATATATATATATATATATATATATAGTTTACTTATTGTTATCATTTGGGGGTCCTGAAAAAATAGTTAGCGATTTTAGCTCTCCAAATATAGGGATTATGGTAGCGATCACAAAAATAGGGAGGCCCATAACGAGGCTTTTGGAGGGTATTATTGCGAGAAGCGCTCGATTTGTATATAATTTACCTATGGTTGTCGGGTAAGGGTCCTGAGAAAATATATAGTGATTTTGGATTTTTAAATATAGAGAGTCATGTAGCAATCCTAAATATAGGGAGGCATTGGTGTAGTTGTTGGAAAGTATTTTGGGGAGGAGTGCTAGATATGTATATAATTTAATTATGGTTATTGGGTTGGTGCCCTGAGAAAATAGGAAACGATTTTGACTCCCCAAATATAAGGTGTTTGGTAGTTATCCTAAAAAAATGAGACACATGGCGAGGCTCTTAGAAAGTATTTTGAACAGAAGTATTCAATTTGTATATAATGTACTTATGATTATCATATGGGGGTCCTAAGAAATTAGGGAGCGATTTTGATTCTCAAAATATAGGGAGTCTGGTAGCGTTTTCAAAAATAGGAAAGCATATGGCAAGGCTCTTGTTAGGGGTCCTGAGAAAATATAAATCGATATTGGCTCCCTAAATATAGGAAGTATGTTAGCAATCCCAAAAATAGGAAGGTACATGGTGAGTCTCTTATAAGGTGTTTTATAGAGGAATGGTTAATTTATATATAATTTATTTATGGTTTTTGGATGGGGTCCCAGAGAAAATAAGAAGTTATTTTGTTTCCCTAAATGTAGGATGTATGGTATCAATCCAAAAAATACTAAGGCACATAGAGAGGATCTTGGAGAGAGTTTTAGAGATGAGTACTCAATTTGTATATAATTTACTTATAACTGTCGGGTGGGTATCCTGAGAAATGGTACGATTTTAGCCCCCCAAGTATAAGGAATCAAGTAGCAATCTCAAAAATAAGGAGGCATATAATAAAGCACTTGTAGGGTGTTTCGGGAAGGAGTGCTTGATTTGTATATAATTTATTTATGGTTGTCGGGTGAGGGTCCTGAGAAAATAGGGAGTGATTTTGGTTTTCTAAATATAGGGAGTTTAGTAGCGATCCCAAAAATAGGAAGGCACGTGGTAAGACTCTTGGAGGGTATTTTTTAAAGGTATGCTCAATTTGTATATAATTTATTTGGATGGGGGTCTTGAGAAAATAAAGAGCGATTTTGGCTTACCAAATATAAAGAGTCTGATAACGATCCAAAAAATAGGGAGGTCCATGGTGAGGCTCTTCGAAAGTTATATAGATATAGAAGTACTTGATTTGTATATAATTTGCTTATTATTATCGAGTGGGGGTCTAGAGGAAGTAGGGAGTGATTTTGACTCCTTAAATATAGAGTCTAGTAGTGGTATAAAAAATATGAAAGCACATAGTGAGGCTATTGGAGAGTCTTTTAGGGAGGATTACTCGATTTATATATAATTTACTTATGATTGTCATGTGGGAGTCCTTAGAAATTATAAAGCCTTATTGACTCCCTAAATATACGGAGTCTGATAGCGATCCTAAAAATATAAAGGCACATTGCATGACTTTTAGAAGGTTTTTTAGAGAGGAGTGCTCGATTTATATATAATTTACTTATGGATATTTGGTAGGGGACCTAAGAACATAGGAAGTGATTTTGATTCCCTAAATATAAGGAGTCTGGTAGCGGCCCAATAAAAGAAAGACACATGACAAGGCTCTTGGCTGGTGTTGTGGGGAGAAATGTTTGATTTGTATATAATTTACTTATTATATCGGGTAGTAGTCTTAAAAAAATATAGAATGATATTCGCTCCCAAAATATAAGGAGTCTGCTAGAGATTCCAAAAATAAGAAGGTACATGGCGAGGCTCTTGGAGGATATTTTGGGAAGGAGTACTTCATTTATATATAATTCACTTACTATTGTCGAGTAGGGGACCTAAGCAAATAAGAAGAGATTTTGGCTCCCCAAATATTGGGAGTTTAGTAGCGATCCGAAAAATAAGGTGGCACATGGCGAGGCTCTTGGAGGGTGTTTTACGAATGAGTACTTGATTTGTATATAATTTACATATAGTAGTCAAGTACGAGTCCTGAGAAAATAAGGAGCGATTTTGGCTCCCAAATATAAAGAATCTAATAGTAATCCCAAAAATAGAAAGGCACATTGCAACACTCTTAGAGAATATTTAGGAAAAGAGTGTTCGATTTATATATAATTTACTTATGGTTATAGGATGGGGTTCCATAGAAAATAGGGAGCGATTTTGGCTTCTAAAATATAGGAAGTCTGGTAATGATCCTAAAAATAGGAAGTCATATGCGAAGCTCTTGGAGGATATTTTTAGGATAAATACTCGATGTGTATATAATTTACTTATGGTTGTTGAGTGGGGCTCCTTAGAAAATACAGATAGATTTTAATTTCCAAAATATAAGGTGTCTGGTAGTGATCCTGAAAATAGGGAGGTGCTTGGCGAATCTCTTAGAGGGTATTGTGGGGAAAAAGTGCTTGATCTGTATATAATTTACTTATAGTAATCGGGTAGGGGTTCTAAGAAAGTTAGAAGCTATTTTGGCTCCCCAAATATAGAAATTCTAGTAGCTTTCCCAAAAAAAGAAAGATACATGGCAAGGCTATTAAAGGATGTTTTAAGAGGAGTGCTTGATTTGTATATAATTTACTTATATTGGTCTAGTAGGAATCCTGAGAAAATAAAGAACGATTTTGTCACCACAAATATAGGGAGTCTGGTAGCGATCCCAAAAATATGAAGGCACATCCGAGGTTCTTGGAGGGTATTCTGTAGATGAGTGCTCGATTTATATGTAATTTACTTATTATTATTGAATAGGGGTCCTGAGAAAATAATGAGTGATTTTGGCTCCCCAAATTTAGAGAGTTTGGCAGAGTTCTTTAAAAAAAAAAAAGGCATATGGTGAGGCTTTTAGAGGATGGTTTGGAAAGGAGTGATTGATTTGTATATAATTTACTTATGGTTATCGAGTAGAGGTCCTAAGAAAATATAGAGTGATATTAGCTCCGTAATTATTGAGAGTCTGTTAGTGATCCCAAAAATAGGGAAGCACATGGCGACTCTTTTGAAGGGTGATTTAGGGAGAAGTACTAGGTTTATATATGATTTACTCTTGATTGTCTTGTGGGAGTCTTGAAAAAATAGAGAGTAATTTTATCTCCCCAAATATAGTGAGTCTAGTCGCGATCTGAAAAATCGGGAGGAACATGGCGAGGGTCTTGTACGGTCTTTTGAGTATAAGTACTCAATTTTTATATAATTTACTTATGGTTATCGGGTGGGGGTCCTAGGAAAATATGAAGTGATTTAGATCCCCAAATATAGGGAGTCTAGTAGTGATCCCAAAAATAAGAAAGCACATGGCGAGGTTCTTGGAGAGTGTTTTGGGAAGGAGTGTTCGATTTGTATATAATTTATTTAAGGTTTTGGGTGGGACTCCTAAGAAAATAGGTAGTGATTTTGGCTCTCCAAATGTAAGGAGTTTGTTAGCAATCCCAAAAATAGGGAGACATATGGTGAGACTCTTGGAGGGGGTTATTGGGAGGAGTGCTCGGGAGTCTGATAGAAATCTCAAAAATAGGGAGATACAAGCGAGACTATTTGAGAATACTATAGGAATAAGTACCAGATTTGAATATAATTTACTTATAGTTGTTGGGTGGGGGTCCTAAGAAAATAGGGTACGATTTAGGATCCCCAAATATAAGAAAAATCTAGTAGCGATCGCAAAATTAGAGAGGCACATATCGATTCTCCTGGAGGAATTTTTTTGGAGGAGTGCTTGATTTGTATATAATTTACTCATAGTTATCAAGTGAGGGTCCTGAGAAAATAGGAGGCAATTTTGGATCCCTAAATATAGGAAGTCTAGTAGCGAATCTAAATATAGGGAGGTACTGGGTGAGGCTTTTTGAGGGTATTTTAGTAAGGTGTGCTAGATTTGTATATAATTTACTTATGGTTATCACGTGGGGATCCCGAGAAAATAAGAAGTAATTTTGGCTCCCTAAATATAGGGTGTCTGGTAGCGATCCTAAAAATAAAAAGGTGCATGGTGAAGCTCTTTGACAATCTTATTGAAAGTAGTGCTTAATTTGTATATAATTTACTTATAGATATCTAGTGGGGGTCCTGAGAAATTAGGGAGTGATTTTTACTACCCAAACATAGAAAGTCTAGTAGTGATCCTAAAAATTGGAAGGCGTATGACAAGGCTATTAAAGGTATTTTGGGAGGAGTGCTCGATTTGTATATAATTTACTTATGGTTGTCAGGTGGGAGTCCTAAGAAAATAGAGAGCGATTTTGCCTCCCCAAATATAGGGAATCTGGTAGCAATGCCAAAAATATAGCGTAGTTTAAATAATACATTAGAGCATTTGTAAGGATGTGCCAACGCACCTTAAGGAATATACTGGAGTATTTGTAAGGATACGTTGGAGCATTTGTAAGGATATACCAGTGCACTTTAAAGAATACGCCAGAGCATTTATAAGGATGCACCGGTACACTATTAAGTATGCCCTGGCGCATTCGCAAGGATGCTTAAGCGTATTTGTAAGGATGTGCAACCATATTATTGCAATAAATATTAAATAAAAAACATTATGATCTATCAACCAGTTGAAATATAAAATATAACATTTATATTCAAAGTTTATATACAATTCAACCAATTCATTCAAAGTTTATATTGCTTCTTATTCATAATCCAGAAAGAGAGCCCATTAGTAAATCATATGCAATTTTTGTTCTAATCATAGTCATATCATGTTGTAAGAAATCCACTTTAATATTGGTTGTGACATAGTTCATAAAGGCCATCATGTAAACACCTTAATTATATCTGAAATTTTGCATGAAATATGGCATAACTTTAACCTTAATTATAATAACAATTAAATCAATAAAACAATATATATAATATTCCTTTAAAACTTATCTATTTGATTATATTCTTATTTGTCATTTTGAGCAGTCAATACCTTCCTTCGAAATCAGTTTTATAACCTAAGCTATATAAAATAATTGAGAGGATATAGAAGAAGTTATTGATTACTTTTTTGTACTTATTGGAGGAGTTTTTGAATATATAATCAATAACTATCATCATTTTCTTCTGTATGTCTAATACTCCCAAGTACCAGTGTTGTTGGCTGTAATTAATTACGATAATAATATATTTACAGTCTTATATATGAAAAATATTTTTTTTGCATCTTAAACTTTATTATGTAAATTGACTAAAGTCTCTATGGTGTTGGTCCACCCATATGTATCATAAATATTTATGTTTGTTCTTTTATTGTTCCAGACTTATTTTGTTGAATATCTATCTATTTCTTAAATTCATAAAAATCTCAAAGAATTAAATCCTATATAGAAAACAAAAATATATAAAATTTACCAATATATAAATCCAATGATGCACCAGCATATTTGTAAGGTTTGAGATATCAATAGAAATAAATATATACTATAAAAGAAAATGAGATTAAAAAATATTTTCAAAATGTAATAATTTATTATCATTATTGAGGGTATAGAAAATGACTTAGACTCCCTCTCTATATTATATTGGTCTAAAATAAGGGACATATATGGATTCATATATTGTAAAATATGATAAAAAAGTATGTTAAAGTTATACAAAAAAATAAAAAATTTATTGTCATTGAAAAAAATTAATGCAGAGTTACTTACTCACTTGTGACCTAAGTTTTTTTCAGTATGCAAATCATGTAAAAGATTGGGGGTAATGAAAACCGATTCAATTTGTGATTCATCCTTACATTATAAACAAGAAGATATCGATAAAAATATATTATTATTAATAAAAAAATATATAAATATCAAAAAATTATGAACTTACAAGTTATTTTTGTTTTCATCGATAAACTCTAATAGAATTTTCCTTTCTCGAGTAGAGAATTGCTTTATCCTTTTTGTAGGGAGGATTTGTTTTTCATCAATGAACTCATCTTTAAGCTTTTTCTTAGTTTGGTCTTTCCGTAGTGATTTTAAATACTGTTTTTGTATTTTTTTTTCTCTTAGCAGCATCCTATAAATAGTTAGAAATATAAAATATTTTATAACAGAGGTTCACTAGTGAGGGTGCGCAGGCGCACTAGTATGGCTGCACTGGCACTCGACTAAGAATGTGCTAGCACTGGCATCTAAAAAATTACTAACTATGCAGGGTATTTATACCTTATTTCCTATGTTTTCTTCTAATAAAATATTCTTTATTTTCTCCTCTTCCCTCTCCTCCTCCTCCTCTCTTTGCTTCATCTCCTCCTCCTCCCTCTCCACTTTCTCTTTCTCCTCCTCCTCCCTCTACTTCTTTCTCTCTTTATCCTTCCTCTCCTCATTTTCTCTCTCCTTATTATCCTTCTGCTTTCTTTCCTCCTCCTCCCTCTACTCTCTCCTCCTCTCTGATTTCTCTCTTTCTTTCCCTCTCTTCCTTCTCTCTCTGCTCTCTCATCTTTCTCTCTCTGCTTTTCTATCTGCTCCTTTTCTCTTGCTTCCTTCTCCCTCTGTATCCTCTTCTCCTTCTCCCTCGACTTTCTCTCCTCCTCTCTTTATTTTCTTTCCTCCTTTTTCCTCTCCTTTTTCTCTCTCTCCTCCTATTCCCTCTGCTTCTTCTCCTTAATCTCTCTTTGATCCCTCTCCCTCTCTTCCTTGTCTATTTGTTTTCTCTCCTCCTTCTCCTCCTCATCTATTTTCTTCCTCTCCTTCCTCTCCCTCTACCTTTCTATCTCCCTCTCCCTCTTTCTCTCCCTTTCCAACTTCATCTCCATCTCCATCTCCATCTCCATCTTCCTCTCTATCTCTTCCTCTCCCTCTGATCCCTCTTCCTCTTCTCCCTCTCCCCCCTCTCCCTCTCCCTCTCCCTCTCCCTCTCCATCTCCTCCCTCTCCCTCTCCTCCTTCTTCCTCTCCTTCCTTTCCTCCCCTTCACTCTGCTCTTATTCTTTCTTCTGTTGTTGTTTCTGTTGTTGCTATTATTTTGATTGATGTTGTTGTTGCTATTTTTGTTATTGTTGCTACTGTTATTGATGTTTTTTCTCCTTCTCGTTCTCTAGATCATCATTAATATTTACAAATTGGGAATCCTTAATAAAAACATCTAAAAAATTTCCAAATAGAGATTTATCGTGGTCTCCTTCGATAGAATGCACACCCTTTAGGGTGTTGAGTTCAATTTACTGAGTAGCAACTATCTTCACAAGCTGAGCCACTCTTGCTTCTAAACGATGTAAGGCATCATCCACCATTTTATTACTCTTTTTTCTCATACTAAAAAGAGTCTGAGGAGTTTCTTCTGTTTCAATCCAACCATTCAATGGAGAAATAATATTAAACTTTCTCCTATAAGTAAAATATTATTCCTCATCCTCTTCCTCCTCATCCACCACCATATCCTTTTTTTCTCATTATTCTTCTTCAACTTCTTCTTCTTTCTTTAAAAATTCACTTTCAAATCCCATAATTTCATTCAAAGATATTTCAATCTCTTCCAAAATCAGAACCCATAAGATTATAATAAAAAATAACTGGGTTAATAAAAGATAAAAGACAAAAATAATAGGGTTAAAAAATATAAAAGATAAAAATAAGAACAAACAAGAACTCCTCATAAAGATACACAAGTGCGATATTCAAGGTGTGCTAGCACATTACATTAGATACTCCAGCGTATTACAAAAAGATATTTATTATCGACGATAATATTAGTTTCCATCGGTATAAGTATGATTAATACCAATGGAATTACAACATGCCATCAGTATAAAATCTTTAATTGTTTTATTATTTTTTGGATATTTAATACCGACGGGGTATTATTATCCGTCGGCATAAATAATATACCGAGAGTAATAATATTTACCATCGAGAAAATATTATATTACCGATAGGCAATCAGGTATTCGTCGGTATTATATTTGATTTATTTATTAATTGTTTAACATTTTATACTGACAGATAATAGGTGACCTACCGCCATTAAACATTGATTTAACCCGATGGATATTATCATACCCGTCACTAAAACTATATTATGCCGACAGGGATTAAATGGTCCGTCAGGATAAAGGGTAAAATTCTATTTACATATCTCAACCCCCCTTATTATTTCTGAATCTCACGATTCTCTGTCGGCCTCCTCTGTGCGCCTCCCACATCGATCCGACCTCTGCCATCCTCCCTTTCTGGTGAGTCCCGTCCACTCCTCCTCTTCCTTCGTCCCTTCCTCATCCGCTTCCCTCCTTTTCCGTCCCTTCCTTATCTTCCTCCTCCTCTTCGAGTATATATTCTTCCGGAGGGACTTGCGCTATTTTTTAAATTAACGTGTCCTACGAGTAAAAGTCATTTCTTATAAAGGACTTAATTATTTCAAGCTTTTCGATATGGCAGATTAGGTATAGTTCATTAACTATTTTGCAATATTAGCCTAAAAGCACCATAATTTGCTATATTAGCTAAGGTCTGTACAAGTATACATTCGTCTTCAGAAAGAGGATATATTCGTCTTCAAAAAGTGTATACATTTGTTTTAGAAAGAGTATACATTCATCTTCAAAAAGTGTATATATTCGTAGGAAGGGACTTAAGCTATATTTTGAAATTAACGTGTCCTGCAACTAAAAGTCATCTCTCAAAAAGGAGGGATTGGGTTAGGTTTACGGTTATGTTAGGATTTAGGATAGGTTTAGGGTTTATGTTAGGTTTAGGTTTATGATTAGGTTTAGGTTTAGGGTTAGGGTTAGGGTTTAGGTTAGGATTAAGGTTTAGGGCTTAGATTAGGGTTAGGTTTAGGGTTTAGGTTTAAGGTTTAGATTTGGATTAGGGTTAGATTTAGGGTTTAGGTTAGGGTTAGGTGAATATTCAAAGATTTATTAAGAAATTCGGAGACCTTTGTGACTGGTTAAGGTTAGCTTTTAGGTTTAGTGGTTAGGGTTAGATTTAGGTTTAGGTTTACCACAAAATCCTAATTCTCTATGTGTGGACTTACTATGAAATTCTAATATCGTTTAAGACCTTGTAGATTCTAAGGACTAATATGGCTTGTCACAGTCGATGACTGGCTTCAAGCCTGGGACCTAACCCCATTAACTAAAATTGGGCGGAAGCTATCGCCATTTTGTCAGTTCCAAAAGGAGTCAGGTCTTGGGCCCATTTGAATAATTTGGAGTATGAAAGTGAGATTAAGAGTACTGAAAGAATGATTGAGTGAATAAGAGAGTGTGAGAGAGAGAATATCATATAACCTTATTCTCTCACAATCTATAAATAAAATTACCATAGAATCCTAATCTTGTAGATTCTAAGGACTGGTGTGGCTTACCACAGAACATGACTGGCCTTTGGGCTTGGGACCTAACCCTATTAACTAAAATTTGACAAAAATTATCGCCATTTTTTTAGTTCCAAAAAAAGTCGAGTCTTCGGCCCATATGAACCATTTAGAGTTAGGGCAATGCTCTATATTCCATATAGAGCCACCTAAATACTTAGATACCTAATGTAGTTCGAGCAGAGTCTAATAGATATGGTTTGAAATTACTGCAGATGTATGTTTGGCCAAATTGACGAAGATATCTTCGATTGATAAAGTTGGATGCGTAATTCGAATCGGATGAGCCAAGAGTACAGAGAAGGAGGTAGAAAATTCCTGGATTTTGTATTTGAGCATCTTGCACCACTTGATGGAAAAATTATCTATCCCTGTATATACTGTGGAAGGGTGACTGGAAAGGTTCGAGAAAAATATGAGGTTGATCTGATAATACATGGCATTGACATTAGCTATATTCATTGGTTCTCGCATAGTGAGGAACTAGATATAGTCCCCATGGTAGCTCATGATGAAAATCCAAAGATAGTAGTCCATGGCAATGATATTAATATAGACGATGGCGAGACATTGAGGGTATGATACATGATTTGCAAGGTGGAATAGACACAGAAACGCCGTTAGATAATCAGCCCAATATTGAAGCAGAAAAGTTTTACATATTGCTTATGAATGTTAAGCAATCGGCCTCTATACCTGGGGTGTGAGAAGTTTTCAAAACTCCATTTCACTGTAAAGCTTCTTCATTTGAAGTGCCTTAATGGTTGGAGCAATATGTCATTTTATATGTTGCTAGAGTTGTTGAAAAAGGCTTTTTCCATGGATGAGACATTACCAAAATCATTATACAAGCCAAAAAAGACAATGAAAGATCTCGGGCTTGTTTATGACAAAATAGATGCATACATGAACAATTGTCTGTTGTACCGAAAGGAGTACGAACATATATGGTCATGCCACCTATACGGAGCACCGAGGTATAAAGAGGCAAATATTGAGTTTAGTATCAACTGAAGGAAGAAAAATGTATTGCAAAGGTTCTCCTATACTTCCCGCTTAGGGACATGTTTCAGAGGTTGTTTATGTTATCGAATACTGCTAAGCACATGAGGTGGCACGCACGAGAACATACAAATGACGGGGTTATGAGACATCCGACCGACTCTCTAACGTGGAAAGATTTTGATCAGACCTATCCATAATTCACATATGAAGTTCGCAATATCAAGTTGGAGCTTGCTAGCAATGGCTTCAACCCCTTTGGGAGTATGAGTGTGTCGTATAGCATTCATGTTAAGGATACCGCTATATATATCGAACAGATAATCAGGGACGAGAGGCTTGTCCCTGTTATCGGGATCAAAGGGTGTAAGCAAATCACTTAACCCCAAAAGGAAAGGATGTATTAAGTCTTTTTGATAAATTAATCATATTAAAATTTTCAAAGATAGTAATTCAGAATTGATAAAATTAATGCTTCTAACTTGATTTTATAGGAGTTCACGTGGGGAGACATAGCAGCCATCGACCATCGGTATGACTTGTGGGGGATCATGAATAAGCGGTATAGGGATTACTGCCACGAGCTCTATGACTACTACGGTTACTTGGTCGGTGATCGAGCTAGCCGAGGTTTTATAGGCCACGGCCAATGGGGGATATGTCCCTCCACTGCACGTTCTCCAATTCCTGATCAGTTTGTGGGTCACCCCTGAGTTTCAGGTATAATTCTTCTTTTGTTGAGTTGTACTTGTTTTAATATATACTAATAAATAATTCACCCATCGTGTATGTTACTTTATTGGGTTGATGCAAAAGCAATCCAAGAGAGGCAAAAGAAATAGGGGTGCCTCAACAACACCTGCTCCCGTGAGGGGGAGAACTTCTTTGGCTTAGCTTGCCTACCAGATGGTAAATTATAAATATATTTCATTTTATAAAATATTGTAAAACATGCAACTTACTTCTACTTATTTATATATGCCAAAAAAATAGACGCAGTCATTGGGCCATAAGCCAAGTCGCATTGATCTTTTTGAGAAGTCTAGAAGGCGGCGTAGCAATAAGGCATTTTTGGACCCGAGGGTCTCCTTGCAAGTGGTAAGTAATTTTGGATGCTTTTATATAATTGAATATCATTATTTATTGATAAACTTAATGTTAGGTGCTTAATTTCATATATGAGCAAATGAGAAATATGGTGGTCCCGTTAGGCAAGGGCTCCTCTAGCCAGACATCCGTATTTGTTGACTCGGCGATGGATACGTACTGTGCTCGAACACGGACGACCCACGCACAGTCGCGTCCTCTATATAGGCCTCGGAGTCATGCTCACCTCCTACTTTGGATAAGAGGGCATGCACTCGAGGGCCCGAGACACCCAGACCGGGGTGATCTCGCAGCTGCAGTCTGCGTTAGACTCGTAGCACGAGGAGAGGCTAGCCCAGCAGTATATGTATGAGGACGAGAGGGAGTGGATGTTATAGAATAGGGATGCCATGAAGCATCGCATCATGTGTCTCGAGGAGTTAGTAACCCGGGGCTCAGGTATGTACTTACTACTATTTCTAATCTTAATATGTAATATATTATTCATCTAAATTAAATCAAATTCAATCTAAATGAAACTAAGTCTAAATATGCATTATTTAAACTTAGTCTAAAGTTAATATGCATTATTTCTAATCTTAGTCTTAGTCCAAACTTAATCTAGACTAAGACTTAGTCTAAACTTGATATGCATTATTAAGTTTTAGTCTAAGACTTAGTCTTAGTCTAAACTTAATCTGGACTGACATATAATAGCTAGTAAAATAGATAAAAACAAATTATTTTTAAACACTTAAACTCAACATTTCCCATCGAAGGGCAAAATCTTAAGGTAAATATTTTTAAATACTATCCGATCAAATAAAGATTTGATCACATTCGAAAATTAAATCAAAAATACAATAACTTAAGATTTTTAACACTTAGACTCAAAATTCGCCCATCGAAAGATAAAATCTTAAAATAGCTAGTAAAATACCTAAAAACTGGCATAAGCATCTCGCTCAGGGTCTAAGTAACTTATCGAAACTAACGGCACTCTGATCAGATTCTTGGTTTGTAAATTAAATAAAAATTAGGATTTTTGAATACCTAGACTCAAAATTTGCCCATCAGAGAGCGAAATCTTAAAATAGTTACTTAAAGTCACGAAACCTGATAATGGCATATTGCTCGAAGCTAAAGTAACTTATCAAAAACTAATGACACACCGATCGCAGTCCCAGTTTGTAAATTAGATTTTCTGAAAACTTGTGATTTTTGAACACTCAAACTCAAAATTCGCCCATCGGAGGGCGATATCTTAAAATAGCTAATAAAATGCATAAAAACTGATACAGCATCTTCTTCAGGGCCAAAGTAACTTATCAAATATAATGGTTTATCGATCGGAGTCCTTATTTATAAATCAGACAAAAACTAATGATTTTTTAACCCGTAGACTCAAAATTCACCCATTAAAGGGTGGAATCCTAAAATAGCTACGTAAAATCTTGAAACCTGGCATGAGTATCTTGCTTGGGACCAAAGTAACTTATCAAAACCGATGACACACTGATTATAATCTTAATTTGTAAATTAGATAAAAACTAATGATTTTTAAACACTTAAACCCAACATTTTGATCCCATCGGAGGGCAAAATCTTAAAATAGCTAATAAAAGGACTGAAAACCAGCACATGCACCTCGAGCGAGGTCAAAGTAACTTGTCGAAACTAAGTCTAAACTATCGGACGCTATCCGATTCGATAAAGATCTGATTGCATCCAGAAATTAAGTCCACAATACAATAACTTATAATTCTAAACACTTACACTCAACGTTTCCAATCAGAGAGCGAAATCTTCAAATAGCTAGTAAAATATCTAAAAACTGGCATGAGCACCTCACGCAGGGCATAAGTAACTTATTGAAACTAACGTCACACCGATCGGAGTCTTGGCTTGTAAATTAAATGAAAATTAGGATTTTTGAATACAGAGACTCAAAATTTGCCCATCAGACGGTGAAATCTTAAAATAGTATTTAAAACCTTGCTCGAGGCCAAAGTAACTTATCAAAACCGACGACACTGATCAGAGTCTTGGTTTATAAATTAGATAAAAACTAATGACTTTTAAACACTTAGACTCAAATTTCTCCCATCTGGGAGCGAAATTTTAAAATAGCTAGTTAAATGATTGAAAACCAGCACATATACCTCAATCGAGGTCAAAGTAACTTGTCGAAACCAATGACACACCTATCAGAGTCCCGATTTATAAACTAGACAAAAACTTATAATTTTTTAACGATTGGACTCCAAATTCGCCCATCAGAGTGTGAAGTTAAAATAGTTTAAAAGTCTTGAAACCTATCATGACCATCTCGCTCGGGGCCAAAGCAACTTATCGAAACCAATGATACACCGATCAAAGTCTCAATTTAGAAATTAAATAAAACTTATGGTTTTTGAACTATTACTCAAAATTCATTCATTAGAGGGTATAATCATAAAATAACTACTAAAAGGCCTAAAAACTGGCACGGGCATCTTACTCGAGACCAAAGTAACCTATCGAATCAAATGGTACACCGATCGGAGTCCCGATTTAAAAACTAAACATAAACTTAATTTCTTAACACATAAAACTGATCCAATATATCATCCGATCCGAAATACGAAAAATCCATTTGATTCAATCTAAATTGATCTGATCCGATCAAAGTTGATTTGATTTGATACTAGGGGTGGAAATGGAGTCCGATAACCAAACTAGAAACATGACCAGTATGGATATGGACGTTTCTCAATATATACTCGAAACCCGAAACTTGATCGAAACCTGATTAGATCTGATACATGTTATAATTATACTCATCAATCTTTTTATTACTTTTTTATATTAATTATGGATGCTAAAAATATTTTCTTTAATAAATATATTTTTTTTTAATTTAAGAGGAATAGCATTAGGGGATTAGCGGCGGCAGCAGTAGCAGCAATAGTAGCCACGTTCACCAGGGTCACATGCATGTTATGTTTTTATAAAAAACAGCTTATAATATTTTTTGAAAAACATATTGTATTGTGTATGTATAATTGTGTAGTTGTGTAAATATTTATTATGGTTGTCGTTAATATTGGTTGTGGTATAGTTCTGCAAATATTAATTGATTATGGATGTGTAATTATATAAAATAACAAGAATTTAATATATAATTAAAGTAAATTTTTAAAAAAAAATTATTTTACCGACGGACTTTATTATTTTCATTGATATCAAATTTTTTAATAGTTTATATTAAAATAAATATTACTGATGGTTATACGTACTGTCGGTATTAATATAATAGTATGCCGACGATAATAGTATGTTACCGTCGGTAATTACGTCTTTATTACCAACGGTATAGATAGTCCCGTCGGTAATAATAAGCATTATGTCGATAAAAACCATATGACTCTGTCGGTATTTACGAATCTTTTACTGACGGTATTTAGTTTACCATCGGTAATACTATTTTCTTTATTATTTAATTCAGTAATTAATAACGATAGATATATAATTCCCGTCGAGAATAATATTTAATATCGATGGAAATCAGTAGCCGTCGTACTTATTATTGCCGACGAAATCTTTACCGATGATAATATTTTCTTACCGACGGACATATATACTATCGGGAATTAATTATGGCGACGAAAATTGGATTTATCCAATAGATTTTCTCGACGGATATATCCATCAGAACCTATAAGATTATAATAAAAAATAACAAGATTAAAAAATATAAAAGATAAAAATAAGAATAAACAAGAACTCATTATAAAGATGCGCCGATATAGTATTCAAGGTGCGCTAACGCATTATATAAGCTGCTCCAGTGCTTCTTCAAAGATGCATCGATATAGTATTCAAGGTGCACTAGCACATTACATTCGATACTCCAGCACTTCTTTCAAGATGTGTTAGCATATTATTATAGATGCGCTAGCGCATTGTATAAGCTCCTCCAGCGCTTCTAAGTATTATTTATATAATTATTAACAATTATAATAAAATAAATTGGGTTAAATACTTACATCATCATTGTTGAAGAACTTGATAACTTGGTCATATGTAACACTCTTAAAATTATACTAATTATATATCTTAGAAAATAATAGGTCGATCTCTTTAGTTGTGCAAAAGCTTTCCAATTCTGAAATCTTCTTATAAAACCAAGCCTATAATAGTATATAAACTTATTTAACAATATAAATACAAAAAATATTATTGTTTGAGAATTTTACATACCTGCAATGCTGGGACGTAACTAAATAAATTATACTTCATTGGCCTCATTGCTTCCATATTTGTTATATTCACCACATGCTTCAAGGCTTCGTATGTAATGTCACCTCATGGGTGATTATGGAAGGTCTCATGATCTTTAGCAAGTGTGACGTAGGACTAAGTGATATTGTTAGAGAAGTTAGCCCCCAGAATATAGCTTTTCAATATAAGTATAAGAACAAGTTTCACAGCATCAAAATCTGAGATGCATCTGGTTATTTTAGACATAAGCTTGTTTTGTGTCACCCAGAAAAATAGACATCCCTCAGTCGGCAACCAGTAAAATCATCGCTTTCAGTAGGTTTTTTCTTGCAGTTGTGTCATTAACGAAGGATTACATATAATTTCTTCTTAGAAAAAAATTATGTGCTACTTCCTATTTTGAAGTAAAGATTTACAGTATATTTTCGAAGTAGATAATGTGCAAGTTATGGAATGAACAATCATGTTGTATTTTTTATATCCAACAGATGGCCAAAGCAAGATTACCTAAGAATCTCTATCCTTTTAATGAATCTTCAAAAAATATCCAAAATCTGCATGATGAAAAAAATTGTTGAACGTTTCATAGGCCTCACCTTCCAATCACTTCCCTCTGATTTTCTTTTACATTTCATGCCCTTCGACCTCTCGGACGAATCTTTGGAATGCTTTTCAACTTATGAATGATCATTTTGAATAATAGTTTTTTGGAATCTTCACTTTTTCTTGGTACCATCTGCATATTACAATACGAACAAACTAAATAAATTGCATATTACTTCCAAAATGCGCCGATGCATTTACCATTGTTAAATAATACCAACGTATTTACTCTTATGGAGATATATTGGGTTTATATTAATTAAAATGCACCGATACATTTACCATAGTTAAAATGCACCGATGTATTTACTCGTATGGCCGGGGATATCTTGGGTTATATTAATTAAAATGTGTCGACGCATTTACCATAGTTATCATGCTTCATAGCATTTTATATCTCAATAGCTCCTTTTGAAGCACCGCCTTATTGAATGCTATCGTGTAATAGCAATATTTTATTAGTATGAAAATGTTTTGGGTTCATATTATTTTAAATGCACCGGTGCATTTACAATGGTTATCATGCTTCAGCGTATATTGTATCTCAATAGCTAGCTTATTTTGAAGCACCAGAGTATGCATGTACTGGAGTATGTTTAATGTCATGGTGTAATAGTAATATTTTATTATTATGGGGATGTTTTGAGTTCATATGACTTAAAATACACCAACGCATTTACCATTGTTACTATGCCTCAGTGCATAGTTTATCTAAATGACTACTTTCGAAGCACCCGAGTATGTATTGCACAGGCATAGGTTACATTCCACGGTTTGAAAGCAACTTTTGCACTGTAGCATGGTTTGAAAGCATCTTTTGCATCATAGAAATCCTAGAAATCCCCATAGTTATGGGGCCTCGGGTTTCTAAGGCCTACGTACATTGGATGTTTAGGGTTTCTAAGGACTACATACCATGGATGTCTAGGGTTTCTTAAGGTCTATGACCTCCTGCTAGAAAACAGTGAAGATCAGACAATGGACATGTCTAGGGTTTCAAATAACAGCATAGTACTATATAGTAGAGTGAGGAGGAGTACCTTGATTATTACACTACAACAAAAATTGGTTATTGCGGTGGTATAAATGGCGACCATGCTCCATCTCGTCAGAAAAGGGGGCATATACGGCGTTGTTTGCAAGATCCACCAGAAAAGGTTTCATTTGTGGGCTAGTTTGCAAGAGCCGCCGGAAAAAATGGCTCTTAAATGTGGTGGGATAATCGGTGCCCGGAAAAGGTTTTTATTTTCGGCCGGATTTGTAGGAGCCACCAGAAAAGATGTCTCTAAAATACGACGGGATAGGCGACCGAAAGATAGGCCGGTTGATCTTAAATGCAATGGCCAACTAAGGCCGCCAGAAAATATGTCAAAAAGCGGCGAGAAAAGATGGTTGTCTGTATGCAACAGATCCATTTTCCGACAGCTTTAGGGAGCCCGCCGGAAAAGATGGCTAATCCAACGCCCGGGCTACCATTTTCACTATTAAATCCGGCAGCCCGCTATAATTGCTTCTCACCGAGTTTTAAACATTAATAAAGTTATTAAAGGGTTACTTTTATAAAATGTGATCAATAGCTCAGGTGGTAAAATTGTTTGTTTTCAACTTCATGACCTACGTTCGAAACAGCTTGCTGGATATTAATTACAAGATCGGGCGAGCCTGAGTGAAGCGATGGATGCTGTCTTGGTGGACTGGATAGGTCTTAGTCTAGAAGCCCAACTTTTTTTATTTATTTATCAAATATGGCAGCCATCACCTCTCCCACAAAAGCTTCGGATATTCTGATTGGTTGGCCGCCACAAATGTGACGGCCAGACAGTAGAACCTCTTTTCTAACGAATGTATATACGACCACCATTTGCGAAGGTCAGGTCCACGATTTAGATAATAAGCGGCCTATTTTAACCGCCAGAAAAAGCATTTATGTTGTAGTGTTATGACATTTTGAACCATGATCTTCTTCAACTCCGGCTTGAAAGCAACAGCCTACACGATCTTCTTTGACTTCGGTGTCTGGAACCACGATCTTCATCGATGAGTAAAAGTTAACAGAGAAGAAAAGCAACAGTTGTTCGGATATGATATTTCGCACAGGCATGTACCTACATTGAGCACGGGGGGGGGGGGGGGGGGGGGGGGGGGGGGGGGGGGGGGGGGGGGGGTGCTTAAAATTTAGCTCAAAAATGCTTAACCCCCCTATAGTTTATTTTGTTCCAAAGTACTCTCTAAAGTTTGAAATGTTAGCACAATACCCCCTTTTGTCAACTACTTGATTTCCTAATTTGGTAGTTTTTATATGATCGAAACTGAATTGAAGGGGGGCAAGATGTTATTTTTTATTTATAGGGGGTTAAATGTTTTTGAGCTAAACTTCATGAAGCCATTGGGGGGGGGGAGAGCAAAGTGTAATTTACCCAAAAAACAATTCTAGCCAACTCTTGTATGTCAATTTTTGGTTGCCAACTTCATACGGAGGAGGCCACCACCAACTGCCACCACCCCATCGACCACTATCCTCCGCCAGTCAATGTCCATCATCATGTCGCCGACCACTACCCCACCGCCACATGGGCCACCCGTCGCCGCCGGCCACCACCCACCACCGTCACCTGTATTGGCGACCCATGGCATGTCCCGCCGTCCGCTGGCCACCACCCATTGCCCTTAGTGAATGAGAATCGAGTGAGAATCGGGCCCTATTTACAAGTTTATGGGGGTATGTATTAAACCCCCCACCCCCAAAAAAAATAATAATAATAAGGATCTGGTATATTATTCACAATCCGTGCACCCCGATTGAGTCGGACAGTTATAGCTCCAATTTTTGAAGGACTCCGATGATCGAAATTCTCCTCTAATCGAGGCAATATCTTAATAGGTCTTTTGCTGCACGATCGAATGAAAGGTAGGGAATTTTTCACGCCGCGTACCCAAGCCTTCGACTGTAGTTACTTTTTA
Source organism: Chamaelirium japonicum (assembly GCA_947650365.1). Classification (NCBI taxonomy): domain Eukaryota; kingdom Viridiplantae; phylum Streptophyta; class Magnoliopsida; order Liliales; family Melanthiaceae; genus Chamaelirium; species Chamaelirium japonicum. Next base: position 32,178,612 of record OX393559.1, read on the forward strand.
ATAATTATGCTTCCCCTGAGAAAAAATCATGGGTCCGTCACTGATTTCGCATATATAAAAGGCTAAAAAAGTAATACAAAAAACAATCGGATCTATTCATAGCCATTCCGGAAAAAAAAAAACCTCGATCATCTAATATGATTTGCTTCAAGGAACACATGTTGAATCCGATAATATGAAAAAAGTTTCAATAATAGACAAATTTGGTAGTGTTCCTACCACTCCTATACATTGGTAGATATTGTGGGTGGTAAAACCGTGCACACGATCTTGAAAAAAAAATGTGCACACGCGAACAACCATTCAAACTTTAGTCCCTCCATAAGGACGTATCCATATGGAACTCGACCTCGTTCCAATCGAACCCTTTTTGCATCGACGGCGGTGTCAGCAGCAACCCCGCCGCCATATCGTTCAGCAGCCCCGGCATGTTGAACAGCTCCTCCTCGTCCAGAAACACCGCCACTGCCGCCGCCGCCGGCGGAGCCACTTCTGACACTCTCTCCAATCTCTCTGAGAGTCGAGACGCTGATGCCGACGAAACGGAGGGCCGGAACATTTCGGCCGCCTTGGACGCGGCTCGTCGGATGTCGTCCGGGGACGCTGACCTCGGGCGCGGCAGGGCCCATGCCGAGTCGGGGAAGTTGAGCGGGGTGGTCTCGCCGCGGAGCGCGATGGCCGCCACGTCGTGTGCCCGCGCGGCCATGTCGGGGGTGGGGAAGGTGCCGAGCCATATCCTGCTCTTCTTCTGGGGCTCCCGTAGCTCGCACACCCACTTGCCCACCTTGCGCTGCCGCACCCCGCGGTACACCGGGTGGCGCGTCTCCTGGAATTTCTTCCGGCCGGCTTTCCGCTTCGGGGACGGGGTCGTCACGTACGAGGAGGAAGGGGGCGGCGAGTGCGATGGCGAGTGCTCGTTAGATGAGGAGGAGGCCGAGGATTCTTCCAACTCCATTGTATTTTCTCAGTTGGAGTAAAACTATGTGAACTGAGAAGTGAGAAGAGAGAGAGAGAGAGAGTGAGAGAGAAAAGCAAGAGGGGTAGCCGTTGAACGGTTGGACCAAAGACTCGAAGGAAATATAAAGAAATAGGTCCATCGGAGTTCACCGCGAGGGACACACGGACACGGGACTTTTGAGAGTCTGAGAAAGGGCTGGATCGAGTCATGATGTCCGTTTCCAGAGCCTCCAGAGTTTAGGACAGGGACACGTGGATTCCATTTTGAGCAAAAGAAACACGTGCTCTTCGTGCTTCGATGTAGAGACTAGAGAGGGGGAATTTCGGCCCCACTATGCTCCTCTGGCGCCGCCTGGCGGTGGAGCCTACCAAGTACGGAGGCCCCGGCCCCGCCCCCGCATAAATTCGGATTACGTGCGGAGGACCGACAGCTTGGTGAGAGAATTTTTGCTACCCGATTCATTTGCTGCAATCGTTTACGGCCCAATTGTTGAGTGCCACGTCATCCAAAAGAAAGGAGCTTGGACGACGTGGCATTAAATGATTGGACCGTAGCCAAGCGCAGCACATGAATCCGGTAGCAAAAATTCTCTAGCCTCCAGGTAAGTGCTAGCTCTAAGTGGGGGCAATTCAGAAACGGTCCTGCAATGAATCACGATGTATGACTCGCGTTTGGGGAGGTTTTGACACGTGCCGAATGTCCCATCCAAATAGCTGTTATGTTTTTTGTGGTCATTGTTACCTTAAAAGGATATAAATAATAGATAAAGAATTTAAAAATAAATCTGTTCAACTTTTTTCGTCGGAAAATTTTCAGCCTTCAATCGCCCCCACGTGTCAGAGATTGTGGGATTAAAGTCATTTTTTGTCCCTAACGTCTTTGCCGTCGACCCGGATATTACCGTATACGATCAAAATATCACCCTCAGAGTCCCATCCATCGCCTGCCGTCACCGCCCGTACGCCACCTTGTCGGCAACCCCTCCTTCTTCCGCCGCCCCACCAGCCATTGCGGGTGGTGATCGACGGAGCGGCGACGAGTAATTTGTGGTCGGTGGGGTGGTTGCCACAGCAATGGCAATGGGTGGTGCTCGACGGTGCGGGGGCAATCGGCACGACGGCAGTCGGTGGTGGTGCCATCCCCTAACATTCATCCGATGATCCAGTTATGGCCATTGAAATGCATGCACCGGCGCACATGATGCACCCATGCATCAGCGAAATGTGCCGGTGCAAATAATTCACCCGAACATGAATGTGTTGTGAACGTACTTGCGCATATACGTGCACTTCTCGGGAGCATGATACGATCACATATATACTTCCATAGATACATGATCTAGCAACCGACTTCTAGGGGTTCAATGATTGAAGAAAAGTAGGATTTAACGTTTAGACGGAGTTCCAACAAACCTTGAAGAGTTCCAACAAACCTTGAAGATGATACCGAGACTTCCAAGGTCTAATTGATGATATAATTAATTAAGAGGCAAAGATCACAATATTTGCAAGAGGAATCACAAGAAAATCAGTTACTTCCTACCTCCGCCACCATCGACCATTGCAGGTTGTGACCGACGGGTCGCGGTGGCCAGTGGTGGCCCACGGGGCAGCGACGAGTGGTTAGTGATCGGTAGGGGTGGTGACCGATGGCGATGGCAAGGGTGGTGGCAGACGGGGCGATGATGGCAACGGGTGGTGGGCAACGAGGCAGTGACAGGCGGTCGGTGGTTGGTGGGGGTAGTGGCCAACAAAGATGGCAACCGGTGGTGTCCAACGAGGCGGTGGTGGGGGCACGACAGCAACCGGTGGTGGTCGCGTGCGGAATCCCCCTAGGGTTTGTCCCATAGCCCAATCGTATCCATTGAAATGCACTGACGCACATGATGTGTCAGAGCATCAATGAAATGCGTTGGTGCACAGGCGTATTTCAGTATTGATGCGCCTGTGTGCCGACACATTTCACTGATATGCCAATGCAAGTAATTAAGAGATCGTGGGGTGGTTGAATTTTTTCTTGCTTCAACCGCCCCTTGTCGCCGGAGGAAAGTTCGGCTCTGCGACAACGTAGTGAAATGGAATATGGAAATAGAGCCAGAGGCAAGTTCGGTATGACTTACGTATCTTCTTTGTTTCTCATCGAAATTTTAAGATTTCGAAGCCGTTGCGTTCCACGTACGGGTGTTCCTCTATAAGACCGTTCAGAGACGAGCATAAAATGAAGTCAACACCACCAATAACTTTTAATGAAAAATTTGATGGATGTAATATAAAAATAGTAAACTAAGGGAAGAAATAAGAGATGAAAATAAGAGCCGGATGTAAATTCGGCACGGCGTACCTTTTTCATTTCTCATTGAAATTCAACAATTCCAGAGACATTGTGATCCGCGAGTGATCCTCTACGAGACAGTCCAGATGTGAAGATAAAATAATATCAGCACCACTAGTAGATTTTAATGGAAGATTGGATGGATGTAATATAAAAACAGTGAACAATACAAAATTAAGAAATAAGATATTAAAATGAGAGTCGGAGGCAAGTTCGGCACGATGTACCTTTTGTGTTTCTTATCGAAATTCAATGATTCCGAAGGCATTGTGATCCTCTACAAGATCATCCAGAGGCAAGGATAAATTTAAAATAAAGTCAGCATTACCATAGCTTTTAATGGATGATTACATAAATGTAATGTAAAAATAATACTATACTCTAAGGGAAGAAATGAGAGTTGAGAATGAGAGCCAGAGGCAAGTTCGACATGGAGATCCCTTTTTTGTTTCTCATCGGAATTCAGTGATTTAGGAGGCAATGTGGTAAGCAGGTGATCTTCTATGATATCGTCCAGGGGCAAGGATAAAATGAAGTCAGCACAACCAATAGCTTTTAATAAAAAAAATTGGATGGATGTAATGTAAAACTACTATGACAACGCATCAGAGAAATACATCAGCACATTCTACTGCGGTGCATCAGTGAAATGTGCATGTACATTCTACTGCGACAACGCAGTGAAATGCGGCGACATATCCTACAGTGGCGTCGCAATGAAATATGAGATGAAAATAAGAGCCGGAGGCAAGTTCGGCACAGCCACTACCCACCACCATCGTTGCTAGCCACCACCACCCGCTTCGCCATTGGCCATCGAGGGTGGTGGCCGACGAGATGGCAGCGGTGGGTGATCGATGGTCAATGGAGGTGGTGGCCGAGGGAGATGGCAGCGGGTGGTGGCCGACAATGTGACGGCGAGTGGCGCCCGCCATGGTCAACGGCGACGAGCGGGGTAGCCGGTGTTGGAGCGGCAGCCAGTGATGGTGGTGGTGGCATTCCCCTAGGATTCATCCCATGGTCCAATCGTGGCCATTGAAATGGGATGTGCCATGTGTCTCTCCCCAAAGCGTCAATCATCGGAAGGGGAGACGATCATCAGTGGAGCAGAGTCGAATCCCTTTGAAAAAATTTGTGAGAGTTGAGGGCCATTTTGGAAAAAACCTATAGTTTGGGACTGGATTATAGGACTGATTCAAGTTTGGGATCCTCTAACCAGATAGGTGGAATAAACCCAACTACACTCAGGCTAAAGAATCAAGTTTGGGTTCTTTTTTATTTTTTTCAAGGATATACTTGTTCGGTTATATGCGGCGACTTTTAGTGTCCACCCACAAGCGAGACCACAGTTCAAAACCTTCGCCAGGCACAAGACAAGAGAGCAAATACTTTAGCCTAAGACCAGCTTTGAATTCGCACACGGGAGCTGCACATTATTATTAGGGGAAGCGATGGGTCGGGTTTGGACCGGACCCTACCCCTACCCATTCGGGTATGGAAGGGTCCATACCCGACCCATACGGTTCGGGGTTTCAAGTATGGATTAGGTATACTTTTCACTCTTTTACTCCATTATATATGCAATTATTTAAGTAAAAAAATCAGCACAATGCAATGTTAAGAAGCTCTTTTGGCTTCTTGTTCCATTGGTTTTGGTAGAGTATAAGTTTGGGAAGAGATATGAGTTCGGTTAGTATTTGGGTATAAGACAATGAATTTCGTGTCTAACTATATTATGTAGTATACACAAGTCAGAGGGGTAATCGAGTTTCGAGAATGGGTATAGAGGTACCCATACCCCAAAGTTGATCGAGTAGAGTTTCTATACCCATACCGTACCCAAACCTTGTTTCGGGTACAAAATCAGTGCCCATACCCGATGTTTCAAATTGGATTTTCATAGTCCATTGCCACCCCTAATTATTATACACCATAGCATCGTAGCACCAACAGTCTTTTGTCCGAGTGGTACCATCTCTCTCTCTTGTTGGCGAGATTCTCTATTTGACTTCCTATTTGGACACCATGCAGCAAACTTTCCCTCGTTTCTATTTTTTCCTTGATTGCATGTGTGAATCATGATCGTTGATGCCACATTCTCGGGATTATGGAATTTAAAAATTAAAAATATCAGTTATGTTTCTTTCCCCGTTTAAATCTCCGAATCTCTTTGAGTCCATGCTTTATGCCCTGTCTTCTGACCGCATATGTGACCCCCCGAGAAGGAAACAACGGGTTCACCGTCAGAAGGCAACCACTGTTGCATAAATTTAATATCCAATCTGTCCAAATGCTATACAGAATCAAGTGGGACTTGGCCTAAATACAATGTTTGAACCCAATCCTTTTTTTTTTTTTCGAAATCTAACTAGTTAACCCAAGGGAATTGTTTTGCTTGTCCCTAACGATAACTATCAAGCCTCATCCCATCAATTTCCGATCGGGGTTGAGTTTGTTTTAATTTAACATCAACCCTCAATCTTTATCATCCGGGTTTGGGACCGACAATAATACTATGGGAATAATAAAGACATCACCATCGACAGTTAACACCCCCTATCTAGTCCAATTATCGGGTAGTCTTCAGGATTTGATCTGTTTGTGTAAGAATATAATAAATTTAATAAGTCTCTCTTTCTATAATATCCACAATAAAATGTTAAAGTTGTAACGCCTCAACCCCACACGTAAAATATTGTCTACTTTGCCCGAAGGCTCATAGCTTTAAAACACATCTTGTGTGTTAAGGGCGGATAGTTATATATATAGCCCATAATTTTTTTCTTCATAAGCGATGTGAGATTAATTCAGGGACGTGGAGACCTCACATCACCTCATCCATCTTGGCCTTCCGTATTAAGAGTCTTGGTTCTTGGTCGCCATAGTAATCCATATCATTTGGGGAGAATAAAATTCTAAGTGTGTGTGTGTATAAATAAATAAATATATATATATATATATATATATATATATATATATATATATATATATATATATATAGAATACGGGGTATGAGCTGACAGCCTATTTGGGCATTTGGGCTGTCAGCTCACAGCTCTCCGATCTTGATCATCCACTGTCCTTTTAAAAGAAAAAAAACAAACATGGGATCAGGCGCGCATCAAACACGGGATCTCTCTCTCTCTCTCTCTCTCTCTCTCTCTCTCTATATATATATATATATATATATATATATATATATATATATATATATATATATATATATATATATATATATATATATATATAGGGAAGTGCTAGAATGCGGCATGCGGTGCGTGCGGCATCGCACCGCAGCCGTCTGATGCACTGCTGCGTGCATCGCATGCACGCAGCGCGTGCATCAGACGGCTACGGTGCGATGCCGCACGCACCGCATGCCGTATTCTAGCATACCCCTATATATATATATATATATATATATATATATATATATATATATATATATATATATATATATATATATATATATATATATATATATATATATATATATATATATATATATATATATATATATATATATATATATATATATATATATATATATATATATATATATATATATATAGAGAGAGAGAGAGAGAGAGAGAGAGGAATGTAACAGTGAGCTATGAGTTACGAGAGGAGAAAATGAGCTACGATCGAAAATGCCACCCTTTAACTATCAGAATTTGTTAAAATTTGATGGGTGTGTTGTCTAGGGTAAGATGATCATCATTACTAATTTTCAACAAATTTTAAAACTTTTAGGGTCATCAAACGTACTAAGAAAAATTAAAGGTTACTGTGGATGGTCGATAAAGCTTCTACCATTTGATGACCCTAGAAGTTTGGGAATTTGTTAAAAAAAAGTGAGGATGATCATCTTATCTTAGACAACACACCCACTAAATTTCAAAAAATTATGAAACTTACATGGTGACGTTTTCAATCGTAACTCATCTTCTCCTCTCGTAGCTCATAGCTCACTGTAATACTGTAATATATATATATATATATATATATATATATATATATATATATATATATATATATATATATATATATATATATATATATATAGGGGGATGCTTAAATGCGGTCCGTGCGGTCCGCGTCCGCAGCCGTCCGATGCACCCCCCGCGTGCATCGGATGCACAACTTGGTGCATTGGACGGATGTGGACGCGGACCGTATTTAAGCATTTCCCTATATATATATATATATATATATATATATATATATATATATATATATATATATATATATATATATATATATATATATATATATATATATATATATATATATATATATATATATATATATAGGGAATGGGGTGTATGGTCCTCTTGACTAGCGAACAAGCTAATACTTCCATCAATTCAAGTGCCACATGGCAATTTTTAACCGGGGTTAGGGGTTGGTCAAGGTGGGCTCACCCTTCATAACAATGATTATGAAAAAAAAAAAAATTAAAAATACACCAAGTGGCATTTTTAGATTAACCATAGCAAGGGGTATTGTGAGCTACAGTTTACCGTTAAATTTGTCGGCCATTGATCAGGTTATTTTAAGTTTTTTTTTTTTTTTAATCATGATCCAAGTAGAGTGTATTGACCATCCATTAAAAAAATTAGTTAAAAAGTATCACATGGCAACTAAATATAGGGGAGGTATTGCGTGTTGGCTAGTTTGGAGGACCATACTCTCTCTCTCTCTCTCTCTCTCTCTCTCTCTCTCTCTCTCTCTCTCTCTATATATATATATATATATATATATATATATATATATATATATATATATATATATATATATATATATATATATATATATATATATATATATATATATATATAGAGAGAGAGAGAGAGAGAAATGCTTGAATGCGGCATGCGGTGCGTGCGGCATCGCACCGCAGCCGTGTGATGCACGCGCTGCATGCATGCGATGCACGCAGCAGTGCATCACACGGCTGCGGTGTGGTGCCGCACGCACCGCATGCCGCAGCATAGCATGCCCCTATATATATATATATATATATATATATATATATATATATATATATATATATATATATATATATATATATATATATATATAATTCTCATCCCTAACACTCAAGATGCATTTTAAAGCTATGGGTGCAAAATTTGACTAAGACATCCACGAGCCCACAACGTACAACTCAAGTGGCCCACGAGAATAGCTTTGGACCCAGCAATTTAAATGGGACCAACGAGAACAGCACAAGGCCCAATAGACTACACAGGGCCCACACAGTCAACTCGGGGTCTAGCAACCCCGAAGGGCCCATAAAGAGATCACGAGGCTTGATAGCCCACCTGTAAAAGTTGTCCCGGGGCCCGGCAACTTCAAATCTTTATAATTAAATAGCATACTTGACACCATATTCAGATCTGATTTTCATTCCAATGACCATTCTTCCATTTTCAGAGTTGTAGGGCTCGGACGAAGAACATATAGGTTTTTGAAAACCACTCCTCAAGAACGGAGTGGATTTGGGACCCCGTCCCGATCGTCTACTATCTCCCCAGCATTGCTTTATACCTACTTATACAAGCACTTCTTGGCCTATCGAGAGTGACTTTACTTTTTCAGAGTTAGTGGATTAAAAGTTGTGCTTTATCACAAGAAAACGTAGGCTTAGCTTCAACCGAACTTCGATGCCGAATCACGATGTCAACTAATCTCTGCACTCTACAGTGCCTATGCTACAGTTCAACATCATTCAATTCAATTGATTGTTGGTGGGAACCTTGCACCGTAAAAGAATCCCCCACAAATGTCGTGAGCCTTTGAGCAAAAGCGGGCAATATCTTGCATGTGAGGGTGATATTACATAATTCATGGACTTCGACACCTCATCTCATTCATCTTGTCTTTCTTCACTTGTTAGCTCTTAGCCATCACGCAAGTCCGAACAAATGAAATGGTATACGACTCTGCAAGCACATGATAAGGGATTTTTATGGAGGTCGAGATTAGCATTGTCGTCTTGGTCATCGATGTGCACAAAAATACAAATGATAACACCGAAAGATCGATCTTCTGGATCCCTCCTCCGACGTTCAAGCCAGTGATCCCTAGAAAAAAGAAAAAACTTGGAGAAGAAGTCTAAAGTCTTAAGTGTGTAACTGGCCTGGAGGGGGAGAACACTATTTATAAAGGATTGTGGTCAAACAGTCAACCATAACAACTCACAGTTGTCATAGCTAACGTGGCAAAAAATGAATCATTATCTTGTACTTGACATCATTTATGTAACCGTTTCTTTTGATGTATCACTGATGACTCACACCTTGGCTTAACTTGCACGCAACAAAAATAATTGAATTATTCTATGACAATGTCATGTCATCATCGAACATTAATCTTGGAATTAGTTGCTATCATCCCTGAATTATGAAGTTCAAAGGGGGATCGCAAGCTCAAATGCCTCAGCGAACTTCACCCTCAGACGTTGAGGCCAGGGCCGACCCTGAGGGTAGGCGGGCAAGGCAGTTGCCTAGGACCCCCAATTAATTTATACTAATGGGGGCTCCACAGCCAAGCCCAAACACTAAAGGAGGGGGGCCCAACAGTCAAGTCCAAATGACAAACACCAACAGCCAAAGAGAGAATTTTTCAATAAAAACAAATTTTGTATTGATACTTGAAAAAAAAAAATATTGGTACATAAATTTTTTTCTTTTAATATGTATAGAGGGCCCAACTTTTGGAGTATGCCTAGGGCCCCCAAAACCTCAGGGCCGGCCCTGGTTGAGGCTTCGAGGGTATCGTTGAGTGCAAAAATTGTTAAGATTTTATTTATTTATTTGTGTTTTAAAAACAAAATATCATCATATTGGTTTATAACGGCTATAACGGCTAGAAACAGCTAGAAACGTTCACACTAAATATGATCTAATGGCTGGGCTTTAAAAGCCCATTAAATCCAAATGAATGGGTAGCCATCAACACATCTTGGGCTGGGCCTATATAAGAGACCCAAGACCATAGAGTTTTTATAAGAATAAGTTGTGCTTTTGCTACCAAAAACTCTGTCCTTTTCATTCTCTATTTGTGTTTCGATCTTTGCTACCTGCTGGGTTCTTGAAAGCTACATTGGGGTTCGCCGTACACCCTCTCGAAGTCGTGCCGACGGGAGGGAGAGCCTACCGGCTGGGTCGTCGTATCTCTACTAGTCATTGCCGGAAGACCCGCACGTAGGGGGCAATCGACTTTTAGGACAGCGCTTGCGCGCTTCGACCAAACAGGCTCCATCCAAACTCTCTATTTTTGATTTCTCTATTTTGTAAATTAGAAATCCTAGATCATAGTCAACTAGCATCTATATATCTAATATTCAATCTTTTTATTCTAGCATAATAAATATACAAATATTCATGAGATCTTAATCCTATCTTTATTAGGCATTGCATGAATAGCATAATATTTTATTTCTAGCTTTATAGAATTGATTTAATTTTGTTGAAATTTGTATATCATCTAATTTTTTAGGTGAGATCTTTTCACTTGTAGCTAACAATCTAAAAGTCGATAGATTTGTAAAATTCAAATTAGCTACATGTTATATACTAAATAAAATTTAAAATATATATATATATATATATATATATATATATATATATATATATATAAAAATTTTATATATTTGTCATATGCTCTCATATATTGTATATTCATTCGTTAAATATTCATTATAATCATCCATGTTCTTGTAGAGATTAAAATAATCATTTTACTAGAAAAATTAAAAAAAAAAAACTTCTTGTTTTAAAATAGCATATTTCATTAATACGAATTTGCTAGTAGTAGTATCTATTGCTAATTGTAATTAGCCAATATCCTAATATTAGTTCTTAGCATATTTTGTCATTTGCGTAAATTGTTTCCTATATTCTAGTTAGAACACTTGAAAATTAAATTATAAGAAAAATAATTTTAATTTGAGAAACTAATTAGTTATAGAAAAGAATAGTACTTCATCTAATTAAAATATAAAAACTTATCGCTAGACTAGTAACTTCACGATCTCCAGTGACTATTCTATTGCGTAACGGTGTCTAGAAAAGCTTGTCAAAAAGGCATACGTGCCTAAGACGGACTGGTATTTAAGCGAGCCTAGTGCTCCACCACCCATCTGGAGCTGATCTGGCCGTTACAATCTGGAATTTCATTTGGATATCTAAGTCTAATCTAGCTAAAATCCAAATCTATCCACCTAATCAAAACTCTAGTAGGGAGAGCTCGGCGTATACACTTGTGTATGCGTGTCTCGTCTGTAATCCCCATAATCTAGAGTATTTGATAAGTGGTCAAATACTCCTAGTGTAAGTGCACCTGACACGAAGTCTTAACCCAAAAATCGAAATGGCAACAGGATCTATTGGGACCATTTGTAGGCTAGTTCAATTTACCCCAGAAGTAAACTTGGCAATCCAAGCACTTGACTGGTGGATAGATACCGAAGCTAATATTCATGTATGTTCTGATCGTTCCTGGTTCTCCACATATGAGATCTCGAATAGAGGAGTAGTGACCATGGGTAATAATTCCGAAGCACACATGCTAGGAATAGGTCGAGTCAACCTAAAGCTGACATCAGATAAGACCCTAATCCTAAGCAATGTCTACCATGTTCCAGAGATTAGACGCAACCTTATTAGTGGGTCCCTCCTAGTCCAACACGGATATAAACTAGTATTCGAGTCAAACAAAGTGATTATAACTAAGGGCGTGTCTTTCATAGGGAAAGGATTCATGACTGACGGCTTATTTAAGCTGAATACATGTATCCCTTCTAATAACAGTAGTCCCGTTATTTTGAACATTGAGTCTTTCTCCACCTGGCACTCTAGACTAGGTCATGTTAATTACAACGCCATCAAAAGAATGATGAACCTAAACCTGATACCTAAGGTAGATACCCAACATAACGACAGATGTGAAATCTGTGTAGAAGCCAAACAAGCCAAGAAGCCTTTCAGAACAATAGATAAAGACTCTGATCTCCTCGAATTAGTCCATAGCGATGTATGTGACTCAGGAAGAATCTCGAGAGGTGGTAATAGATACTTCGTTACTTTTATTGATGATCTATCTAAGTATTGTTATATTTACCTCATAAAAACGAAAGATGAGGTATTAAACAAATTTAAGGTCTACAAAGCTGAGGCTGAAAACCAGAAAGATAAGACCTTAAAAATTCTTAGATCCGACCGAGGTGGAGAATATACCTCAAATGAATTATCTATATTCTGTGAAATATCTGGAATAATTCATGAGGTGACTGCTCCATATACCCCTCAATCAAATGGAGTAGCCGAAAGAAAGAATAGAACCCTTATGGATATGGTCAATGCCATGTTAATTAGCTCAGGAGCACCTGAGAACTTGTGGGGGGAAGCCCTATTAGCAGTCAATTTCATTCTTAATCGTATTCCCTCTAAAAACAACAACCTTACCCCCTATGAGCTGTGGAAGAATAGGAAGCCCACTTTGAACTATCTCAAAGTGTGGGGGTGTTTAGCAAAAGTTAGAATTCCTGATAATAAGAGAAAGAAGATATGACCCAAAACAGTAGATGCTGTATTCATTGGTTATGCATTAGATAGCAATGCTAATCGATTTCTAGTCTTTAACTCTGAGATAGAAGAAATCTCAAATAACACCATCATGGAAGCCAGAGATGCGACATACTTTGAAAGTATATTTCCCTTTAAGACTAGAGTTAGAAATCCGGATCGAACCGATGTTACAGAGATAGGTTCTAGTTCCAATCCAAACATAGGTTCTAGTCCCATAAGACAAATAGAAGAAGAGTCATCAATTGAGCCTAGAAAAAGTAAAAGACAAAGGGTAGAAAAGACATTTGATGACTTTTATGCTCTATTAATAGAAGATACTCCTACAACCTATGAGGATGCCATAAAGTCCTATGACTCCCCGTATTGGAAGGAGGCCATTGACAATGAGATTCAGTCAATTATGCAGAACCATACCTGGGAACTGACTGATCTCCCTCCTGGTTGTAAACCCATAGGATATAAGTGGGTATTTAAGAAGAAACTTAGACCAGATGGCACTATAAACAAATTTAAGGCTAGGTTAGTAGCTAAGGGGTTCAACCAAAAGCACGGAGTGGACTATTTTGATGTATATGCTCCAGTAGCGAGAATAACAACTATTAGAGTCCTACTAGCCCTAGCTTCAATTCATAAGTTGTTCATTCACCAAATGGACGTTAAGACAGCCTTCTTGTATGGAGATCTAGATGAGGAGATTTATATGAATCAACCTAATGGATTTATAATTTTAGATCAAGAGAATAAAGTCTATAAATTAATCAGATCACTGTATGGACTTAAGCAAGCTCCTAAACAATGGCATGAAAAATTTATTCTCTCTTTTGGATTTGAGATAAATAAAACGGATGAATACGTATACTATAAAGTAAAGGAAAATGAAAAGGTTATCCTATGTCTATATGTTGATGATATATTGATTTTTGGCACGAGTATGCAAATTATAAATGAGGTTAAATCATTCTTATCTCAAAATTTTGATATGAAAGATTTAGGACAAGCGGATATTATTATTAACACCAAGATTAATAGAAAACCCGAAGGATTAATCTTGTCACAAGAACACTACATAGAGAAAATTTTGAGAAAGTTGTATTACTTTGATTGTAGTCCTATATCGACACCATTCGATGCTAGCATACACCTAAAGAAAAATCAAGGATTCCCTGCACTACAAAAGAAATATGCACAAATTATAGGATCTCTAGGATTCCTAACCAATTATACAAGGCCTGATATAGCACATGCGGTAAATAGACTTATCAGATACACTAATAATCCAAGTACTGAACATTGGAATGCTTTAGAGAGGATCCTTAGATACCTTAAAGGTACAATATCCTATGGACTACGATTTAGTGGATATCCAGTTGTTTTAAAGGGTTATAGCGATGCCAATTAGATTAGTGACTCACTAGATGTGAAGTCAACTACAGGATATGTATTCCTCCTAGGAGGAGCAGCAGTATCTTGGAAATCATCAAAGCAGACTGTAATAGCTAGAAGTACTATGGAGTCTGAAATGATTGCTCTCGATACTGCCTGTACCGAAGCTGAGTGACTTAGGAATTTACTAATAGATATACCTCTAGTAGAAAAACCCTTGCCAGCTATTTCTATACATTGTGATTGTAGATCTGCTATAGACAAATGCAAACAAGAAAATGCAGACGTAAAGATGAATCGTCATTTAAAAGTACGACATAAGTCATTAAGATATAAAATAAAAAATCATATGATTGCCTTAAGTTTTGTAAGATCGGAAAAGAATTTGGCTGATCAATTAACTAAAGGCTTATCTAGAACAGTGGTTCTAGAAGCGTCGAGGGGGATGGGTTTAAGCCCATAAAAAAGATTACCACGGTAGCAACCCAACCTCACTGAGGTTCAATGGGTAGAAACAAACCGTATAGGTGACTATGAGGAGCACTGATCTCTCCTCCCATCCCTAGGGCGCCAGTGCTCATAAAAGCAAGGGATTATGATGAGTTTTTACTCTTAATAAGTCCAAGATCCATGAGACAGGGTGCTACCTTGCTCGCACCCTTATAAGGACTCACCTATATGTGTAGTTGTGTGGCCGCAACAATGAGTATTGGGCGATACTCTAAAAAACACATGAAAGATACTTGCGCATGGCCTAAATAGCGCAACCCGTCTAGAACTCTAAATTAGATATACTATGTGTGAATCTTATAAAAGTCTGAACCATGGTCCTGGTTCAAGGCATAGTCCACCAAGGTACTACAGACGGATATAATTTTTATTAAGTGGAGGTTCAAACCGAGAGGTACCTACACCCATTACATAGTATAAGGAATCCAGCAAATTATTTTATATTTTAATTTTTTTTAATTTTTTAATATTTAGAATATTTGATGTTTTTAAAACATGTGGGGGATTGTTAAGATTTTATTTATTTATTTGTGTTTTAAAAACAAAATATCATCATGTTGGTTTATAACGGCTATAACGGCTACAAACGGCTAGAAACGTTCACACTAAATGTGATCTAATGGCTGGGCTTTAAAAGTCCATTAAATCCAAATGAATGGGTAGCCATCAACACATCTTGGGCTGGGCCTATATAAGAGACCCAAGACCATAGAGTTTTAATAAGAATAAGTTGTGCTTTTGCTACCAAAAACTCTGTCCTTTTCATTCTCTATTTGTGTTTCGATCTTTGCTACCTGCTGGGTTCTTGAAAGCTACATTGGGGTTCGCCGTACACCCTCTCGAAGTCGTGCCGACGGGAGGGAAAGCCTACCGGCTGGGTCGTCGTATCTCTACTAGTCGTTGCCGGAAGACCCGCACGCAGGGGGCAATCGACTTTTAGGACAGCGTTTGCGCGCTTCGACCAAACAGGCTCCATCCAAACTCTCTATTTTTGATTTCTCTATTTTGTAAATTAGAAATCCTAGATCATAGTCAACTAGCATCTATATATCTAATATTCAATCTTTTTATTCTAGCATAATAAATATACAAATATTCATGAGATCTTAATCCTATCTTTATTAGGCATTGCATGAATAGCATAATATTTTATTTCTAGCATTATAGAATTGATTTAATTTTGTTGAAATTTATATATCATCTAATTTTTTAGGTGAGATCTTTTCACTTGTAGCTAACAAAAACTTCACCGAGGCTCTACCCTAATGACAAAAAACACTAAAAAATAAGATCATAAGCTTAGGTCCCTCAACGAACTTCATCCTCGGATGCTAAGTCTCTGAGGATATAACTGAGAGCAGAGGATTTGCTCAGACCTTGTCCTCGACACTAAGCCACAACGAGTTTACTGGGTTTCATCCCCGGACCATTGTTAGCGCCGTTAAGGCTAAAGACACTTACTTCCCTCTATCCTTGATCCGTTATAAACACTGTGAAACAATCTCAACTGTCCATTGTTACATTGGAAATTTCTTCTTTGGTCGGTTACCCTCGGCAGAGTCGACCACTCACTCACTCTCAGTGCTAGGGGTGGCAATGGGTCGGGTCGTGTCGGGTTCGTGTCATGTCTAGTTTCGTGTCGTGTCCAAAACCCCTAGACCCAGACCCGACCCGTTTAACTAATCGTGTCTAGATCCTAAACCCATACCCGACTTGCTAATAAACGGGTAGACCCGATAAGACCCGGTAAGACCCATTTACCACCCGGGTCTATTCAGTTGATCCGATCCGACCCAATCCGACTCGACCCGACCTGACCTGAAAGACCCGCTAGTATTATATATTATAGTATCGGATTGAGGGTAGACCCGACCCGACCCGACCCGACACGACCCGTTGAATACTAAACGGGTCTTCCCGGGTCTATCGTGTCCAGACCCTAAACCCGGACCCGACCAGTTTATTAAACGGATCTATCGTGTTGACCCATTTACGACCCGAACCCGTTTAGCCATGACCCGGATCCGCTAACTTCGTGTCGGGTCTGCCGTGTGGGGTCCGAAATTGCCAGCCCTACTCAGTGCCGTGCACGTGGGTCCGAATGATTATAATGTGATTTTCCCACAACGAGTTTGATCACCTGCCGTGACAGGTGCGGCGGAAGCATCACCTTCTGATGTGAACAAAGTCACTCTGCTTTTCCCGGGTTGCAGTCTGTTTCCTCGGGAACACGTGGCAAAATATGTGGTACTGTCTTCGCCTGCCGATAACTGGCTCGACTTCTCTTCTGATCACCTGTCTCTTTGGATGGTTGACTATTTGGGGAGTGATAAGTGGCGGTTCTGGTGTCCCGTCGCCACCGACCACCCCTGCCGACTGTGGGCTGTCCGGCGCTGCCCGTTGCTTTCCACGGTGATAGGTGTGGCGTGTGGTGGCCAGCGGGACGGTCGGTGGTCAGCAAGGGTGATGATTGGCATCGACCGAGAGCGATGGAGATGGCGGTCGGTGCCGGTATGGAGGCGGCGCAGGTGGTGGGCTGCGGCACTCACCCTTTTCACCCAAAAAACGGTAAACGGTATCGGTATCCAACCCCGAATGTGAGTTGGGGTGAGTGCATCGGACCGCTTCCACATAACAAGAGGGTTCCAATTATTGGAGAGGAGTCGGATTCCGAAGAAGGTCAGGGGCGGTAATACCAGGATTAGTGGAAGCTAACTCCCAACCGCATGTTAAATAGACAAATAAATGCTCGTGTCCTTCGGCACTCAGACGACCACCATTGGCGGCCCATAGCTACCTTGGGCATGTGATTCACTTGTTTGAGAGAGAGAAAGAGAATGAGAGAGAGACAGTTAATTAACCTTTAAAAAAAAAGTACTATTTAACATCAAATGGATATTAAATGTTATTAAATATTTTATTATTATTTGGGCAAATTATAAAAACCTCTCCTGAATTATACATCTCATTTCATATTGGTCCCTCAACTTTATTTTTGAACAATTTGATCCCCAAACTATGCTCTATCAGTTTTCAAAAATACACAAAATTGTTTTAAAATATGTAATTTATGCTTACCAAGATAAGGGTATTTTCAAAATAAAAGTTGATGGAGGGGGCTAAATGCAAATGGATCATAGTTCAAGGATCAAATTGTTCAAAAAAATAGTTAAGAGCCCAATATGAAATGAGGTGTATAGTTCGGGAGAGGTTTCTATAATTTGCCCTTATTATTTTTATAGTATGTTTTTAATAGAATTCATGAGAGAGCAATTTATAGCAAGTTTTTAGTAGAAACCATCAATTTTGATGCATAAATGTCATTTAATAGATATTTATTATCTTTTTGAAATCAATGCTGTATCTCTTAGCTGCTGATATGGAAAGAATTTTAGTGTTGGTACTTCCTTTAAATAAGAGGTGCCTTGCGATTTTGTTGATCGGATGATTGAACGGCCAAACGATTCAGTTTTGGTTTCTTCAATATTGTATGCACATGGGAAGGAGAAGAGACGGTCAAATTTGTCTCCTTAATTTTGTCTCAGAGCATTTTTTAGGATGACAGAGCTGTTATTAAGATGAATTGTCCTAGCATGTTATATAGATAGTATAATACTAAAACGGAGTCCTCTCTTCTGTGTCATCACTCATGTGCCTCTTTTGAAGAGCCATAATCCTTCTCCCCTATGTAGGCTCTCTCATAAATCATATTAAAAACGTGCTATAAAGATGATAAATACTCATTCAATTGCAGTTAATGGTCATTTGATGTGAATTAAAAAAATTATTAATACTTTTTCTCTAACAAGTGAATCACACTCATTCCATATTGCACACTTCTACGAATCGAACGGCTGTAATGTTATATGTGTCAAGTGACGTGCATCAAGTTCATCCGGGCATTGTCCGGGTATCTTACTAGTTACTAGTGGAATTGATAAATAGCAGCAACTGCCTCTCCCACTGTTTCAATCTCCGTACCTCTTTGAGCCCTTGCTATTGCGCTTTGTCCTTTGACCGTCTGGTCAGTCCAGCAAAAAAAAAGGCAAAGCAATTTCACATTGGTCCCTCAACTTTTTTTTTAACAAATAAACCCCCAAATTATACAACGTTAACAATTTGACCCCTACGATAATTGTTCACTGCCAGATTTGATAAAAATAGCTGACATGGCCAATATTCATATTTTTTCTTTCAATTTTACCTCTCTCTCTCTCTCTCTCTCTCTCTCTGCACGACCACCGCCACCTTTTTCCCTCCTCCCCGACCTTCTAAACGCACCATAGGGCCCCCGATGAATGACCGTGTTCCAGCGAAGTCCCTCGACTAAACCCCATGACAGCCTCTAGCTCCCATTTCCTCGGACCCCTTGCTTCTCGAGCCCCACGCTAGCCACGACCTGCGCATGCGTACCGAAGGCGCCGGCGAGGCAGGCCGGCAGCTATGCCAGACCAAGGAAGGAGGAGGGTGGGGTCTGGTGGCAACCGGAGTTGCAGAGCAACCTCCCTTCCGATCCCTCGCACCGCCTCAAGCCCCCTGCTTCTCAGGCCCCGCGCAAGCCGTGGCCTGCAGGCACACGAGAGGCGCCGACAAGGCAGACCAACGACTATGCCAGACCGAGAGGAATATAAGTGGGGGGTGGTGGCGGCCGAAGTAGAATTAAGCCGGAGTAGAATTAAACCATGGCGCATACTTGTAAAGATAGAAACCAATGCATCTCATGGCAGACGCCATTAACAACAATACAGAAGTAGACTAATGACCCAATGATAGTACATGTGGTTCTGAAAATAAAAAACCCCGATGCTGAGAGCTACATATCTTACAGAAACAAAAAACATAAATCCATAAAATCATTGAAATACTCACACAATGCCGTAGGATAGGATGGTGTATCGCCCTGCTGACACCATGAAAATTCCCGAACTAATGTATCGTAAGAATACAGTATACAATCTTGTAGGGCGCATTATTTACTAAAAAACCACCGAAAGGGGAGAAAATCACCGAAGGGGGAGAAAATCTCACTATTGACAACATCACTAGAGCAGCTGCTACAGCCTCCGCACTTCGCCTTCACCACCGTATAACGAGTACCGATCTCTGGCGGGCATGTCATTTCTCACATCCATTCCGGATTTCGAAAATCCATCTCGGGAGGGAGTTCTCTCGGGTGTCGAGGGCGTGTAAGGAAGGGAATATCGACTATAAGGACGCATTCCCGTAGCAGAAGTGGCGTAAGGATCAAAAAATGACCTGCCAGCAGAAACCCTGGATCCGGTTTCCACATATGTAGTCGCGGGGTATTGGTACTCACCGGAAGTGATGGCATATCTGATATCAGGATGAGTCGTTGCCAAACTTATTCCTGAACCATAGATTTGAGGCATGGAGAAGCTGGCTCGGGGGAATGAGTCGGTCGGTAGCCTGAAAAGCCCAGCTGAACCAGTGGGAGCTTCCAAGTCAGCACCATATCTGGGAGCCCATACACTCGGTGCTACTGTTGCCAAGGTGCCTTGGTTCGACGGAGGAAGTGCACTGAGTTGTCCTAGTGATGTCTTAGCACGCTGAAGAGCTTGCAATACACCTCCCAGCCTGTGGCTGGGAGGTTGAGGCAGCGATCTCTGTGGCTGGATTTGCATTTCTCGTGACGGCCATTTGGAGAATTTGCTACCAGAGTTAACAGAGGAAGGGCTTCCACTTGATGGGCTCTCGATGAATCCATTCCCGTGTGGAGGTAAACTTGAATTCCCGTGAGGGCCAGTGCCCTCATTTCCATACATCCCTTGATTCTGATTTGCATTTGCCCTGATGTTCGGGTGCCCTTGGGCTGGAAATGCAAATTCCTGCGAACTCACATCAGTATCCTGAATCAGGATACCGTTGTACTGACCCAACACGCCATCGCTGCAAGCTTGGGAACTAGGACCGGTTCTGGCTTGATCAGTATGAACAAAGCCATTGGAAGGGCTGATAGCAATTACTTCTTTGCCACAGTCAATCTTTACTGGATCTTTAGCGTGAGGTGCCTGGGTCGTTGGCACGAAGACACTGGAAAGGATTTGAACAGCTGGCTCTTTGGTATTGGAGATACCATCAGACTTTGGTGTTGCGTCTTCAGCATAATATAGATTTTTGTCGGTAAGCTCTGTGGCTTCCTTCTTAGATTCACTGCATGTTTCAGGTGCACCTGGCCGGTTCTCAGGTTCGTAGGAATCCTAATGATTAAAAGAGGAAAAAAGTATACATTCATTATCAAGTGAATAAAAAAAACATTTCAGACATGCACACACAAAGCCTATCCATTAGCAAATGAAATATGACTCCTCCAGAAGATAGAAAGTTCACGTACAACATGTGGGCCTCATCGTTATTTTATTTTGTTCAAGGTTCTGTGCAAAAAAAATAAGGACATGCATATATGTACCTTTAGGTTGAATTCTGTTTAAGATGTGGTTTGTTTGGGGCAATGCGGTACACAGCTTCAGGCATTGACGATGTCATCGGTAGCAACTGCAGGCAGAGAACTGTGGCAACAATGGCTAGCGAGGCAGACAAAGCTACAGGCAATGACGATGTCAACGGTAGAATTTGTGGGTGATGGACTGAGCCAACAATGGCTGCTGACTGATGGCATCAAAGATGGACCCCAGGAACTACGATGAGGGAGGCCATGACCGATGGGTAGCAACTGAACTTCAATGACAATGATGACCAAGCGGCGACTGTGGCTAAACTCATTGCCTCATAGGTTGACAACTATAAGGAAGATCATGTGGCTGTCGTGCGATAACTTAGTTCCGGAACCGCAATGTACAACAAGTACTAGTCAAGGACTTGTGGTGGAGGCGGAGTTGCGGGTGGAAGCCCGCATCGGGTGAGGATGCTGCACTTCGGCGGATGCCGATAATGGCCTGATTGGCCCAAAGTTTCCAAATAGAGATTCTAGTGTAGGTACAAAGCCTATAGGAAGGGGTAGGAAGAGAGGATATGAAACACATAGTTTGGGGCGTCTTCCCTCACTTGGCATCTCATCGGGCTTTCTCGAGCATCACACCCAAGAACCCTAGACATCTCACAATTGGAAAAAAATTCCAGTGCTAATCTTCTAAATACATCTTCACCTATTTATCAGGGAGGATCTAGGGCCTTTTAAATAGATTATAAGTGAGTCAACCCATAGGCTAAAACTAGCATTCCCATCCTAGGGGAACTCCTCATATTTATCACTTACTACACATCCTTCAAAAGAGCGCCATAAACACTTGACCAAATTACTAATGTCTAGAGGGACAAAAAATACCATAATAAATAAATAGAAAGTTACAACTCGTTGTCTAAGATCGTGCCCAAGAATCAGCTTTCAGTAAACGAGCATGCACAAATTAGGCTCTGCATCACGTGCTTCCACTATGTAGGGCATCACCTTCCGTATAATACATATAAGCCAATTGCTTCTGACTTTCGAATTGTCAACCATTGGAACTACGATTATGGTACCGCTTAGGTTGGAGCAACTAGTGGTGAAAGACCCACACGAAAACACATCTTTAAGATACTTGGGTCCAATATAAAATTATAATACTATATACGTAGTGAGTTTGATTTGCAGACAAAGGGAATCATAGTCAACCCAGTAGAGGAGTTCAGTCTCGCTCCAGAGGGGCTTCTCAGTAGGCTCTGGTGTCGAAGGCACAAAATATCACGAGGGGATGAATGAATATGCATGTCGGACCCGATGAATGCTCATAGTTGGTCAAGCCGGTTAGGAAGGTTTTTCATATAAAAAAGATAAATGAGCCATGACAAGATTGAAACCCTGAACAAATAACAGCAATAAACAAGCCCAAGTTTCGAAAAAACAAAATATATCACAAAATATTTCTTTTTTTCTCTTGTAAACGAAATCACTCCTCAATATCGTTCACTTTGAAAACTACAGACAAATCACGACATAACGCAAAACATCGACCGAAACATTCTCAAGATCAATATTTCGTGATATATTGGGGGTAGCACAAAACGACGCACTGAAAGCCACTCCCATGGGATATTGTTGGCTGGTAGTGAAATTTCATTGGAATTTTACCAAAATTTTGCACCATATCTGGTTATTTAATGGGTATTGCAGTGGCCTTTTTCTCATGTGTTCAATATCATATGGGTATGTATTTATGATACTTTGGGGGATAGGTGGAATGATGTTTATTTATTCGTATTAATTCTTGGGTTTCAATGAAAATTTCTAGCTTCTCCATGCTTCTTCATTTTGTACTTATGAATTCTTGTTAGATCTTCTTATCCAACATGATGCATTCAAGATCTTAGACTTGTGATCAAAATCGCCTTTAAAGATTTCCAAAATCTTCCTTATTTGTATCGATATTTTCATTATTTCATTGTTTAGATTGTTGTGTATCAGCACAACATGCATAGAATACATGCTATATGAAGCTCTACACCCCTAGATAGGGTAGAAATACTATTTAAGTGTTCCAAAGTGTGTATCTATGCTTGATTTATGACCATCTAGGGTTTCACTAAAAAAATCCTATCAAAATTCAATTTTTCACAATTTCCATAAAATTGCAATATTGCCACTGACAAATATTTTTCTCGTGTCAAAATATTGGTCAAAATCAAAATTTTGAACCTTGAACAAGCATTAGCAACTACTATGCATGTTGTTTTTGTTACATTATATAACTTCTATATATATGACATGCAGGTTTTTGATCAGGCGTTCAAGCCAACCAGTTAGGCTTGATTTCAAGTTGCGTGGGTTTCAAGCATAGAGAGGAGGCCCGAACCCGACCCGTGTGGTCATCGGGTCGGGCCAGGTCAGGTTCGAGAGTGTCGGGCCTGTCGGCCCATGGGCAAATGGGCAATTCTTACATCCTTAAATGTTGGTCGTGTTGAGCAGGACTAATTGGGTTGATTGGGTAACTTGGGACTAATTTAGTTGGCTTAAGGGTTTGTGTAAGGGTTTTAATGGTTTATCATGTTTAAAGTTGAATGGGTTTTCTAGTTTTCAGTAACCAACCCTAAGTTAATGGGTAAACCTGATTAACTTAAACCATTGGGGAGGGGCTCAGCCATAGGGTTTCTGTGAATTGAAAAGACGTGTCTGAAGCGACGACAACATGTGCCCAGACAGTGGTAGACAGCTTCAAGTGGTGACGGCTGTAGGCAGAGGATTGTGGTGATGACTGCTAGAGATTGATGGGAATAATGACGAACCCCTAGAACTTCGACGATGTAGCTGACCACACATAGGAGGCAGCAGAGCTAAGGCCACGATAACGACCAGGAAGGCGATTATGCAGCAAATGGAACAATTAACAAAGATGGTGAAAACTATGGTTGCTCCAACAGTGCAAAGTACGACATGTACAGGGAAGAGCGACGGTTGCGAGCAACTCCAAGACAAGGAGGCAACAACAATGATGAGATAGAGGCCAACAATGGGGCAAAGTTTAAGGACTCTTAGAGGGCAACAGAATTGCAAGTAGAATCTGACAGTTGGGTGAAGGTGACGCTATCATATGGGGATAATGGTCATATTATACCAACACCAAAATTGAAAGTAGATTGTGCTATGGGTACAAAACCCGCATGAAGGGAGGGGAAGAGAGGGATAGGGAAGAGAGTGTGTGGGGGCATCGCACCTCCACCAATGTCTCACTGGGCTTCCTTGACAGTCGCACAATCCCTAGGCTCTCACAATCGAGAAGAAAGCATAAGCTAATCTCATAAACTCATCTCCATTCTCCACTAAATTTTTTGGAAAATAAGGGAGGAGAGAGGGTGGGTGCTAGGGCCCTTTAAATAGATAACAAAAGAATATACTCTCATATTTAGTATTCACTTAATCCAGATCTGGCAAGAGTGAGCTAAAATTGGATAAATTACAAATAGGTCCAAAAGAATTAAAAATGAAAGCATAATAGAAATTAAAAAATTTCAACTCATTTTTTGAGATTCGTGCCCATGAATCAGTTTCAGTGAACATGCATGCATGAATCCAGCTCTATATCAATACCTTTGTTCCCTCCGCCCTTTTGTAACACTTGCTTCTCAAGCTAGAGCCAGACAAAGGCACCTAGTCTAAGACGAAAAACCTTGATTCTGTCAAGGAACATACCGATTCTCTTGATCATTCACAAAACTCCATTGAAGCAATTTCAAAAATTCAGACTAAACTGAAACCAGCACCGCTAGATTCTCAAACACTTCTGGTAAAAAAAATTTCAGAAGCCTACACCCTTGGAAGTTGCAATCCAAGCCAAAACAGGAATGGATTCAACATCTACTCCAATATATATGACATCCATCAAAACAAAAAGATCTATTCTGAAGTGGATTGAGCAAATGGAAAAGGATATGACTATCCTTATGGTAGAGGGAACTGCAAAAGGCCTTAAAGTTGACAAAGGGTTCAAAAAGAAAGCATACAACATTGTCGCCATAAACTTTTAGATAAATACAAAGTCAAAGTAAAGATGGTGAACATCTAAAATCACCTGAGGCACGTAAGAAGGAATGAAGGAGATATGCAACTATCAAAGGTCTACTAAATGTTAGTGATTTTGGTTGGGATCCGGAAACAAAGACCGTAACAACGGATACTGAGGTGTAGGACTCATACTATCAGGTAAATATTTTCCATTATTACATTCCTTTGCATCCCTTTGTTATACTTGTTTAATTTGAGTTTATTTTTCTCAAGGTTCGAAATCTCAATTTCGATGGAAATTTCGACCTTCCGGATATGAAAATATTTCGTGGAAATATTTTGACAGTGTATAAATATTGCAATTTTGTAAAAATGGTGAAAATATTGATTTTTTGATGGAATTTTTTAGTGAAACTCTGGATAGTCATAAACCAAGTATAGATACACACTTTGGAACACTCAAATAATATTTGTACCCTATCTAGGGTTGTAGAGCTTCACATAGCATGTATTCAATGTATTGAGTCTATGAATCTTGTGCAATCTTGTTTGGTCCGGTTTTGATATATATTTTTCAAATGTTTTTTAATCTTTTTTTTGGATAAAAATATTTTCAAAATAAAGATTAGTTAATTGTTAAAATAATGTTTCAAACGATTTTGAAAGCGGACTCAAAACAAGAAAGTTATCCAAGTTTGAAATTGTGCAAAAATTATGCTAAAATGTGACACTGTTTTTTTATTAAGTCTAAAAAAAATGAGTTTTTATATAGAAACGTTTTTATACATTCAAAATTTTCTAAGACGGACCATGGTTTTCTAGATACACTTGTACTTCTACATCTTGTGCAATTTTTGGAGCTTAAAAGGAGTTGATTTAAGAGGTAAACTATGAGAGGGGTAGAAAAAAAGAAACAGATAAGGAATATTGAGCAAGTGGAGAGAATTTGCCAGATTTGGGAATTTGGGCGAGAGTTGAGGAAGTTTGAGAAAGGTAAAAAAAAAAGATCAGATTTTAATTGCACTGAAATAACACATGAGAAATGCTCAAATGATTAAAAAATAGAGGAAGTATGTTGTCATGAGGATGGGAATGGGAATAATATTGGATTCTAAATGAAGTCAAAAAATCCATACTTGCTAGGGTTTAAATTATGTACCAGAGATTCAGGATTTGTGAAAGATATGGAAGCCTTTGGTGCATATGAGGCTCAATGTTTTAAAAAACGGAAGGCGGAAGGCAGGCGGTCAAGTAGTTTCAAGGCGGAAGGCGGACGACTAGGCGGGCGTCCACCTATATAAAATATATCATATATATTCTATATGTATGTATATATATAAATTCATAATTCTATATTAAAAAACAATAATAGAAAGTTATACATATGCAAACATCAAAACAACCGATCTGAATATAAAAGTTTTATGAAAAGGAAGGAGGGGATCGGGTGGGATCAGGGTTGATTGCGAGGCAGGGGAAAGAGAGCAGCTTTTGAGCCTTTGGGATATCTAGGATATCTAGTTATGTAGTGAAAAGGGAGGAGGGGATCGAGTGGGGTCGGGGTTTTATGAAAAATTATTGCCCGCCTACCAGGAGCCTGCTTGGAACCCGCCTAGGCGCTCGCCTTTTACCCGCCTAGACGGGCGCCTAGGCGGGTCGGATCCCGTCTAAGCGTCCGCCTTTGTTCAACCCGCCTGCAGTGCCGCTTAATGCTGAAGCGGAGCGGCCAACCCCCTAAAACGCCTAGGCGGCCGCCCGGACCGCTTTTTAGAACAGTGATGAGGCTTATGGATGACTCAATAATATAAGAGTTATAAAGATGAAAAGTATAGAAGCAGATTTAAAAATATAGATACAAAACTTCATAGCAACAAGTAATAAGAGGTAATACAAAAGACAAAAACTAGAGGAGTCACGCTTTTAACAATAATGAGGCACGAGCTGCATGACACCTTCGTGTTTCCTAGGTATCACAACAAGGAACCAAGGTCTCCCACCAAGGAAATCACAACAAAGGTATGCCAGGAAAAAAAAAGAGTCAGGATTTCTATGAAATTTGTTGGTCATTCAATACCCAAAAAAAATATGTTGGTCATAGTCCCCTTTATGTAAGGATTCCCCACCAACTTTAACTACAACATTGGAGTAGTTCATGTGAAAATAGCACCTCAGATTACGGCCCCCAACTTGAGCGGGTTGAACCCGATCCAACCAGACTTTGCAACGGGTTTGGACTCATTTTATTCAAAGACAGATTGGGTACAGGTTGGAAAAGTCAATCCGAACTAGATTTGGTTGGGCTCAAGCTAAGGGATCGACCAACCCGAACCCAATTTGAGTATAACATGTCACATTATAGGCCCCACGAATCTTATACCTAAACATGCATGGCTTCTATTCCAAACCGAAAGAGCCACAAACCATCAGATGCTAGAGGTAAAAGATACCTTATTAGTAAGGGTTAAGGATAAATAGCTTTTTTGTGCTATTATGTTCTTAAAAATTCAAAGCTTTGGACAAGTAGTAAAATCAATAATATCTTAACCTGAACCCGACCAAACACACCAACTTGCACTAACCCGAATTTAAACCAAGCTTGGGAATTTATTCTCGGGTTGAACTCGGATTGGGCTGCACGGGTTGAAGGAAGGTCAAGTTGGATTGGGTTACGGGTTCTATAACTCGGGTTGCACATTTTATTAAGGAGCGAGAAATACTAAAGAGTTCATATTCGGACCCCTAGGTCACTGAAGAATGGATGAATCCAGACTCCATCTACCAGGGGTCGTTCAGAACTAGATGATGATATCGAGTACCCTCGAGATGACAAGACAGAAGAGGATATGGCTTAATATCGACATACAGTCTTATATTCGAGACGAACACAGCAAGAGCGAGCTAAGAGATACTAGATGCCGATGCAGTTTGAACCCAGTAGCAACGGCAGTGGACCTGGTCCGTCAGCCCGAGGTTACAGTGGTGTTGGTGGGTAAGGGGCTAATGATGATGAGTTTAGATGGACGAAGAGCGAAGAAGAGTTGACTTGGACGAGCGAGGATGAGTGATTTGTCTTATTCGTGACGTAAACAATGTAAATTTATATAAATAATTCAAACTTTGATGTGAGTTTTCTTCAAACAATTGAAGTAAATATGCATGCACAACAATAAAAGACTTTAATTTAAAATTTCAAAAAATATCTAGCAAAATACCACGTTCAGGGCAATGTTGATTTTTTTTTTTCCACCATTTCGGTCGAGATGTTGAAATTTCGACTAAAATTTCAGTTTTGCCAAGACCGAAACCAAACATGAAATCGAAATCACAAACTATGGTTTGGAGCTATAACTGGATTCTTCTTTAACCAAACTTTCTAAGTCGTAACTGAAAGAGGATGTCTGGATGCCGACGTGCTACTTTTAATATGCCTTGAATACTAAAATCGTTCCAACCAAAAGTCCTTTTTTTTTGTTTGGCCCTTCCCTCTTATTTATAGGAGAGGGTAGTGGCGGCAGGGGGGAGGGGGGATCCAAAGGCAGTGATGTGGCTACCAAGACACTGGTAATAAGATATTTCCCTTTCTCATCTTTACATGATGAGTCCAACACGTGAACATGTTCGTCAGTGAAGTTAAATCACCATTCTCTGGCAACTCAACAGGGAACTCCTCACCATTGTCCTTGTCTCCTCGCATAGGTTGCTAGAAACATCACTTTCATTTTCAAAAACACCAACAAATAAATACCCAGGTAACAGTGTATCCAAAAAGCTTCCATACTCATCAATACCCATATCTGCAATCAGTCTAAATGGGTCATCTACATAACACTCTAGACGAGATGGAGAATATCTCAGAAAAATTATGGCCTTCCTATCTTCATTTTGAATCTAAAGGTCATCCATGTAAGGATGAAGAAATGATCCAGGTAGGACCTTATTCTCACACCATAACGTACGAACCTAAAGACGCACTGATTCTAACGTGCAAAGTTTCCAAGTAGGGCAACTGCCCTCAAACTAGAAACATATAAGGGCGCCGCTAAAGCCTCAGCAACACCTTTTTTGCTATGTTAACACTGGGTGATGGAATCAAAAAGAAGGAAGAGGTCAATTCTACGATAAAAACTCTCTTCACTTTCCAATTTCTGTAGTAGTAATTCCACGACCTCACTGGCAATGCCTTGGCACAATCAATGGCGATACAGGTTGCACGTTCCAAAGTCCATTTTCTCGTTGATAACGAGTTTATCATTCCCTCCAAAGCATGATGAGCAAAAGCAGCTTCACAAAATCCTTTTGTAAGAGTATCTGTCATTTTGGTTTAAGAATATATCTCCACTCCATTTTTTCCATAAACATCAGAAAAATGGATGCTTCAATACCCTCTCCTGATTCATCTAAAGTTTTCACATCCATTTCTTCAAAAGCTAGTGCAAGAAAAACGTTATGACTTTCCTCGTTCTCTGAAGATAAGCCTCCACTCCTACTTCCAACATAAAATAGCATGATAGCGTCCTCAAGCTTGCAACTCGTGGCCTCTTGCCGGTGTTGGAGGAGTGGCTGACGGTGATCTCCATGAACCATGAAATCAATCCCTACTTCTCCGTCTCCATCAAGATGCTGCTAATAACCTTTCTCCAAGTAATAACAAGGGTCCTACTTTGGCGGCCTACCGGAGGGAATAGGTGGCAACCGTATCCAGAGTCGCAAAGGTGAGGTAAAGATGGACCGAGAGATCGGGAGAGGTCGGAGGTGACGTTGCACCCTCGGTGAGGGCTCTGTGCCATTGGGGGAACATAAGAGCACCACTTCCGACTCTCCCTCTCCTCTCCTCTCCTCTCCTTCCTCTCGTCCGACAAGACAGCAGCAGTGCCTAGGTTGTCACTTCTTTGTGCTGGATCCAGTTCTGACTCACTCTCCTCTTCCTTGCCTTCCTCTCGTCCGACGAGACAACAGCACCTAGGCCGCCACTTTCCTACACCATATCCAACCACCAGTCGGCTCTCCGACGTGCTCCAATGATCCCCCAACGACATGGAGCCCTCCCCGGTGATGCAACGCCCCCCTCCGGCCTCCCTCAAGATCATGGTCCATCTCCACCCCAACTCTGCGACTCCTGATACGACGGCCACTTGTTCCCTCTCCGTTGATCGTCAAAGTTGGACCCGCGTGATAGCATGGAGAGAAAGTCATGAGGAGCATCCTGATAGAGATGGAGAGTCCAAACCCAATGGTGAACCAAACCATAAGCCAGTGAAGAAGTGGATCACCGATGCTTCATGGGAATAACAGAGTTGGCATGCCAAATCCATGCTGGGAATTCAACGAGTGAGACTTGATTTAAAAGGAAGGCAACTCTCATCCGGCTTACTCTCCGAAGGCTCTCTATGATCTTATATCGTTGTGGTGCTCTGATCATTTGGGCAGTGTATCAAAGAATCAAATAAAGAATGGAAAACTAGAAAAATAGGCAAACCGAGCAAAAAGAATGGGTCTCTCTTCTTATTTTATAATAATTCAAACGCAGATCAAATTCAAAAACAACAAAGGTAGGTAATGAGCATACCATAATGTGGCAGTAATGAGAATGACGACGTACCTAAGTAGTACAACTACGACGAATGGAATTAGATATGAGACCAATAAAAAATCGAGATAAATATGCGTACATCAACATAAGCCTATGAGTAGCTTTGATTGAGGATGAAATGATGAAAAATCCTTTTTGGATGGTTGGGCCAAATGCATCATGGTCCAGAAAGATGATAAAGGGGGCTTCAGATTTAGATAAAAAGGCAAGAGTAGAGGAAAGGATCAAAGTAGACTTCCAAGCGAAAAGGGTTTTGAAGAAAACACTGCTTAGGTTTGGCCTTGTATAGGAATTGATGGTACAGGAGGAATGATTAACTCGAACCCAAAGAGATGGGATGGGAATGTTATGTGCTCATCAGGGAATGATCTTGCTCAATTATTCTTGAAGCAAAGTTCGGCACGAAAAGCTGTTTCGGTGCTTATATTCCAATTAGGTTCAATGATAGGGTCATACACATTTCTCAACTATTCAACTGAATAATGAGAATCACGGCTGCAAAACACATTCGGTTGGCCAATTGTCATTATTTTATTTGGTTTAAGTACACATGCTACCAACTACAACCCTGTAAATGATATTAACAACAGCACAAGCTTGTACAGAGGAAGAAATTAGAAAAGTATGATGATGTATAATGCATATATAATATTTTTGTACGTACATATGGCAATCAATATTGGTTTCAAGATAAAGATGCATACCAAGGTAGATATGTTAGTCTCATTGTACTTCTCTTCCCATTCTCTCTGAGCATTTTCCTCTGCTTGGTACTGCCCAATGAGCTGGGCCTGCTGCTCTAGAACTCTTTCCATTTCCTCATCACCGTCTCTCCGCTCGACATAAAGACCAGAATCAAGTTCTTTGTTGTGAGCATCAAGAGAACATCCAACAGAAGCATGTGAAGACACTTCCTCTATATCATTTCTGGAAGCTTCGATAGGGAAGTCAGGCTGTCCATCAAAATGATTAGAATGCAAAGCCCCCCTCTTTCCATGGGCATCAAGGATAGGATTGTCTGGCTCAGCCTCTGCTGCTGATCTGGTGAAAGAGAACCATTACAAATAAGTCACTTGAGAGAAAAAGGATAGAGATGTTGGATGTAAATGTGGGCCGGGTAAAGAACAGGGGGGTTTCAAAGAAAAACCTCATTTCCCTTGGTGTAATCTTCCGGCATGATTTACCCAAATGACGTTTCCCAGCAGACTCAATAGTTGATGAGAAACTGCTACGCCTTTGCCTCTGCCTAATTTGCTTAGTTCTCTGCTTTTCTTGAGGGTCCGTACTATTACTGCGCCCTTTCCAAGATAAGCTCCTACCCTGTGAGGGAGGAGATTCATGCAATCCATCCTCAACTTCACTTTTCCTTGAGGCAGTGGAGGACTCATCTTCCTTAACACCGCTCTCTTCTAGTCCTCCATTAGCATCATCTTGATCAGATGATGAATTGACTATCTCAGCAAAGTCACCAACCCCTTGATTCTCCAGGATAGCGAGAACCCTAGCCGCTGCCGTCTCAGCTTTCTCCCGCTGGATCATCATGATCCTAAGCTGCTCTTCCAACTCCATGACCTAACCAATCGAAGAAACCGAATCCAATTTACATGGATAACCTCAAGGGAACCCATTTCACAAAGAAAACAGGGAATTCAACCGCGTACCCTTTTACCCAGTTCGTCGGCTCTCTGCTTCGCAGTCCTGGAAACAGATCTCTCGGAGAGCAACCGAGCTCGAAGGAACTCGATGGTCATTAGTGTTGATTCACCCATAGCTCCACTTCTTCTTCAAAAACCTAGCTTGATGCACAATCAGAAAAGAAATTGCATGTGCAAAATCAGTACAAACCAAAGGCTCTCGATCAAAATTTTTGGAGGGCGAGAAACTGAAATCCCCAAAAAGGGGGGGAAAAAAAGAAGAATTGAAGGTAGAACAAGATCTGATAAACAAATTATACAAGTAGACATACATCTCATACATAGAATTACAGCAAAAAAAGCCATATTCGGTAGTAATTCTCAACTGAACTTAACCGATCTTCCAAAAAAAATAGAAACCCTAATCCCCAAAACGGCAAATACCATCAATGGCATCGCTGTGACCTGAGATCCCCACAATCGACAGCTCTCTTACCGCCCTCAAAAAAACCCTAATCCCAAGAACGACGAACACCAGAAATCGCATGAACGATTTCGAAAACCCTAATCCCCAGACGGGGTAAGCACCAACGCTCCAGCTTACCTCCGGCTTCTGCGATTTCTTCGATGCGAGCAGTTTGTACCGTTGGTGGCGTGGAGAAGAAGCGGAGGGGACCCTTCTGGCTTTATAGGCTTTTAGAACGAAGCCATTTACGGTTTTTCAAAAATTCCTTTTTTTGGTAAATTACACTCTGCCCCCCTGAAGTTTAGCTCAAAAAACACTTAACCCCCCTAGCATTAATAAAAACTATATTTTATCCCCCTTTAATTCAGTTTTTTTTTTTTTTTTTTAGCATTTCCTTCGATTCAGTTTTGATCAGGCAAGAATTACTAAATGAGAAAATTAAGTAGTTGACAAAAGGAGGTATTTCCAAATTTTAGGATTCGATTTGGAAATATAGAGGAGTTAAGTGTTTTTGAGCTAAACTTCAAGGGGGCAAAGTGTAATTTACTCTTATTTTTTAGAACCTACGGGAAATGACTTCTGCTCGATATGAGCTGACTTCAGAAGTCATGGTTTCAGTCAGTCCGACCGAACGGGGCATTATCAATTTTTTTATTTTTTTAAATTTCTAACCCAAGTCATCTCTTGAATTTAACGTCAAGCTTTTTTTTTTTTTGTAATTAAAGTCAAGCTATTATCGCAAGGAATTTCTATGGTACCCACTTCCGAACGTACCGAAGTTCATAGTGGCCATCCGATTGCCTTACGGTGGATCTGAGGTGGATCCACCTAGGACTCATCCTATGACCCCTAGGATAATGCTCTCACCACTGTGATGCATGAAAAATGAGATGGATGATGGAGATGGATTCAGTAAAATATCAAATTTTTTAATTCGGTACCAAACTTTCTTTTTTAGGCTCACAATCGGAGTCTCTCTTAAAATTAATAGGCCAATTTTTTTTCTATCTAGAAGAATTCTGCACGGTGGGAGTGGACTCACATGAGAGAAAGAAAGAGGAGGGAGGACGATAAAATAGATAAAGAGTAAATACATGCATACTTGCCCTAAATTTTTTCAATAAGGTCTAAAAATATATCATTATATATGCTCTTAATATTTGTTTTTGTCCCTTAAATTATTCTGACAGAGGTATAATTGTATAAATAAAAAAATTTCATAAGGTTGTTTTTTTTATAGAGTAGAGATACTATAATTGGTCTAACCCCTGTGCAAAGCCCGAGAATGACAAACACAATAGGGGTGCAACTTGGGCTGGGTAAACCTGAGAACCGAACCAACCCGACCTAAAAGGGTTGGGTTGGTTCGGGTATTTTACAAAGTTGGATTGGGTTGGTTCTCATTTTTCTTGACCCTATTAAATTCGGATTGGTTCTAGGTTAGGGCTCAAGTAAACCCAAACCAGCCCGAGAACCGAACCCACATAAAAATATAGTATATATTTCCAAATATGGTTCAAAATATACTATACATTCTCGACAACCGAACCAAACCGATTAACTTGTCAATTAATCTTTGTGAATTTACTTGACAGTATCTATGAATATTTCCACCATTTGGTAGTATCCATGAATGCTTTACTTGTTACACTTTGAAGGAACACTTGGCATGATGGATGATTTATGTATGAGTAAAATTGATCCAAGAACTTAACCGAACAAACCTGATTTGATTCGGATCAGGTTTAGTTGGGTTTATATTGAATTCGGATTAGATTGAGTCAGAAAATTATAGAACCGATTACTTTCGGATTGATTTCAAGTTAGCTAAAACCCGAACCAAACACGACCCGAGTTGCACCCCAAAGACACCCCATAATAGTTAGGTGCTAGGACACCCCACCACAAATACCAAAACCCAACCCACCCACACACATCTCATGAGACATGAGTCATCCAGTAGCCCCCCTAACGATGTCGGAGATCGCACCACCACTGATGGAGCAGTCGGGGGTTGGGTGCAATGCACCACGTAGGCCTCGTCACAGGTGGCTACGCCCGAGCTCACCCGTTCGGGCGGCTGCCATCGATGCAGTTGTAGGTTGATGGAGTGTGATTCACCCAATCGAGGTGACTTGCTGTCGCCTCAGCCTTCCATCGCTGGTCTGAGTTCTGATCACCGGTCAAGGCTACCTACCACTAGAGGTTTTATATATAGGATAATGATCCAGTGAGTTAACTCTTCTATGAGATAACTTTGAGAAACCTATCTAGAGGTTTTAGAATTTGATAAATATTGGTGAGCATGCTCTCTATGGCAAGTTGATCATCCTCACAAAAAATCATCAAATTCTAAAACATCTAGAGGCATCAAATACACAATTCAAATTATTGGTTTTAATGGACGGTCGATAAATCTTCTAACATTTGATGCCCTTAGAGGTTTTAGAATTTGATGATTTTTTGTGAGGATGATCAACTTGCCATAGAGAGCATGCCCACCAATTTTCATCAAATTCTAAAACCTCTAGATAGATTTCTCAAAGCTATCTCATATCTCACTCGATCGCTACCATATATATATATATATATATATATATATATATATATATATATATATATATATATATATATATATATATATCAACATGGCGATAAAAATGAACGACCGATAAAAGAGCAACACATTTGGATGGCCTACAGGTCTTGGATCGGGCTGAAATTTTTTGTGTGTCCAATCCAATGGTGGGTGATCAATCCCCAAAAAAATAAAATACCAAAACTACCCCCAAAGGGGGTGGCCGTACGTTAAGGCCGCAATGCATCACTACTATATATATATATATAGAGAGAGAGAGAGAGGGGGGGAGGGGGGCTGTTACGTTGAGTTGTGAGCAGCAGTAGGAGAAAATGAGCTGCGGGTATTTTGACCCCTCTAGAAGTTTTGGAATTTGATGAAATTTGTCTAGGGTAAGATGATCATCCTCACCAATTTTTATCAAATTCCAAAACTTCTAGGGGGGTCAAATGGTCGAAGAAAAATCTGTAAATTTTAACGGTGACTGCGGACGGCAGATTTTGCTTCGACCAGTTGACCCCCCTAGAAGTTTTGGAATTTGATGGAAATTGGTGAGGATGATCATCTAACCCTAGACAACACCCTCACCAAATTTCATCAAATTCCAAAACTTCAAGGGGGGTGAAAATACCCGCAACTCACTTTCTAAAACCATAGCTCACAACTCACCGTAAAATTCCTCTCTCCCTCTCTCTCTCTCTCTCTCTCTCTCTCTCTCTCTCTCTCTCTATATATATATATATATATATATATATATATATATATATATATATATATATATATATATATATATATATATATATATATATATATATATATATATATATATATATATATATATATATATATATATATATATATATATATATATATATATATATATATATATATATATATATATATATATATATATATATATATAGAGAGAGAGAGAGAGAGAGAGAGAGGATACGGGGTATAGGCTGGCGGCCTATTTCGACGAAATGGGCAGCCGCCCATTTGACACCCTTAGGAGTCTTAGAATGTGCTGATTTTTTGTGAGCATATGCACCTTACCTTAGATAGCACACCCACAAAAAATCAGCACATTCTAAAACTTTTAGGGACATCAAATGTTACATTTCAGATTAACGGTTACAACGGACGTTCGATAAAACTTTTAACATTTGAAGCCCCTAGATGTCTTAGAATGTGCTGATTTTTTGTGGGTGTTCTATCTACGATAAGGTACTTATGCTCACAAAAAATCAACACATTCTAAAACTCCTAAGGGCTTCAAATACGTGGCTGCCCATTTCGTCAAAATGGGCTGGCAGCTCATTTCCCGTTTCCTCTACATATATATATACTAGTAATGCCCGTGCCTGTCGGCACAAAAAAGATTTCGAGGGCAAGGACAATATTTTGAGGAATGTGACAATATTTTAAAAAATGGCAATAAAATATTTTGAGAGCGATATAATATTTCAAGGGTGATAACAATATTTCGTGAGTAATGATAATAGTTTGAGGGTAGTGACAATATTTCGTTAGCGATGATGATTCTCGTGTTTGTCGGCACTCGAGCAAGGCGAAAAATTGGTTCGGCGATGCCCATAATCAATGGGGGCACCCACATTCGGATGGGGAGCCCACACATGATGAAAACAATCTAATTCGTCGGCAAAGCCCACCTTTGGAACTGCAACGATCGCCTTCACCGGTAAGAAACTACACATTCAAATCTAATTCACAACTGAATTGAGTCCCCCATCCTCTACATAGTTTCTTAAATAAATAAAAAAGGTAGAGATAGAGAAAGATAGAAAGATCCCTAAAACCTGCATCCGGCTAGAGAAGGATTTGAGTTTGATCTTGCAGACCTGACCAAGCATTAGCGAGGACCCGTACTTGGCGTGCGCATTCCCCTTGATCATCGACGGGTGACAACTGTAATTGATGTCAGCGGGCGGCACGGGCAGCTGGGGTCTCTTCCATCTGATGCCTGGAGAAAGAGAGAGAGAGAGAGAGAGAGAGAGAGAGAGAGAGAGAGAGAGAAAGAGAGAGAGAGAGATCCGAGTGCGATTCACCGATCTGGGGCAGACCACGCCTGGTTAGGATGCCTTTGGCGGCCACAACAACTGCCTTCAGCAACAAAACATTTCCGGTGGAGGACGCCCACAAACGACGGGGGCAAAAAAAATCCATTCAACAGCTCCCACATTAGGTCATGGCGCCCCCACCAATACCGTCAAACCTCCGAGACTCGACTACAAAGACGTGACAAAAGATTTCGAGGGCGACAAAAAAAAAATCAAAGGCGTGACAAAATTTCGAGGGAGGAGACAATATTTTAAAAATGACAATAATAATTCAAAAATAGTGGTAATATTTTGAAGGAGATAATAATATTTCAAGGAAGACAATATTATGTGAAAGTGCCCATATTCGATGGGGGCATCCACATTCGACATGAGCGCCCATATTCGCTAAGAGCATCCACATTCGACATAGATGTCCACATTTGTTAGGTGCATACTTGTATGGGTAACATTGTTCTTCCTCAAAAAGGGTGACAATCCTTTTTTGTGTACACATTCTCATTCTTGAGGCCCACACGGGATATAGCAATCCTCTTACCTTTTTTTTTCAATTCATTGAAAGGGGCGGGGAGGTCACAATTGGACCTCCTGGAGGTACCACAGGTCGGGTGCGGTTAACCGATTAGGCTTGGGTGAAACAAACGGGTGTAATGGATGCTCGGTTCTTGCTGCACTCGGACGACCCCCTTCTCGGCGACCAGATCACAATATATCATCCCCACATAATTTCATCCCCACATTTCAACTCGATTCAATCTTAGCCGTTCCCCTCTTTCTAGATGAATCTCACTCATCCTAACACTAATTTATCTCATCCCCTCATTCTATCCTCCTCTCAAAAACAGATCCTGACCGTTCTTTGTACCCCCCACAAAACTGTAGCTTAAATTATATAGATTATCCAAACAATACCTTAAATTTTGATTCTAGGATCTCTGCACTTCACGATTAGAGCATCTCCAACCGGCTCCGAAGGAGAGCTCTGAAGGCCCATGTGGCACTCCGAACGATTTTGGGCGCTCCAACCGGCTCCGAACGAATCTCCCAAGGCCTACGTGGCATGCCACATAGGCCACGTGCCCCCCGGACCTCCGAAGCCCTCCACATACAACAGAGGTCCTTCGGAGCCTCCGAGCGAATAAAAAATTCTGATTTTTTTTAAAAAACCCCCCGCACCTTTCATAAATTATTTTATATATACATATATCAAAACATCACTTTTCAACGGCTACTTTTAATCCGATCGAGGAGCAACGGCTACGATGAGGTGGCAGCAACGGCTACGATGAGGTTTGGAGTAAATTTGGAGAGTTTGGATAACTTGAAAATGGGTAGGGTGTTTGGTGCAAAAAGCGAGCCCCACTTGCTTCGGAGGTGCTCCGAGCTTTAGAGCCGGTTGGAGATGCTCTTAGGTCCTCTCTCAATCTCGAATTTTAGCTGGTACGGGTGGAAACCCTAGATCTACTTTTTTTTTCTTGCTCATCGTTTTTGGATGAATTTTTTTTTCACCGGTTTGATTTGTAGTCTTACCAATTTAGGGTTTCTGTAATTAGGGGCTTTATGAGAATTTTGGATTTTTGGGCTGATCAATTCGTGATTTTTTTCACAGGGTTTTGATTCTAGGGTTCAGAGATGGCCAGTGGGTTTGGGGCGTCGACGGGCAGAGAGCCCCAGAGCTCTTCTTGCTCCGGCGGCAACGACGCCGGACGTTTTGAATGCAACATCTGCTTCGATTTGGCACAGGACCCGATCGTGACCCTCTGCGGCCACCTCTTCTGCTGGCCTTGCCTCGACAAATGCCTCCATCTCCATGCCCACTCCCCGGAATGCCCGGTCTGCAAGGCCGTCGTCGAAGAGGAGAAGCTAATCCCTCTCTACGGGCGAGGGACGATGCCCGCCGACCCGCGGTCTCGATCGGCCCCGGCCGCCCACATCCCCGATTGTCCCACAGGGCAAAGGCCGGCGCCGGCGCCGCAGCCTGACCCGAACCAATATCCGCATGCAAATCCATGGCTCATGGGTGGCCCGTTGTTCAACCTCCTACTGCACGTTATTGATTATGATGCATTTTAAATTAATGGTGGGAGGGGACCAGTACAGGTGGCAGCCATAGGAAAATAACCCTTGGCAAGAAAACGCGTGAATAATCGGATAAAAACCGAACGTATCCCTGATTTTTTTACATATAAACCCTTTAAACGATTATTAAATTTTCTTTTTTACAATCAGGTCCTTCACTAATTTATTACTTCCTCCACTTAATTTCATCCCCACATTTCAACTCGATTCAATCTTAGCCGTTCCCCTCTTTCTAGATGAATCTCACTCATCCTAACACCAATTTATCTCATCCCCTTATTCTATCCTCCTCTTAAAAAAAGATCCTGACCATTCTTTGTACCCCCCACAAAACTGTAGCTTATTATATATAAATATATATATGTATACATATATATATATATATATATATATATATATATATATATATATATATATATATATACATATATATATATATACATACATATATATACATATATATATATATATATATATATATGAGAAACAAGATGCTACCTGTGAAAATAGCGTTCTTCGCTGCTTTGATAGGTCTCCGATGGTTATCAAAGCCTTGAACGAATACAAAGGTCATTCGAACTTATAATCGGAAGGTGCTAGAAGTCACCGAAGGTGGTTGCCGGGTGCAGATGTCCTCGGAGGTCACCGGATGAGATAGGGTGATGAATGGACGGCTCACAATAGAAATAGTCACCAAAGTCCTCTATCGGTGGAAACCGACAGGTGGGGTCAGCGGAGATCACCGGTGGAGGTGATCAGAGGTTGTTTATATTAATTCTGGCCGGAGATCACATGTGGCACGACCGTGGTGGGTTGTCAAAGCAGCAAAAACGCTGCTTTGAGAGGTAGCATCCCGGCCCTCTCTCTGTCTCTCTCTCTCTCTCTCTCTCTCTCTATATATATATATATATATATATATATATATATATATATATATATATATATATATATATATATATATATATATATATATATATATATATATATATATATATATATATATATATATATATATATATATATATATAGAGAGAGAGAGAGAGAGAGAGAGAATGCGGGGTATGAGCTGACAGCCCCATTTTCATTTTAGGCTGTCAGCTGCTAGCCTTCCGATTCTACCGATCATGTCCATCCGATTAAAAAAAAAAAATCACACCATCCTCTCTCTCTCATCCACAATCTCTCTCTCTCTCTGGTTCGCTGAGAGAAAACCACCACCGCACTCACTCTTCTCTCTCTCTTTCTCTCTCTCTCTCTCTCTCTCTCTCTCTCTCTCTCTCTCTCTCTCTCTCTCTCTCTATATATATATATATATATATATATATATATATATATATATATATATATATATATATATATATATATATATATATATATATATATATATATATATATATATATATATATATATATATATATATATATATATATAGGGGAGGGATACTCTTACAAGTGAAGTCTTACAAGTGGAGGTTACTAATGATCCAGGCTGTCCGTTTCGAAACGGACGGATCCGATTAACCCTCCCCACCTCTCTCCCTCTCTCTCTCTCTCTCTCTCTCTCTCTCTCTCTCTCTCTCTCTCTCTCTCTCTTTCTCTCAAATGCAGCACCCCCGACCCCCATCCCCACCGACCCCGACCCCGACCCCTTCCCCTCCGGCTCAGGCTCCGGCAGCCCCCCGACCCCCCCTCCGGCAGCCCGATCCCCTCCGGCAGCCCGATCGCAGCCCCTTCCAACGTTGAATCGCACTCGCCGGAGCTCGACGGGGTCGGGGCCAGAGCTCGACGGACGGGAGGGAGCCGGCAGGGGGGTCGGGGTCGACGCCGGAGGGGATCGGGGTCGGGGCTGGAGCTGGACGGGACGGAGGGGATCGGGGTCGGGGCTGGAGCTGGACGGGACGGAGGGGATCGGGGTCGGGGTCGGGGTCGGCGCCGGAGATTGGGGTCGGGGTCGGCGCCGGAGGGGAAGGGCGGGGTCGGAAGGGGCCGCCGGAGCCGGAGGGGGAGGGGGGTCGGGCTGGGTCGGGCTGGGTTTTACTTGGGAGAGAGAGAGAGAGATATAGTGATGGATAGGGAATTGATCCCAGCCATCCATCAGATCCGATCTGATGGCTGGGATCATTAGTAAACAATGCTTGTAATACTTCACTTGTAAGAGTATCCCTCCCCATATATATATATATATATATATATATATATATATATATATATATATATATATATATATATATATATATATATATATATATATATATATATATATATATATATATATATATATATATATATATATATATATATATATATATATAGGACTGTTAGGATGCGGCGTGCGGTGCGTGCGGCGCACCGCAGCAGCCATCTGATGCACTGCTGCGTGCATCGCACGCACCGCAGCAGTGCATCAGACGGCTGCGGTGCGGCGCCGCACGCCGCGCCCTCTCTCTCTCTCTCTCTCTCTCTCTCTATATATATATATATATATATATATATAGAGAGAGAGAGAGAGGAGTCCAGTTGTAGGAAGAAAGATTTAGTGCAGAATAAGGGGGTGTTTGGCAAGAGGAACAGATGTTCCGCTTATTTCTCATCAAGTAGGGGGTAGGGACAGATCCAGGAATCAATTCTTCGGGGGGCGAATGTTAGAAAAATCTTTGGGGGGGTGGGGGGGGTGTTCTTAAATTTTGTTAAAACATCAGGGAGGCAAACCAGGGCCGGCCCTGAGGGTAGGCGAGCAAGTTA
The DNA here is from genome assembly GCA_947650365.1 of Chamaelirium japonicum. Lineage (NCBI taxonomy): Eukaryota > Viridiplantae > Streptophyta > Magnoliopsida > Liliales > Melanthiaceae > Chamaelirium > Chamaelirium japonicum. Next base: position 32,221,016 of record OX393559.1, read on the forward strand.
GTTGCTTAGGACCCCCAATTAATTTACACTAATGGGGGCCCCATAGCCAAGCCCAAATACTAAAGGAGGGGGGGCCAACAGCCAAGTCCAAATGGCAAACACCAAGAGCCAAATAGGGCATTCTCCAATAAAATAAAACCTTTGATCTACTGTGCTTCATCCCCAAAAATAAAAAACCTATGAGGCGGGCAGCGGAAGAGAAAGGAAAGGTCGACTGTCGGGATTGGCCGTGACTTTCGCGGCCCCATCCCCAATTCCCCTCCTCTCTTGCGTCCCTCCTCGTCTTCCAGACCCTCTCCCTATCCGCCAACGTCCTCTCCGACGACCATGTCTCAAGAAAGATTGAATGGATTTGTTATCTGTTGAAAAAACTATGGTAGAAAAACTTGATTATACAATCTTAATTAGTAACTTTGCAGCTAAAAATGCAAGAAGAGTAATGTTTGAGTGATATTGCTGATATTTCTTTTCGGTATTATATTTTTGGAGTTTGTTTGGTGTGTTTTCTTATTGTAAACTGGATTTTATTAAAGTATGATTCAACAAAAACTTGTTAGTCTTATTTTATCTTTTAGGTTATTCTGGTGATTTTTTGTGATCTTAATCGATGTAAGCAAATTTTAGTAGTTGATTTTAGTAATTATATATAAAAGTAAATTTTGTATGGACACTTGCAAAAAAAAATTACTGGTACTTAAAATTTTTTCTTGTATTAATATGTATAGGGGGGCCAACTTTTGGAGTCCGCCTAGAACCCCCAAAACCTCAGGGCCGGCCCTGGGGCGAACTTATATAATTTTAAAATAATCCTATCTAATACTACTATAATAAGGGGTTCTCTTTCGAATTTAGGGGAGACGATTGCCCCCCCCCCCCCCCCCCCCCACCCCCCCCCCCCTCTAGATCCATCCTTGGTAGGGTCGGAGTGGCAATGGGTCGGGTTCATGTCGTGTCTAGTTTCGGGTCGTGTCCAAAACCCCTAGACCCGGACCCGACCCGTTTAACTAATCGTGTCTAGATCCTAAACTCGTACCCGACCCGTTTACCACACTGGTTTATTCAGTTGACCCGATTCGACTCGACCTGATCTAACCCGGTAGACCCACTGGTACTATATATTACAGCATCGGATTGCGGGTAGACCCAACCCGACCCGGCCCGTTGAATTTTAAACTGGTCTTCCCGGGTCTACCATGTCCAGACCCTAAACCCGGACCGACCCGTTTATTAAACGGGTCTATCGTGTCAACCCATTTACGACCCGAACCCGTTTAGCCCTGACCCAAACCCGCTAACTTTGTGTCCTGTCGTGTCAGGTCCGAAATTACCAGCCCTAAGTAGAAGGTATTCTAGTCAATTACTTTTTAAAACTGTAAATCGATCGCTCAGCCATCCGGTTGGCCTAGAAACTCGTGGAACAATCAAATCTCATTCCAACTCCTTAATTCCGAGGAACAAAAGATATCCATTACTTTTAAAATCAGGAACCGGGAATAGAAACAGGCGGTTCGGTTTCAGATTGATGCCAAACACCCCCTAACCTGCCAGAGTATGAGCCGATGTATTAGCAGTATACCTGATTGGAAATGAGATTAACAACTGTCAGAGCATCACCTTCAACGTTGCTCTTTGTCAAACGTAGTTGAACGCGCCTACCTAGACCCAGTCCGAATTCTCCACCCTCCACCACCGGTGGGTCTCTGGAGTCAACTTTCAAAGATTGACAATAGCTGCCGCGGCGGATGCTCGCGCAAGACGAGCAGTGTGAAGTGAGTGTACATGACATGATCTCTCTCTCTCTCTCTCTCTCTCTCAAGTCGAGCAGTGTGAAGTGTGTGTACATGATCTCTCTCTCTCTCTCTCTCTCTCTCTCTCTCTCTCTCTCTCTCTCTCAAGACGAGCAGTGTGAAGTGTGTGTACATGCTCTCTCTCTCTCTCTCTCTCTCTCTCTCTCTCTCTCTCAAGACGAGCAGTGTGAAGTGTGTACATGATCTCTCTCTCTCTCTCTCTCTCTCTCTAGCTAGCGTGCATGCATACCAGTAGTGTATTTTTGATAACCATAACAAAATCAATCCGGCTATTTTGTCTTTTACTCAAGGGTAAAATAGATATTTCACGATTATTTTGGGGATGACTTGATAGATAGGAAGGTTACTACAAAAAATTTCCAAAACACGAACAGCTAGCTTAACATAAAACATGAGCAATGAGCATTGCTCCACAAGAGATGAGTAACAAACTTAAGAAGAAAAAATGTGAGCACAAAGAATCCCCGGTCCAAGCAAGCATCCGATTCATACCTCGGTCTCCAGTTGAGTGACCGATCTATCTCCTCTGGAAGTTTAGGTACCTGATGCTGAATGAGAACACAATGAAGAAGGCAAGCACGAATCCGATGTGAGCCAGCACTACGTATTTGAGAAAGCCGTACTCGAAGCCCAAGCCATTCTTTAGGAACTCCTTGATTGGAACGCTCTGTTCGCCCGGTATCGCCACCACAGTCTCCATTTCGCCCACCTGGGATACCACAATACCGTAGAGCGTCCAGGCCACCGGGGATCCCCAGTAGTACCACCTCCACCATCCAGGCATAACCTAGAGAGAGAGAGGATCATTAGGCGCTGTTAACAACAATCTAACTACAATGGTAAAATCTCTCCTGGTCTGCATTCCACTTACCGGCCTAGGTACGAGGAATCCCGAGAACAAGTTCCATAAGCCTAGACAGAAAGACATGAATATAGAGGCGATTTGGGGGCTGGGCGTGAGGGATACCGCCATCATACCACACATTGTGAAGTAGAGGAAGCACATGAAGATGAAGTAGATGAAGCACAAGAACCTATCTGCTTGCCAGCTGAACCCAAGCATAGAGAAGAGAAGCAGGCCATAGATAAAGCTTTGCACTGCCACATAGACTACCTCAATGCTCACCTGCAATAAAAGGGACAAATAAACCCAGTGTTGTATGTGTATTCAGTAACAAGGCAGGGAGGCTCCTGTTATAATTCTTCCACAAGTACAGTAAGAAGATTCTGAATTGAGTTTGACAAAAATTTAAGCAGCTTCACTGTTCAGGATTCCAGGAAGTTCCGCACATAGTGTGTGTGTGTGTGTGTGTGTGTGTGTGTGTGTGTGAGAGAGAGAGAGAGAGAGAGAGAGAGAGAGAGGTTTACTTGAGCAAATGCATAAGCCATCGCCGAGTACATCCCTGCTGCTCTTTCACGATAGAAAACGGTCCTCTCAACGGCCACAACAGACTGCACCGCGGTCGCATTGGAGGATCCAAGAAAAATAATTGCCGCATACATGGCTCCCAGAAGATCATACAGATCCTGTAGCTTGGTTCTATAAAAGTAGGACAACGCATTAGCATGATATCTCTTGGCATCGTAATCAGGCTTTGAGAGTCGGAAGAGATTTTGTACAGATAAATAATGTGTGGAAAAACATTCTTGGCTTGAACACCAATAGTGTAGCTACACAGAAGCAGAAAATTAGCTCATCTTAGCTAATGCTCCAAGGTTAATTTATTTTCACAGCTATTTGATCTTACCGGGTAAGGTATTTGAAAGACCTATAGTTGTAAAAGAAACGATAAAAACAACATAAAAATGGCAAATATTAAAAAAAAAACCAGACCCAAGTCGATTTTATCATTCTTGGTCACCATCTAAGGCGAAGATATTGAAAGTTGATTGGTTTCCTTTTAAGAGTCATAGTCAGATGACTCAGATCCCATCATGAGATATCCTATTTAGCATATTATGAAACACCACATATTTCGATAATTCTCACGGAATCTTTTTCATTTATTTTCCCACGACGATTGCCCTCAAATTCTTTCCCTTGATTAAGGGATTTGATGCTTTAGAATCCAACAACATACATCACAAGATGAATGGCTCCATTCTCTGATGTGTAGCGATCCTGCGCATTTTTTGGGTCTTGTTGATTAACAAATTAGACTTCTTGTCTCTTCAAAATATTGTATCCGCAGTGTAGATGAAAATATTTAGCATTGTCATGTTCCAGAAAGCGTGCTGAGCTGACCCAAGACTGATCGGTCAATTTCTAAGGCAATCAATATTCGTTTTGAGCTAAGAAATTTATGGAAGTTCATTACCTTAGTCAAGATCATGGCCCTCCAATAATTCTACTTTCTCATAGTATGGACTTCATTTTAATTTATAAGATTAGGTACAATTTTTCATAGTATGGAAATATTTAGAACGTGATGAAGAAGCTAGTCCACGATGAAGGTAACGGCCAAGATTAGGTACTATTTTTTTGAAGGTCCCCGTTCCCCTTGTATGAACTTCGTTTTAACTTACAAAAGGGCCTCATCGATAAGGGTTAAATTGCAATAAAATATTTTCCAAATAGATTTGAAAGTGGATTAGACAGGACAAATTCACACAGACAGCACCCAAGTAGCCCTCTAGAATATGGTTGCTGACATTCATAAAGTTCATATTTGCTCTCTTTCTCCTCTCCCTTGGTGTTATTTTTCCTGATTGTATCCTAAAATCCTACAAAAATTTTCAGAAAACCAAAAAAATACCCTGAAAATGCCGAAATGCTTCTAGAATCACGTAAAGAGTCCTAGAGTACTTCAAACCGGTTCCTTTTATTTGACTTATTTTCTATTAGTTATTTTGATGGAGGGTTGTGTTTTATACAAGGGAGAGAGAAACAAAGGATGAAATCAATTATACGTCAATTAAATTCTTATTTTGAGCATTGTTATTTTTTGTTCATTCTTGAAATTTCTCAAATATTTTTGAATTTCAGAAATTTGCCTGAAATTTGAACCTTTTTTCTCATTCATTCTAGTCTCTTTTGCATATTGATTTCTCCTTATCTGATCAATACATTTGATTATACTGATTGAACAATACTTGGCTTCTTGGCCCCAAGCAGGAGCCTCCTCTGCTTGGGCCGAGGTGGCAACATACGATAAGCCTTAAAGACATGTGGGGCTACATATTTAAAAAGTTGCATCATTTGGGGCCATTTTTTTTTTTTGGAAGATCATTTGGGGCCATGTGAGTCATTTTAACGCACTTAATTTTTACTCCACTTATTTGCTCTATGGTGTGGTGCCACATCAACCCCATCAGAAGACTCTTGCTTGGGGCCAAGTAGCCAAGTATTAATTATTCATATTGATTTCACCAAATCGGTAGGATCCCATGCACCACCTAATATTTCAATAAGATACCACATGCTTTCTTTTATATTACGCCTTGGTATTAGATACCTGAATTTTTATTTCCTGTTCTTGGACCCGTTTCTTTATCTTATCATTTTTCCATTTGGGATGAATGGATGGCTTGTGTTTTAGTTTCTTATTTCTGTCCTTGATAATCATATGATCAGACCCACAAAGATAGCTGGTTCATCCAAAATATAGAAACCACATCTCGATTTTTCACTCTTGTCTACGGTTAAAAACTGTTTTTTGTCTAGTTGTTGCTTTTATATTACTTTCCCTCATTATTTTACTGATTTCTCTTTCTTTCACTTATCAAAACCGCTCTTCCATCTCTTAGTTTAAAAATATAATTAGCATTTCATGGTTCTTATTTATTTAGGGTCTTCTACAAAGATGCACTTACCACTGGCGTTTGGGGAGTTGTTTATTCAGATTTGCAGGGCGATCAATCATATGAAAAGCTGCAATAAGCAAGTATGTGTTTCCCAAAAATGAAAAATGTACCAGCCAAAAGCACACTGGTACACGACGTTCTACTTTCTAATAACAAGTTTGTGTATTGGTAAGCTATTATTCAAATTGATTTTAATGGAGTTAAGTAGGCCGAGGAACTTCAACTTTTACACACTATGGTACGATATAGATTAGACGAGCATGTTTCAATTAAAACTTCTTATCAAAAAAAATAAAGGGGAAGTTTGACATAAGTCCTTTTTGAGAGATGACTTTTAGTTGCAGGCAAGGTTCGAAATTTCCATTTCGGTCAATGTTTCGACCCCTCTGGATATGGAAATATTTCGACAGTGTGCAAATATTATGATTTTATAGAAATGGTGGAAATATTGATTTTTTAATGAAATTTTTCAGTGAATCTCTGCATAGTCATAAACCAAGTATATATACACAATTTGGAACACTCAGATAATATTTATACCCTATCTACAGGTGTAGAGCATCACAAAGCATGTATTCTACATTTGAGTCTGTGAGTCTTGTGCAGTCTTGTTCGGTCATGTTTTGATCTATGTTTTTAAAATGGTTTTTAATCCTTTTTGTGGATAAAAATGTTTCCAAAATAAAAATTAGTTGATTGTTAAAATAATACTTCAAACGATTTTGAAAACGGACTTAAAACAAGAAAGTTGTGCAACTTTGAAATCGTGCAAAAATTATATTGAAATGCAAAACACTGTTTTTTTTTCGAAGTCTGAAAAAATGAGTTTTCATAAAGAAAAGTTTTTATACATTCAAAATTTTCTTTGACGGACCATGATTTTCTAGATGTACTTGTAGTTCTATATCTTGTGGAATTTTTTGAGCTAAAAATGAGTTGATTTAACCACTTTTCTCAACATACAAATTTTATGAAAAACCGAAAAAACTGTTTTCTCCTACTAAAACTGAAAACCTACTTTTTGATTCACTTGGTTTTTGTTTTTTTTGATATTTTTATTGAAATCAAATAGGGGGGGTATTTGCTTATTTACATATAATAACTTAAAGTAAATGAAGAAATTAAGTTATTATATGTAAATAAGCTGCTGAGAACGAAACCCCCAGTCCCCTTTTATAACCAGTCAGTCCCAATATTTCAGTGCCAAAATCCCGAAATATCTCGAAATTTCCCGAAATATCTCGAAATTTCCACGAAATATCGCGATATTTCGTGCCGACAAATATATCGTGCGAAATATCGTGATATATCGCGATATTATCGTGATTTCCATTTCGTTCGATATCGCAGTAGAAATTTCGTGCCGAGGTCTGAGAAAACCGAGATATTTCACGAAATTTCGCGAGATTTTGTACCTTGGTTGCAGGGCAAGTTAATTTAATAATTTCAAAATATAGCTCAAGTCCCTCTAGACGAATATATACTCTTTCTAAAGACGAATGTATACTCTTTCTGAAACAAATGTATACTCTTTCTGAAGAAGAATATATACTCTCCTTGAGACAAATGTATACTTGTAGGGACCTTAGCTAATATAGCAAATTATGGGATCCTACGGCTAATATTGCAAAATAGTTAAGGACCTATACCTAATTTGCCGAAAAATAAATGCATTATAAAAGATTAATATATGGAAGCAGAGCATGTATAGTTGTCTGTATGAAATGCATTGGGTTAAGAATTTATGTTCTCTTGAAGTTATCACTGTAATTCTTATAAAACACATTGAAGGAAATGCTATATATAGATAGATAGATAGATATATTCTTAATGATTTTGAGAAATGTGCAACAAAAGTCATTCCTGGATTATTTTCTTAATCTTTAACTTGTATGTTGGGCATATCTTCTTTCAGATTACTAACATAAGTCTATTGCTGTGATTACCTTAATTGCATAGGTCAACGGATGGAAGCATCTGTATATTTGTACACTCTGCGAAAGAATGGTTTTCTTACTCAGTTTAGATACTATAATGCTCTATGTTATCAAATTTGAAGTATGTATGCTATAATTTTACTCGGCATGGTGGGTGCACCCAATTCCTCACAAACAAGCGAACAAAAAATGAAGGTTGACCCTTATTCTTCAGTAGGTAACCTCTGTTTTGCTCGCAGAAGAAGTTCAAGAAACTTCACAATTAAACTAAGCATATGGAATTTTTTTAGAATAAATGTAAAGGAGTATGTCTGCTAGAATGCATGGCATCTCTATCAAAGAAGGTTGATATTCCTGAATAATATTCCAGATATATTTCTTACAAGTTTATCGGCTCTTGCTTTCTATTAAACTGAGCATCTAATTAACCCACCTGTCTGATATATCCATACACGAATGAATGTACTTAGTCTTGACTTAAATCATCAGATTGCTAGTTTCAAATCACGAAAGCAAATATCCATACAATTAAGTAAAGATTAGAACTTTCTCGTTCAAACATCTAAATGCTGTGAGATATAATTCCTTTCCAAAGCCTAAGTTTTAAATATTATATAGGACTTCTAAAATTATTTTTTTGCTTTGTAGGCATATACCGTGCAAGTGAAACTCTAGCCAGCATGTTTTTGTATGCACGTGCAACACAAGTGCATATTAAACAGTAACTATGGTATACCAGATAAAAATTTATGCTTTACAACTTGCCCCGAGTCGAAGCACAATTCTTGTAACACAAGCTTAGGATGTGCAACTTGACAGGTCCACATCCAAGAGATGGACAAATCTGAGCCCTCAACATGTTTTGTAGGAGGGAACGCCAAAATCAGCCAGTCCCAAGAGTATATGAAAAGGTTCAGGTTCAACCGCTCAGCTAGTCATCCAAATCCGTAGACAAAATATAAGTGATGCAAATCACAACATAAGCAAGGATGAGGTTTGTAGGATCCCCACTACAATTAGGATTCCTAGTTTGTATAGGATTCCTACTTAAAATAGAGAATACTACCTAAAATAGTATTCTTTGATGAGTTAAGGTTCCTGCTTAACATTTCTTGAGTAATTAAGATCCCTGTTTATATTGGAATTCCTAATTAAGGTATGATACTTAATTAATGAAGGATTCAATAGTTTAGTAGCATATTATGTTCGGGGGTACTAATATTTATCCACGAGGGAGTAGTAATTAAAATTCGTGAGATTACTTGCATTAATTGGGACTGTGGCCACTATATTTATCAATAAAAAGTTAAAGAGTCCCTCTCTTATTTCTTGCGTTCTTTTCTTGTGACTGCCTTATTAAGAATCAATGCCTCGATTCCATAGTGTGATGCCATGGAAACATCAAGGTCTGATCCTTAATGCATACAAAAAGTGAGACCCTTCTTATCTTTAAATTTTTGCATATTTACTTTTAATTTCAAACCTCTATTATTTCTTGTTGATACAATTAACCATCCATAGGCAGATTCACCAGTAAGCCCCGCAGATTTCTCAAACCCAAACTTATGTTACAAATTTTCAAGTTCAACACACATAATTTTTTTGAATTCATTCATGAACCCTTGTCAGATCACAAAGCCCTTTTAGACCCTCATTCCCTTGATAATTGGCTTCCCAGTCAACTTTTGTCCCATTTTGACCAGGTTCTAACCTAATTTCAGATCTGATCTTACTTTCCCAATTCTAATATTATTCCAAATCGCATTCAATCATAAATCACACCCTTTCCTCTCCTGCACCAATTTAGTATCATAGGCTCAGTTTTTATCTCTTTGATTCCTCCTAAATGATAAGAAAAAAAGTTATAACAGGTGCAAGTCTGATCATGTCGTATGGGTCAGGATGTTATTCAAAAGAGCGTCCACATATTGCAAGAAGCTCAAGAGTTGTATCAGTGGACGGCTTTGGAGAACCAATTATAAAGCCATGGATATGACTTATGAGTAACAGAGGTCATTGAAGATTCAGTTAATGAGAGGCTTATGATTTGTTAGGAAAAATTGAGAAAGAAAATATCTAAAACAATATGGAGAAAAGCTGCGATAAGGATATGAAAAAGCTGAACAAAAGGTGTGGTGTTTCATAGAAACAAATGGTGAAACAGGTTTCCTAATACAGGCCGCACATGGATGTGATATTTCTGTTGTTTATGGCTATAGCAAATATTCAAAAACCCAATGTCAAGGCTCGAATCGGCCGGCCAAAAACTGATACAACTCGACAATAGAACTCGGACTAAAAATGAGGAAGAAGACATATATATAGGATAATCCTCCCTAAGTGCGACTATTGTACATTATGGACAACCCATATGCATAGGTCACGTGCAACAAGGTAACGAAGCTGGCTCAAGTTTCAAAATCATGGTACCCATCTCGGCATCGGTCAAGCCCGAACTGAGTCGTATCGGCCAATACAGACCGATATGAGTTCAACACACACACACACACACACACCCATTTTTGAAACAGATAATAAAAGAACCCGAAAAAAAATACAGCAAGAACATTTCAAGTAACCAAAATGCTTGCTTGCCTATTGCTTGCTAGAGAAGAGAAGAATTGCATAAGTAGACCAGAGAAGAGAACTACAGAGAACTAATGGAGATGAAGACAAGAGACTAGAGATAGAAGAGAACCAAGCAAATGTGCAATGAAGCAAGGCAAGCAACAACCAAGAAGTAGAAGAAAGCCTTCTTCCGGGCTCTCACCACTTCAACCCCTCTCCTGTGATGTGTGTTGATCGTGATGTGGTGTGGTCTGAATGAAGAAATCAAGGACCTATTATAGGCCATGGGAGGGAGACAAAAACAAAGGAGAGTATGTGGAACCCTGGTGGAACAACTGGAGTGGGGAACAAAGGCATATGGGTTTGGTGGGTGGGGAGATAGCCACAAAAAAAACTTGACATGTATTTACTGATATTGGTGTGAATCGGTCATGTAATGTCTGATTCAATCCAGTATCAACCAATACGATACAGATGCTACTAACGGATACAGGTCGGGAACCACAATTGGGGTGTCGATCGCGGTCCCGCCAAACCAGTACCTAACGATCGGCTGGTTTTTTAAACCTTGAGCTGGTTGTTAGTGATTGTGGTTGTGGATCAACCCGATACAATTTGGGTTGTATCAAGTCTGACTCAGTTGTATCAGCCAACATAACCTGAGTTGTAGCGGTCTCGACTGTTAGGAGACGACGGCTAGGGTTTGGAGAGGAATAGAATGCTCTCTATTGAGGGACTCAAGCCCATATATATGTACATGTATGACCATACAACCCGACCCGACTGTACATGTAAAACCGACCCATCTATATACATTAACACTCCCCCTCAAACTCACGGTGGATCATGAACCGAGAGTTTGCCAATAAAATGCCGGAAGCGAGCAGTCGTAAGGGGCTTCGTCAGAAAATCAGCAGTCTGCTCCGATGAAGAAATGTATGGCAGGGAGATGGTGTGGTCGAGAAACTCCTGGCGAACATAATGACAATCAACTTCAATATGTTTTGTTCGCTCATGGAAGACCGGGTTGCTAGCAATCTGAATAGCACTCCGGTTGTCACAGAAGAGAGGGGTGGGCCCAGATATCACAACTCCCAAGTCGAGCAGAAGGCGGCGAAGCCAGACAATCTCGGCGGTGGTGGAAGCCATAGCCCTGTATTCGGCTTCGGTGCTGGAGCGAGCAACAGACTCCTGCTTCTTGCTGCGCCACGAAATCAGTGAATCACCCAGAAACACACAGTATCCTGTAGTAGAGCGGCGAGTGGCTGCATCTCCTGCCCAATCTGCATCGGAGTAGGCACGCAGCACCAACGCAGAGGTGGAGGGAAACAGTAATGAACGGGTGATGGTGCCCCGGAGGTAGCGGAGAATCCGAAGAACAGCTGCATAGTGAACTGACCGTGGAGCCTGAACAAACTGACTGACAATGCCAACAGCATGGGCAATGTCTGGCCGGGTCATAGTGAGATAGACGAGCATCCCAACCAGCCTCTGGTAGCGGGAGACATCCTGGAGTGGCTCACCATCTGTAGCTAGAAGCTTCAAATTGAGCTCCATGGGTGTATCAGCAGTGCGAGTGTCAGTAAGAGCAGCATCAGCAAGGATGTCGGAGATGTACTTCTGCTGGGAGACCAACAGACCACGAGCTGACCGGGCAATCTCAAGGCCCAAGAAGTAGCGAAGAGAGCCCAGATTTTTCATCTCAAACTGACTCTGGAGATGCCGCTGGAGAGATGCGATGGTGGCACTGTCATCCCCAGTGATGATCATATCATCCACATAGAGGAGAAGAACTGCAATACCTTGACTGAAGGAGCGAGTGAACAAGGCATAGTCGGAGTGACGCTCAACAAACCCGGCGGCCAGGACTGCACTGCGAAATCGCTCAAACCAGGCATGAGGAGCCTGTTTGAGCCCATAGATGGCTCGGCGCAAATGGCAAACGTGCCCTGGAGGAACTGAGACGCCTGGAGGAGGAGCCATGTAGACTTCCTCGGAGAGGTCACTGTGGAGGAACGCATTGGTGACATCCATCTGATGGAGAGGCCACCCTCGAGCAGCTGCCACAGCTAAGAGGGTGCGCACACAGTGTTCTAAAAAGCGGTCTAGGCGGCCGCCTAGGCGGCGCCTAGGCGCTAGGCGGCCCCCCACCGCCTCGCCTAGGCCCTAGGCGCTCCAGAAAAGCGGCCAAACTCCCAGGCGGAGCTAGGCGGCCGCCTAGGCGGTCTAGGCGGGGCAAGGCGGCCGCCTAGGCGGTCTAGGCTGGCCAGGCGGACCAGGCAAGCCAGGCGGGCTGGGGTTGACCAGGCAGGCCAGGCGGGTTGAGGCTGGCCAGGCGGACCAGGCGGGCTAGGCGGGCTGAGGCTGGCCAGGCGGGCTGAGGCTGGCCAGGCGGACCATGTTTGCTTTTGTTCTTGTTAATCACTCAATCTTGAATTATGGTTATATACTTGTTCTTTAAAATAATGGTTTGGGATAATCTTGAACTTATATTAATCTTTAAACATATATATATATATATATATATATATTATATAATATCAAAATAATAATTAAAATAATTAAAAAAAAGGCAAAACGCCTAGGCGCCGCCTAGGCCCCGCCTAGGCCGCCTAGGCGCTAGGCGGCCCCCCACCGCCCGACTAGCGCCTAGCGCTTTTTAGAACCTTGTGCGCACAGTAGTCATCCGAGCAACTGGAGCAAACGTCTCCTCGTAATCAATCCCATACTCCTGGGAGAAGCCACGGGCAACGAGGCGAGCCTTGTGCCGCTCAATGGATCCGTCAGGTCGAGTCTTGACCTTGAATATCCACTTGCAGCTAACAGGCACCACACCTGAGGGACAAGGCACCAAATCCCATGTCTGGGTCCGCTGAAACGCCTCAAGCTCAACTGACATAGCCTGCCGCCACTTTGGATGTAAAGCTGCCTCACGGTACGATTGGGGCTCCCGGTGGGTGTGTATAGCAGTAAGAAAAACCTGAAAAGATGGCAAATAGGAGGCACTGGCAGAGTAGCCAGAGGAGTCAGGAGAGTCAGAGGGAAAGGCAGAGTAGCCAAACCTGTCAGGAGAGTAGTCATATCTGTCAGGAGGGTGATGTTCGCGCGCTGGGTAGCGCCGAACAGGAGCAGGATCCACGACTGGGTAGGAGGGGGCAGCAGCATCAGGCGAGGGAGTACCAGTGGGAACCGACTCTGGAGGAGGAGCTGCAGACCGACGAACATAGACACGAGTAACAGGTGATGGTGGAGGTGTCGAGGAAGACGAAGGAGGTGGTGGCGGTGGTGATGGTGGAGAGGGAGGTGGCGGGGGAGGTGGTGGAGACGAGGGAGGTGGAGGTGGAGGTGGTGGAGGAGACTCAACTGGAAAGGTAGGCGTAGGAGCAGGATACGGAGGTAGGAAGGGGATGTGGGGAGGGGGTGACGACGTAGAAGATGACGTAAGTGGTGAGGGAAGATCCCTGCACTCAGTGGAAAAATACGGGACATCCTCTACAAAGGAGACGTGGCGGGAGACACGGATCCGGCGAGTCAAGGGATCGTAGCACCGATAGCCCTTGTGCTCCCGACTGAGTCCTAAGTGAACACACCTAACAGACCTAGCAGAGAGTTTGGTGCGCTCATGGGGAGGAAGGAGGACGAAACACGTGCACCCAATGGTACGAAGAAGAGAGTAGTCAGGAGATGTGGAGTAAAGCTGCTCGTACGGGGAAACACTAGAGAGGGATGAGGACGGAGTGATGTTGATGAGGTGAACAGCGGTCAGGACAGCTTCAGCCCAGTAGGAATGTGGAACAGAAGCAGACAGAAGGAGAGCTCGTGCTGTCTCGAGGACATGACGATGTTTGCGCTCGGCGACTCCGTTTTGTTCATGGGTGTGAGGACACGACTGTTGGTGAAGAGTGCCGTGAGTCTGAAGGATCTCACGCATCTCAGAGGAGAGATACTCCTGGGCACAATCAGACCGAAAAGTCTTAATGCGCCGACCAAACTGGGTGTGAAGCATAGTAGTGAAGGTCCTGTAAATATGAGGAATCTCGGAGCGGCGACGCATGAGATAGACCCAGGTGCAGCGGGAGTAATCATCTATGAAGCTCACATAATACAAAAAACCAGTAAAAGAGGCAACTGGAGCAGGACCCCATACGTCAGAGTGCACGAGATCAAAAGGGGCGCTGGAACGGGAAACACTAGTAGAAAAAGGAAGAGCAAGGTGCTTTGCTAATCGACACCCAGTGCAGACAGAGAGAGGGGAGAAGGACACCCGACCCAAAGTGCCAGAGCGAAAAACGCTTTGGAGTCGATCACTGGATATGTGACCTAACCTTCTGTGCCACAAATCGACATCAGAGGTAACTAACAGAGCCGACGGAGTGGAAGTGGGAACCTGAAGATGATCCAACTGATATAGTCCCCCTGCTCGACGACCCAGTCCAACTCTCTGACCCGTCCGCGGATCCTGCACAGAACAAGAAGAAGAAGTAAATGTAACGATCAGGCCCGAGTCACAAAGAGAACTAACAGATATTAAGTTAATGTTTAAGCGGGGAGCAAGGTGAACACGAGGTAAGGTTAGGCGACCAGTGGGATCGGAGGCAGGGGTGATGGATCCACACTGCGAAATAGGTAGACGAGTCCCGTCAGCAGTGTGGATTCCCATGTGGGTAGGAGCAGGGCTACAGTCCGTGAGGACAAAAGGATCGGAGGTAAGGTGGCAGGAGGCACCCGAGTCGAAAATCCATGGAGCAGTAGTACCCGGAGTGGCAGAGAGACTGCGAGCTGTCAAAGAGCTGGTGGAGGCGAGGTATCGAAATAGTAGCTCCTCAAAGTGCTGGAGGCGGTCGGTGTAAGACCGAGACTGAGCAGAAGTACCCGGAGTGGCAGAGGGACTGTAGCTGGTGGAGGCGAGGTACCGCAACAGTAACTCCTCAAAGCGCTGGAGGCGGTCGGAGTAAGACCGAGACTGAGCAGGAGTAGTGGCAGGCGGTGCTGGAGTAGGGAGATCAGCAGCAGCAGCAGTCTCGCCATCGTGGCGGAGGAGACCCTGACGACGTCCACAGGCGACTGACGTGGTGGAGGGATGTGGCCCGAGAATACCATCAAAACGAGGAGACGGAGGGACCCGACGATCAGCGACGGTGTGCAGGCAGTATGGGAGCCGAGAGATGCGGTAGGAAGCCATACCCCTGAAGTACGGGGGCGAACCGGCACAAGGAAGATCTGAGGCAGTCCGTACAGAGGAGACGGGCAGTCCGGTACAGAGGAGAAGGGAGGGCGGTGGGGCTTCAGGGGGTGCAGGAGGGGGCGGAGTGCAGGGGAGGGTGGAGGGGGGGGCCGGGGGGTGGAGGAGGGGGGGCCGGGGCCTGTCGGGCGGCGGAAGGAGGGCCGGGGGGTGGAGGAGGGGGGGCCGGGGGGGCTGTCGGGCGGCGGAAGGGGGGTCGGAGGGTGGAGGAGGGTGGTCGGGGGCTGTCGGGCGGCGGAAGGAGGGCCGGGGGGTGGAGGAGGGGGGGCCGGGGGGGCTGTCGGGCGGCGGAAGGGGGGCCGGGGGGGCTGTCGGGCGGCGGAAGGGGGGTCGGAGGGTGGAGGAGGGGGGTCGGGGGCTGTCGGGCGGCGGAAGGAGGGCCGGGGGGTGGAGGAGGGGGGGCCGGGGGGGCTGTCGGGCGGCGGAAGGGGGGCCGGGGGGGCTGTCGGGCGGCAGAAGAGGGGTCGGAGGGTGCTGTAGGGGGGTCGGCGGGGTGCTGTAGGGCGGAGGAGGGGTGCCGGGGGTTGGGCGGGTGGAGAAGGGGGGGCCGACGGTGGCTGTAGGCCGGAAGGGGGGCCGGGGGACTGCCGATCAGGTGAACGGAGGCCGGAGGAGATGACCGTCGTCGACGTCGCCGCGCAGGAGAACCCTAGAGCTCTGATACCATGTTAGGAGATGACGGCTAGGGTTTGGAGAGGAATAGAATGCTCTCTATTGAGGGACTCAAGCCCATATATATGTACATGTATGACCATACAATCCGACCCGACTGTACATGTAAAACCGACCCATCTATATACATTAACATCGACAAAGGCCCATAGTTGAATCTATCATAGTATCAACCGTGGTTGGTAAAGAAACCGATAC
Organism: Chamaelirium japonicum; assembly: GCA_947650365.1. Classification (NCBI taxonomy): domain Eukaryota; kingdom Viridiplantae; phylum Streptophyta; class Magnoliopsida; order Liliales; family Melanthiaceae; genus Chamaelirium; species Chamaelirium japonicum. The sequence continues at coordinate 32,237,245 of OX393559.1, forward strand.
GAACCGGCCGATGTGACTCGGTATCGGCCAAGTTTTTGAATGGATTTTTCTACTATTAAGAGAACATATTCCGTTAATGTTATGGACTGAGATTATATCATAACTCAGTTGATTGACAGGGTCCCAAGAGTTGTTTTATTGAAACCAATTTACCTACAACCATAAAATTGTAGTTAGAGGACTGAACTTTGCACTTGTAAAAGGACTAAAAAGATTTGGATGGAAGTCGTAATAAAACAATTGAAAAATCCTAACCGAAAGTGTAGCCTTCGATAGAAATGAATCTGAGATGTAGTAGGTTTTTTTTATAGGTATGTATTCGTTATTTATGGAATATGTTAAATTATTGCTATTGACTAGAGATACTTATGCCTAAAGCATGACAAAATATTAATCTTGCGGCTATATCATATCCCAGTTGGTTGACAGGGATACTCAATTTAGCCTGCTATCGAACCTTGATAACCTACAAGAGTAAATATTATGGTGTGATTAATGAACTTAGTACTTACATATTCTCAGCCTTGTTCCAGAAAATGCTGCCAAACAGAATGCCAAAGATAATTGTCATGAAAAATCGGACAAGATTATATTGTGGATTTCTCCAATAGGACCAGTGCTGTTTCCAGAAACAAGCAGTACACTGACTAGTAAAACTTTGGGAAAAATTAGTAGGAAAGTAGAGTTCCTTTGAACCGGATGCAACAATGCTTAGCTCCTTGATAAGTTCCTGATTCTTTCTGAAAGTTATATAACAGAGGAATTAGTAATAAGAATACAAATCAATTAAAATTAATACAATTGAGCATATTTAACATACTGATAAATGGAGGAATTCGAATAGACTTCTGCAAAATCTAGATCAAGGCGAGCTTCAGTTATAGGGGAACTGATCTCCAGCATCCACGTCGCAGGGTTGTAACCATATTTAATCTTAGGAATCCCTGGAATAGCCTGTGAGATAAAAGTATTGTAAATTAGAGATACTATAGTGCAGGCCTTCTGCAGCTGATCCCAATTGGGCGCACAAAGCATATCATGTAATCCTGAAGAAAAACAATCCTATCAATATGGGTTTAATCATCACTATAGTATACTCTAATTTCCAAGCCAGCACTTCAGGATTTCATAAAAGGATGAAACATTACCAGTAGCATATCTAATGAGCCTTATCCCATCTATTTGGAATGTTTTAAAGAAGCTATCCCATATATTTGGAATGTTTTAAAGACCCTCATTTGCTATACAATCTAAGGATGTATCCAATGACTTTTTCATTGTGAATTATCAGATATGACTCACCGAAAAGGACTGTCATGGATCCATTTAAGACAGCATTCTGTTTACACCATGATAAACCCCTATAAACTGAATATGATGTTCCGTAGGTCATGCGGGTAATTAGATGTGCGTACCAATAAGGCACTCTACAAATATGAGCCTCTTTAACGAACCTTAAGTCTAAATTAAATAATTTTATTCAATATAATGCAGAAAATACATTTGATGCAGGGAGTATGAGTGCAAATCTATTATGATGCAAGAGATCAGTAATTTGTCCAAATTAATAATTTAAAATATCAGCTTTCAGGATTCAATAATTCACAATTCGAGGGTTCAGGTAGCAAACTAAATCACGAGCCTGGGACCCGAGATTACTCACACTAACTCCTTGTGTATCAAATTAAGAGAAGGTAGATCGAGTGGAAGTCGGGAGACTCCACGGACTAGTAGGATGGTTTAACCGTTAACAGAAGAAATTTAAAACTTTTAAAGGATTCCAGATTAAAAGCTTTTCGGCTCAAATAAGGTTTTAAAGTGGAAAGATCTGACCGGGGTTTGGATGGTTTGCAAGTTGTCACGAATGCAGTCAGCACGGAAAGGATCCAACAAACAGTACTCAGATGATGCAGTTGGCCCACGAGGAAAGTCCGCTCAGCACGTTGAGTGCCACTCGAGGTAAGCTTGGCGGATGCGATGGCGCTGGGCTCAGGCCTGCAAGATTGAATTAGCCAAGGAGGATGGGACCGCAGAGAGAAAAGGCCCACCTAGGTGACCAGTAGTGCGGGTGGGCTTATCTAGAATCCCACTAGTGAAGGGCTCGAGACTTGGTGGCCTAGTTTGACCGGAACCGAGTAGAAAGAGGCCTTGCGAATAGAAACCATCGTTGGCCTCTTCTTCGATTCGCGAAAAGTGAAGAAATGAGAGTTCTCTCTCTCTCTCATACTCCTCTTTGCACACTAGACACAGGTCACGGAGGCAGGGCACGGTCGAAGCTGCTTGGAGGGGCAAGGCCACGAGGGCAACATTGGTTCGGCGAAGGTAGGGGTGTGCAGGATCCAAACCAAACCGACCGAACCGACCGAACCAAACCAAACCGACCGAATTTGATCGGTTTCGACACACTCAACGGATCGGATTGGATCAGGATTTCTCAAAACCAATATGATTGGATCGGTTATCGGATTTATCAATTAAAAATCGACCTAAACCGAACCGAACCGAATCGGACTCCGGTTTATAATTTACTAATTTAGTGGTAACTGTTGTGAACTTTTGTTTAATTGTTAAAACTGTACTTTGTTGTTTTTAATATTTAATGGATATGAATATTGTAGACATAATGGTATTGTTGTTGATAACTTGGTATTTTAGTAAGTAATGTAGTATCCTTTTATAATTTTTGAAATAATCATTTTAAAGTTGAAACTATGTCCAAATAAAAATAAAAAAAAAATAGTAAGCATATGAACCAAAACCCAAACCGACCAACCAATCCAATCCAAACCGACTTTAATTGGATTGGATTGGATTGGATTCCAGTCTCAATCGGTTTGGATCGGATTGCAAATTCTCAAAACCGACCTAGGTTGGATCGGTTTGGGTTTTGCCTAAATAGGTCGGTTTCGAACCGATGCACACCCCTAGGCGAAGGGCGACGCAGTGCGGCAAACGATGGCGAAGTCAAGAATGGCCGGAGGCGCGGTGGACGGAGCTCGAGCCAGGCTCGAGAATGGGGAATCCGGGCAGCTAGACTCTCTCTCTCGCTCTCTCTCTCTCTTCCTTCTTTTGTTTCTCTCTTTTTTCTTTTCTTCCAGATTTGTATGGTCAAAATTTTGGCGAAATCAGGCGTAATGCACCCGAAATGACAAAATTTCAGTGAAATCAATAGCGGCCCATGTTTTGAAACCCCCCCCCCTTTTGTTTCAGTCACAGCTGAAACCGAAATATTTCGATGAAATGTCGTCATTTCAACCGAAATTTCAAACCATGCCCCAATGATCTCAAATAATTGAACCTCCCAAGAACATAGACTTGATATATCACATTGATTTAAACAACTAATCCTACATGTTAAAGCAAAGCTATGACTAAAGATAAATAAATAAATAAAAGAAAGTTACATTTTAATCCCACGTTTGCACTTTGAATCATGATAACTTGGTAACCCATTCGTGTGTCTCTAATGGATCTAATATGATCATCGAGACAATCTAAAAATATAGTACAAGCCCAAAAGGAACACCCATATCTCAAGTTATGACTCTAAGAAGTTGTGGCTACTAGCAAATCAAAAAATACATTAAAATTAAGATCAAAGCATAAAATTATAAAACCGACTCAATCTAAAATATATGATCTAACATGCTGCATTGTTTACTTCTACTACAATGATCAAGTCAACAAGATACTCATGCAGCATTTCCTCCGTGCATCTCCAATGTCAGATATCTAGCAATTTGACGAAGTCCTACATCCACAAGCCAAAACATTGAAACCCCAGTGTTATTAAAGGCGCGCCTAGGCTCGGGCTCAACTAGGCTCACCCCCTGTGCCTCAAAAAGCATAAGGCCAGGCTCTGTTAGAAAGGCGCGCGCCTAGACTCCAGGCGCAAAAAAGGCTCGCCTAGTTGAACCATGTGCACTTATGTGCTTGCAATTGATATTTTTGGCAATATGATTAAGTTATTAAGTAGATTTGATTCATGATTACAGCAATCTGAATATTGGCACATTGATTGAATATTATTTACATTCAAAATTATTTGTTATAGTTTTTAGGTAGGACCATATGAGCAATTGTGGATTGGATTTGATGACTTTGATATTATTTCAACTATTACAAGATTAAATGAGTTTTCTTTTCTTTCTCGATTTGCACATTTCATACTGATTTAGAAGCATGTGCACAAGCACACGGATGAAATAACATATTCAATCATTCACTATTTATTTTTTGTTTGCTATAATATCACATTTGATATCTTATACTGGTTATTGAATTTGAACTATACATATTTGAAGATTTAATATATTTTAAATGGTTTATTTAGAGTCGTAATTCAAACCTACAAGGCTACAACATTTGTGTTGTTGCAACAACGATCTATCCAAATTATCTTTTGTCTTAAGATTCATTTTCTTAATCTAGTTATGCATGTTTTGAATATATATATATATATATATATATATATATATATATATATATATATATATATATATATATATATATATGCGGCTTACTTCAATCAGACGCGGGCCTTGAGTTGCGCCTTGCGCCTAGGCTCTAAAAGACCTTTGAATCTCATGTGCACCTTGAGCCTTTCAGAACACTGTGAAACCCTTAAGCTCCGATGTGATATCGTGGTATAAGGTGGTGGTGTAGGCATCTCTCTCACCATACACCTACAAACAATCAAGTCCATCATGCTTTTGTTGTGAAAGAGGCTCCCAGTTTGGTGGCCATCTTGTACAAAGATGTAAAGAGTTTTCAAACATGGTCCCACTTTGAACCCAACCCAGGCTTGCTCCTTTCAGGGGGAGGGGGTGGTGACAGTGTAGGTGGCGAGGGAGGTAGTGGAGACTGGGAAGGTGGAAGTGAGGAAGTGAGGGGAGGCTCAACCGGGAAGGGCACAGCCATGGGCGTGGGAGCAGGAAACGGAGGTAGTAAGGGGATGGTGAGAGGGGGTGGAGGCGTAGAGGGTGGCACAGGCGGTGAGGGACGATCCCGGGACTCAGTGGAAAAGTACGGGACATCCTCAACAAAGGAGATGTGACGAGAGATACGGATCCGACGAGCCAAGGATTGTAGCACTGATAACCCTTGTGCTTCAGGCTGAGTCCCAAGTGGACACACCTAACAGACCTAGCAGAGAGTTTGGTGCGCTCATGGGGAGGGAGGAGGATGAAACACATACACCCAAAGGTACGAAGAAGAGAGTAGTCAGGGGGTGTGGAGTAAAGCCGATCATACGGTGTAAAACCAGAGAGGATAGAGGACGAAGTGATGTTGATAAGGTGAACGACGGTCAGAACAGCCTCGGTCCAGTAGGAATGGGGAACAAAAGTAGAGCCCGCGCTATCTCAAGGACATGGGATGTTTGCGCTCAGCGACTCCGTTCTGTTCATGGGTGTGGGGCATGACTATTGGTGAAGAGTGCCATGAGTCTGAAGGATCTCACGCATCTCAGAGGAGAGATACTCCTGGGCACAGTCAGACCGAAAGGTCTTAATGCGCCGACCAAACTGGGTGTGAAGCATAGTAGTGAAAGTTCTGTAAATATGAGGAATCTCAGAGCGACGACGCATGAGATAGACCTAGGTGCAGTGGGAGTAATCATCTATGAAACTCACATAATACAAAAAACCTGTAAAGGAGGTAACTGGAGCAGGACCCCACACGTCAGAGTGCACAAGATCAAAAGGGGCATCGGAACGGGAGGCACTAGCAGAAAAATGAAGAGCAAGGTGCTTTACTAAGCGACAACCAGTGCAGACAGAGAGGGGGGAGAAGGACACCCAACCCAAAGCGCCAAAGCGAAAAACGCTTTGAAGTCGATCACTGGATATGTGGCCTAGCCTTCTATGCCACAAGTCGGCATCAGAGGTGGCAGACAAAGCTGACGGGGTGAAAGGAGTGGAAGTGGGAACCTGAAGGTGATCCAACTGATAGAGTCCCCCTGCTCTACGACCCAGCCCAACTCTCTGTCCCGTCCGTGGATCCTGCACAGAACAAGAGGAAGAAGTAAAGGTAACAATCAGGCCCGAGTCACAAAGAGAACTAACAGATATTAAATTTATGTTTAAGAGGGGAGCATGGTGAACACAAGTCAATATCAAGCGAATAGTGGGATCGGAGGCTGGGGTGATAGATCCACACTGCGAAATGGGTATACGAGTTCCATCAGCAGTGTGAACCCCTAGGTGGGTGGGAGCAGGGCGACAGTCCGTTAGTACGGAAGAGTCGGAAGTAAGGTGGCAGGAGGCACACGAGTCGAAGATCCATAGAGTAGTAGTACCAGGAGTGGCAAATAGGCTGTAATCTATCAAAAAGTTAGTGGAGGTGAGGTACCGAAAAAGTAGCTCATCAAGGCGCTGGAGACGGTCGGAGTAAGACCGAGGCTGAGCAGGAGTGGTGACAGGTGAAGCTGGAGTAGTGGGATCAGCGGCAGCAGCAGTCACGCCATCATGGCAGAGGGGACCCTGACGATGGCCACATGTGACTGACGTGGCCACGTGTGACTGACGTGGTGGAGGGACGTGGCCCGAGAATACCGTCAAAACGAAGAGACGGAGGAACTCGACCATCAGCCACTGTGTGCAGGCAGTACGGGAGACGAAAGATGCTGCAGAAAGCCATAGAACCCGACCCCTGCTGGGAGAGAGGAGGGTGCGGGGCCCACTGGCACGAGGTCGGTGCAGTACAGTCGAGGCGGTCCGGCACAGGGGACGACCCGGGCGGTCGTGCTGGTGTCGTGAAGGAGCCGGGGTGGTGTCGGGGTGGATCCGGGGTGAGGTCGGGGTGGCCGGAGTGAGCTACGGGATGGCCGGAGGGAGGCAAAGGGGTTAGGAGTGATCCAAAGGGTGGCCGGAGGGAGGGAGGGGGTGGCCGGAGGGAATCAAAGGGGTCGGACGTGGGCTGCGAGGTGGCCGGAGATAGGCAGAGGGGTCGAGGGTGGGCTGCGGGGTGGCCGGAAGGGGGAGCAGGGGTTGGCATGCGAGGTGCGGGGTGGCCGGAGGAGGAAAAGCCACCGGAGGGAGAACTGCTGGAGAGGGGAACTGCCGGAGGGAGGTAAGAGGTGGCCGGAGGGAAGCAAAGGGGTCGGAGGTGGGCTGCGGGGTGACCGGAGGTAGGCAGAGGGGTCGAAGGTAGGCTGCGGGGTGACCGGAGGGGGGCAGGGGGTGGCATGGGGGGTGCGGGGTGGCCGGAGGAGAGGCCGCCGGAGAGAGGACTACCGGAGAGGGGAACTGCAGGAAGGGGTGGCACGGGGGGTGCAAGGGAGACATGGGGGGGGGGGGGGGGGCAGGGGGGCACAGGAGAGGAAGGGGGGATGGCGCGGGGTGCAGGGGAGGCTGTGAGGGGGGAAGGGAGAAGGTCGAGGGCTGCAGGAAGGCGGGGGGGGTGTGGGGTGCAGGGGGGTGATGAGGGGTGCAGGGGAGGCTGCGGGGATGGAGGAGGTCGGGGGCTGCGGGAAGGGCGGAGGCAAGGAGGGCATAGGAGAGGAAGGGGGGTTGGCTGCCGGAAGGGGAGATGGCTACCGGAGGGAGGACTGTCGGACGAGGGGGACTGCCGGAGGAGGAGAGGCCGGTCATCGTCGTCGTCGCGGAGGGAGACACCCTAGATCTTGTGGAACTCTGATACCACGTTAGGAGATGGAGGCTAGGGTTTGGAGAGAATATAATCAATCTCTATTGAGGGACTAAAGCCCAATATATGTACATCATACACAAGTAACCCAACCCGACTGTACATATAACCCGACCCAATATATACATTAACACCTATAAAGCCCGTTTAAAAATAGACTGGACTTGGAATCCAAAAAAATAGGGCCTGGACAAGACTTGACCTTCTATCGTAAGCTCGAGTCACCCCCATCAAAGTTTAGGGTGCATAAAAGATAATGATATGTAAAATAGGGTTTCATATCATAAGAAAAAATGGCAAAAAAAAAAAGAATCCCAAAGAAAGAGATGAAGTAAAAGGCTTATAGGTTGAAGTACTAATGTTTGCCTTTTGGATTTTTTTAAGTAATTAATGGAAAACTAAATCTTGTAACATGTTTAGAGAAAAAAGGCACGACCGTATGTAATACCAAATAAAGGAAGAAAATGAAGATAACCGCACTCTAAGAAGGGTGGAGGCAAAAGAGGTGGTGTTGATGGTTAGGATAAGGAGATAGCAACGACAAATGGCGGTGATGTGGAGTCACTAGTGACTGAGATGATGCATTGGGCGGAAGTTGGTGGTAAGTGTCGGATTTAACTTTGGTTGTGGTATTAGGAACTTTACATGGGGCAGCTCTAAGAGATTGCTTCAATCTTGGGTAAGAACAAGAAATGGGAGGTTTAGAAGTGGCGGGGAGATGGTTGGTGATAGAGAAAGCAACTGGTTACGTGTCGATTCTTACCCTTCAAAAGGAGAATGGGGAAACATTGTGATGCGCTTATGTTTCATCGTTAATGGAGTTGCTTACTCATGAAGAGAGATAAGGAATTGAGTCTAATATCGCTGCTCTCCCCCCACCGCCCTCACCTTTCGGGCCAATTAGCATCAAGCACTTGATAGATGTTTGTATTGTTTCTCCCTTGAAATTCACAAATGGATTTAAAGAGAAAGATTCAGAGTCTAGAAAGAGGTAATTAGGATGCCAAGACAATAATAAGATGAAAAATCCCCTGAAACTTACAACCAATCATCTGACTATAGCAAACCCCCACCCATCATCTCTTAGAGCCTACTACATAAAGAAGGGAAAGAGGACAGTCATATATGAAGAGGATTATAAAAGTTGTAATGACAGTTTAGTTTACTCCATAGTTAACAGAAATTTTAAATAAAGTATCAATTTCAAGAGATAAGATAAACTTACTTCAAAGTATTCTATAACCTTGTGTGAATGCTGACCCAGAGGCCCTGCATAAATGACTTGTCCTCCTCTCTTCATTAGTATTAGCTAAAAATCAGAAACAAATCAAGTTCAAAAACACTTTAGTAAACAACAGCCACAAAAGGAGGTATTTAATAATGGGAGAGAAAATGTGTACACACCTCATCAAATGCTTCAAAAATGTCAATGCTTGGTTGGTGAATTGTGCAAACAACAGTCCGTCCGGTATTGACTGTATTCCTCACTGTCCTCATAACAATTGCCGCAGCTCTAGCATCAAGGCCTGATGTAGGTTCATCCATAAAAATGATGGATGGGTTTGCAACTAACTCTACAGCTATCGTCAGCCTCTTCCGTTGTTCAGTTGATAGACCATCTGCACCTGGAAGGCCGACTACAGCATCTCTCAACTTATGAAGCTCAACCAGATCGATAACCTCCTCAACAAACATCTACAGAACAAAAAAAAATCAGATAACAGATGAAGAGACAGCATAGTTAAGGTTTTAAGACAGAAATATAGACCCTGAGGTTGAACACTAACCATACAGGGGAAAAGGTAAAACACGTGTGCAAATCTACACTTTGTAGAAAGCCATTTGTTGTTGTCTGACTTAAGGTTTGAACTTCACTGGCCTTTAAAAATGGTTTAGCCAAGCTTTTACCTCGTATTGCCGTCTCTAGAAGACATACATTATTTATATTTATGTTTGCATAAGTGATAATACAATAATACTAAAGAGACTGAGGAAAGCTAAATTCCTTAACAAGTGGCTGAGGGACAATGGCTGATTTTTTTTAATTCACATAAAAATTGAAAGAGAAAAAAAAAACATGCCGAAGGTTGAAGTAAAAGCTGTATGATGGACAATGCAAGAGCCTTCTTGTGTGAAAACAGTACTCATGAGTGTGGGTGATTCTGTTGGTGGTGCCCAATAAGAAATGTCACTTCTCTGCTACTTTTGATTCAAGTATATACTATATAGTACATCTTGGTACAAGTGGACGAGTTCAATTGATGAACATAGCCGTATACAACTCTAACATAAATGAACAGCTTCACCTTGAAATCTGTATTAAACAGCAAAGATTCGAGAATAAAGTCTCAAAGCATAAGGCAACAAGCATACCTTTCGTGCTTCAACTTTTACATCAGGAGCAAGACGGAGCCAAGCTGAGTAAATCAGAGATTCATAAATGGTTACATATGGTGAATGAATATCATTCTGTTCACAATAACCACTAATCCGAGCAAATGTTGCTTGGTTTTTAGGGTAACCAGAAACGTTGATAGCTCCTTCAATATAACCTTCGGTTTTCCGTCCAGCTAGGACATCCATCAATGTAGTCTTTCCAGCACCACTAACACCTACTAATGCTGTCAGGACACCTGGTCTAAAAGCCCCGCTCACATCACATAGTAGTTGAAGACGACTGTCCTCAGCTCCCTGGGACTTCATTTCCTGAAAAAAAAAAAGGCAAATTTAAAAAACTGGTGTTTTTTTACTGTTGAAATCCAGTACTAAGGCTTCAAAAGCAACCTATAAAATTGGAAGTTAATGATATACATGAGTGTATTTGTAGAGTAATTATAACATGTGTCCTCATAATCAGTAAAACAATAATCGAAAGGCATGAATTGAACCTAAAACAAAATTTCTATATTGTTTAATTGAAATATCACCTTCTAAGTTCTAACTATATATATCCCGAAATTAATTTGTTTTACTATGACACCTATTTAACATGTATATAGAGTAATTTATTGCGGTATTTTTCTCAGCACTAAGCCATTTTTTTTCTCGTCAATCGTCATAGATGAACTTACCGGTAATATTCAAGAAATATGTGGTGTACATTACTTGCAAATATACACACAGTGTTCTAAAAAGAGACTTTGGCGGCGCCTAGGCACTAGAAGGCCCCCCACCGCCCAGCCTAGTCCTAGGCGGTGCAGAAAAGCGGCCCAGCCCTCTAGACGGGGCTAGGGGCCGCCTAGGCAGGTCCAGGCGGAATTAGGCGGCTGCCTAAGCGGGCCTAAGCACTAGAACGTGTATAGATGCTATTCTATTATTGATAATAATAAATTTATGGTTTGGAATGTACTAATATTATGGATATTATCTGAGATAATATAATGATTGCTTTTGTTCTTATTAATGCTCTTCAAAATAATAGTTGGGATAATCTTGAATTTATAGTAAGTTAAAACATATATATTATATATAATATCAAAATAATAATAAAAAAATGCATAAACGCCTAGGCGGCCTAGGCGCTAGAAGGTCCCCCAACGCCCGACTAGCGCATAGCGCTTTTTAGAACATTGGATACACATGAATGCTACAAATCGGGATTATGGAGGAAAGCATTGAAAGGTAGCGGTTTTAAAACTGAATATATTTAATGTAATTTTAATGGAAAAGTAACTCAATAATAAATAACAACTAAACTAATGGCCAAGAAATACAACAATGGGCTTGATTTGGTATATGGGATCTGTTACACAAAAGAACGTCAAAATAGTTTGATATATCCAATAGAAATAGAATTGGTTGGATGAAGTGGATAGGGGCTTCGGCCCTATTTTGCGATTAACACGTGCCTCTAATACTAAAGGGTAAATTTCACAAGACAACAAGAAGCAATAAGGCCAACAATTTTGTATAGTTCAAATTGTTAGGCCCTAAGAGGGCTCCAGCGCACAAGATGAGCATGGAAGGGATAATGATGTTTAGGTGGCTGTACGATAAAACTAGGAGGGATAGGGTTGGAATTCTCAGGAACGAGTATATGAGAGGAAGTGTAATAGTTGTGGCAATTTTAAGATAAAATGGGCGTGAAGATATTATAACGGCATGGGCATGTACAATGGAGAGCAGAGGTGGCCCCAGTAAGGAGAGGGTCTCGAATTATTGTGGAGGGGAAGGCATAAAATAAAATAAATAGAAATTATTAAAAATGATATGACAAGCTTTCGGTGACAACAGAAATAGCCCTGGTGAAGAAGTATTCATAAAGCATGCCCCTGATAAATGGGACAAGACTCGATGGTTATGAGTGACATATAATGGAGGAAAATATATAGAGCAGTGTTAATCTCGAAATAAGCTCATTTGACCAATACAGATACCTAATGATCTTCTTCGTCATCTGGAAAAATACTTCAAGCAATGTAATGTAAGATAGACTCTGGTGCTTCTTGAATAGCATTTTTGCATTCTAATCCTCAAAATTAAATTGGGTTTGGTTGACTGGCACTTGACATATATCACAGCAACTTATTTGACGAGCACGTGTTTCGAGGCTTGCATGAATCTCGGGGCTTGAATAAGAATAATATATTTATTTTTGGATTTAATAATTCTTGAAAGTAGTATTTTCGGAATAAAATATAAAATTCGGAATAAAATAATTATTTTATTCCGAAATTATTATCTTAATCCAAATATAGGTTATTTTCGGATTTATTAAAAATGGTAATTTTTAAAATATCTTATAGGAAAGATTTGGATAGATTTAGGTCTTTTAAATTTCACAGTAGTTATCATTATTTATGGGTAATTTTAAAGATAGGGATATGATGGATCAGGAAATTAACAGAAATTTTTCAGAAACGGAACAAAAAATATTAATATTTTAATAAACGAAACAAAAGTTTTAAAATAAGAAAAAACGGAATAATACGCCATCTCAAATGGCATAAAGCATTTACGCCATTTGAGATGGTGTAAAAATAAAGCGATGATTTTAAATACCAAAAATGCCCTTATTTTACGCCATCTCAAATGGCGTAAAGCCTTAAGAATTTAAGGCCTTAAATTCTTTAACTCCTCTTAAATTCTTATTGGGTTACTTTGACTTTGCCCCCCAAATTTTGCCATGAATTAGACTTTACGCCCCATATTTTCATTAATTAGACTTTACCCCCCAAAACTAACAGCTCTGTCAGCTCACCCCCCAAAACTTTATTTCTTTTCCGTCAGCTCACCATTTCTCTTAGATGGTGAGTTGACGGAAAGTTAGTTTTGGGGGGTAAAGTCTAATTAATGAAAATGTGGGGGGTAAAGTCTAATTCAAGGCAAAATTTGGGGGATAAAGTCAAAATAACCCTTCTTTATTTACTCAAAGGCTTTACGCCATCTCAGATGGCGTAAAGCCTTTGAGTAAATAAAGAAGGGTTATTTTGACTTTATCCCCCAAATTTTGCCTTGAATTAGACTTTACACCCCACATTTTCATTAATTAGACTTTACCCCCCAAAACTAATTGCTCCGTCAGCTCACCCCCCAAAACTTTATTTCTTTTCCGTCAGCTCACACTTTCTCTTAGATGGTGAGTTGACGGAAAGTTAGTTTTGGGGGGTAAAGTCTAATTAATGAAAATGTGGGGGGTAAAGTCTAATTCAAGGCAAAATTTGGGGGGTAAAATCAAAATAACCCTTCTTTTACGCCATTTGAGATGGCGTAAATTCTTTAGATCTAAGGGCACTTTCGACATTTAAAATCACAGCTTCATTTTTACGCCATCTCAAATGGCGTAAATGTTTTACGCCATTTGAGATGGCGTACTATTCTGTTTTTTCCTATTTCAAAACCTTTGTTCCATTTATTAAAATATTAATATTTTCTATTCCGTTTTTGAAAAATTTATGGGAAATTAATTAGGTGAGATCTTTATCTCATCAGTGGTTACCATCTTTATCTCTTTATTTTAGAAAGTTGTTAGGAGAGATCTTTCTCTTTATAAGTTGTCATCTTTATCTTTTTGTTTTCTCTTTAAAAAGGCATGAAAGTCTCAAGTAATGGTATTGATTGAATGATGAATGAAAAAAAATGGCAACTATTTGCTTTGATTCCTGTTAGAGGTTTTGTACTGCGTTCCTGATAGAGGATCGAAAAGCGAGAGGCTCGCCGGCGTGAGGTCGGATTATTGTTGGTGCGAGGCCGACAACCCACTTCGCCCTTCCATCCCCACCATTTCGTTGTCACCACGATCGGCTTGCATCATATTTGTGTTAAAACAAGCACACAGATAATGCTAGCAGCTCAAATTTGGAAAAGCTGCAAGTTCTTAGATATTGTTAAATATATTATGATATTTTACCAAATCTTGAAAATCAGGAAAGCTTCAATGTCACACACGAATTAGAAAGATAAAAAGATGTTTGTTGCACAATTGTGTACATGAGATAGCCAACTTACGGGAGGCATGTCTACATAGTAGTTTATGTGGTTGAACGATAGAGAAAGTGGCATGAAGGGCAACATCATTGCTCTCCTAGGTGCATCGTCCGCAACACTAACACTCTCAGAACCGCCCCTCCCTGGAGTTACTATCATTTGAGTGCCTGCAACAATGGAACATATAAAACCACTTATTGATCAATCATTAAAAACATCAGTTTTGGGCACAGTTATTCTATAGAAGAATCTCACAACTGCTTTTAGTTGAGGTCTAGTTAACATTGCATAATGTATATATGCTGGAAACTATCCAGACACATGTTTCTAGCAAGTTAGAAACTCCTTGATGAGAGTAAGTATATGGAAGTGTTGGTTGAGTATTTTCTCTAATTTTATTTTAAGAATGACTAAAAGGTTAGGATGTCACCCGATTCTAACACACTAAGGATGGTGTTTAGAGTAGATGCCTACTCCCAGAAAATAACAGAAGATTTATTAGCCTCCTTGAAATTCAGTCTAATACGTTGCTTGCCTCAAGGTCGAGCCAAAATGAGCCGTCCGGAAATACTAATAAAAATAAATTGCAGAAGCATTTAAATGCAGGAAAAAAGCAAGAGAATGAATTTTTCATTGGCCCTCATCCTGACCCACTTAGGAGCACAGTCTAATGCCCTTCATATATAAATGAAAAGGTACCTAGGATAGGTACACTAGGGAGTATAATCAATTGTCTTGTTAAGACCTAGGAAGCACGGACACTTCCCTAGGCCCCCCGTACCCATGTCGGACACGGACACTCGTCAAACACGCATGTGTCGTGTCCCATGTGCTTCCGGGAGCCAGACACGGTCGGACACTCGCCGGACACGGCAGGTTGACGAGCTGTTCAATATAGGATCGGGTCACAAGCTACCTCAGAGGATCAGATAGGTTAAAGCCAAAGCTTAATCACAGCCATTCTTTTGCACGTCATTTGGGACTGAGTATAATTCACTTGTCAAGCTGGTTGTAACGGACGGTTACGATTCATTTTTGGCTTTAACCTATCTGATCCTCTGAGGTTTCAGATAGGTTGAAGTCAAAACCGAAACACAGTCGTTCTTTTCCATGCCGTTTAGGGTTCTATGTGATTCACCAATCAGGCTGGGTGTAACTAACGGTTGTGATTTAGTATGTGCATTAAATTTTTATTTTAGTTGTTTTCTATGAGATTTTTTCGGTTATTGAAATATATACAAATTATGAACACACATAAAATATTAAAAAATATATTAATTTATTTTTCCGTGTCCCCGCGGTACCCGTGTCCTCTTTTTTTAGGATTTGTCGTGTTGGCGTACCCGTGTCGTGTCGTAACCGTGTCCCCGTACCAGTGTCAGTGCTTCTTAGGTTAAGACAATTGAAGCGAGCCTTCATAGGTCTTGCAAATCTTGTAATCGTTGCCAAGGGTGGAAAGTCGAGAGAGAAAATAATGAGAAGGAGAAGGGAAGATTGTACCAGGGCTCTCGCAATGACACAAACCCTCCGGCTTCACGCCGTCGGTCTCTCAACGGATATCCATAGGCCTTACGCCGTCGGGGAAGAAGAACCCTCGAGGCCAACTTCATCGCACAAAGCATTTTTTTTATTGATTCAATCATTCATTAAAAATAGAGGCTTTGGGGTCTTTTTATAGACTCCCAAGCAAATACAAAATGCGTAGGACTAATACTCCTAAAACTTATAGACTTAGGACTCCTAAAACTAAAAAGGAAACCCTTATAACATGGGTTTTGACACGTGCAGAAATTACTATAAAAATTATCCGAAAATAGCAAATAGGTAACTAAAAATAGCAAAATAAAATACTAATGGGCCCCAAACAAGTGGGCCGTCAAAACTGGGTTGGGCCTGGGTCTTGAAATCCATGTAGCGCAACTTGATTCCCATCAAATGCTTCCATTGTGAGGAACTCGTCTCAAGTTCTGATGTAACTGTAGCCGATGGAATCATCAACTTCCCCATCAAAGTAATTTGTCATACTCATAAGCTGATAATAGGACCCACTAGTGGTTGTTGTATCATCATGCGATCGCCTCCCGGATACCATACAAGCAGTCGGCCGGAGTAGTGGATGAAGTAGTTCTGGGACCGGAAGTCAGGAAAGTGATGGCACGAGCAACGACGGAGATCACCTGGGCAAGCTGATGTACCAGACCGAAGGCACACACAAATGAAACTAGAGGAGTACCCGGGACGAGGGTGGAAGGTCTAACCCGAGAAAGTCAACCGTCGGGACTACTATGCTGAAGTCGATACCCAGTGACGGCTTGACAAGTAGTGAGGGCTCCACTGGAGGCAAAATGATGTAGGCGCGCGTCGTCGAATGGCGATTGATGAAGGCGGTGTAATCTTTTTTTTATATTTTCTTTGTAAAGGGATAACTAGTGATACGAGATCACCGAGAGATACAGACGAACAAGAGAGAGAGGGATGATTAGGGCTAGAAACAGAGAATAAAGCATAGGTTAGAAGCACAGACGAGGCCAAGAATCCACCAGATCGAGAGGGGAAAGGGAAAAGACATCAAAGTCCATGGGCAAAACGGCAATAGCCATCATTCATTCATCATAATTTGTCCTTCAATAGTTACAATGGGGGCCTTTAAATAAGCTAAAAGAAAAGATAAAAATGGCAAAAAATTAAAAATCCAATAATTATCCCAACAACTTGCCTAAAATAAAAAAATCTCAAATCTAAAAATATCCTAAGATATATTCTGCCTTATCCAACCATGGCATGCTAGGATGGGCCTTTGGGTGGGCCAACGGGCTTGGGCCATAGGCCAATATCTGGGCTACAACACAAAATCAGAGGTAAAAAATCCATTGGAGGTGCTCAGAAAATGTAGACTCGACCGGTGGTACTATAGCAAGTAGAAGATCATCTACTGGAGAGACTATTGGAATCGAGAACTCATCGGGATATGAAATGTCCTCAGGAATCTCTACCGGTGACACTGCTGGAGGTGACGCCATTGGTGCGGATGGAACCGTCGGTGCAGGAAGTACATTTGATGGAGGTCCGACTGAGGCTCGAACTCTACGTCATTGTATGATCATAGCCTCTTGCTCATCAGCTCATCACATCACCAAGTCGTTCTTCAGTCGATCCTCCTTGATATAGGAACCATTAGACGAAGGGGTCGACTAGCAAAGTCAGCTCTCGGACTTCAACATTTGTTAAGATTCATTCCCTCAAATGCGATCCACTTGGTGTGATCCTATAATATTTGTTAAGATTTAGTGATTAGGATTTCGGGATTAGGATTAGGTTTTAGGCACTACTGTAGTACTTATTGTACCTGCTACTGTAATTTCACTATAGCAACTACAATAACTACTAGTAGAGCCTAGGAATTAGGGTTAGCGTTTAGTATTTATGGTATAGAATTGGGGTTAGGTTTAGAAATTACAATTAGGGTTAGGGTTTAGATTTAGGGTTCGGATTTTAGGATTAGGGTTAGGTTTACGGTTTAGATTTAGGATTATGATTAGGGTTTAGGTTTTAGTTTAGGGTTCAGATTTTAGGATTAGGGTTAGGTTTAGGATTTCACAACACGACAAAAAAAGTTTTAAAATTCCAAAACGTTTTTGTTGTGTTGTGAAACCGGATCGCACTTGAGGGGCATATATATATATATATATATATATATATATATATATATATATATATGAGAATACGGGGTATAAGCTGACAGCCCATTTGCTGATATGAGCTGTCACCGACAGCCGTCCGATTGCCATCATCTAATGGTCCAATTTTTTAAAAAAAAAACTTTTTTTTTTCTCTTTCGCGCGAGTGGCTGCTGCCACGACCACCCTCCGGCTACCCCCTTCTCCTCCCCCTCCGGCGCCGGCACCCCCTCCTCTCCCCTCAGGCTCCGGCACCCCATCTCCGGCGCCGGCACCCCCTCCTCCCCCTCCGGCAGGCCCCCGACCCCCTCCGGTGCTGCGATCGGCACCGGGAGGTCGGGGGTCTGCCGGAGGGTGCTGCCGGAGCTGCGGGCGTCACCGGGCGAATTTCGGGGCCGGAGGAGCGATCCACGCCGAGGGGGGCGTAGGGTTGCCGGAGGGGGGCTGCCGGAGGGGGACGGAGCTGTCGGAGGGGGTCGGAGGGATGCCGGAGGCAGTCGGGTGGCTGCCGAAGGCAGGCCGGTGCTGCGGTCCACAGAGAGAGCTCGAGAGGGAGAGAGAGAGTTGGGCATGGAACACAGCTGTATTACAGTTATATTACAGCTGTGCTGTAATACAGCACGATCTGAGCCCTTTACTCAATGCGAATCGAACGCTTGATAGTGACAGCTCAAATAAAAAATAGGCTGGCAGCTTATCTCCCGTTCTCTCTCTCTCTCTCTCTCTCTCTCTCTCTCTCTCTCTCTCTCTATATATATATATATATATATATATATATATATATATATATATATATATATAAAGAGAGAGGACTGTTACGGTGCGACTGCGATGCATGCGGTGTTGCACCGCAGCCGTCCGATGCACCGCTGTGCGTACGACACACGCAGCAGGTGCATCAAACCATTGCGGTCCGGGCGGTCCGCAGCCGTCCGATGCACTCCGTGCATCCGATGCACGCGGCGGGTGCATCGGACGGCCGCGGACCGCACCTAAGCATCCCCCTATATATATATATATATATATATATATATATATATATATATATATATATATATATATATATAGAGAGAGAGAGAGAGAGAGAGAGAGAGAGAAGGGGGGGTGGATGTTAGGGTGAGGTATGAGCTACCGGGAATAATGCAGCATGATATATATACCATCCGATTCCAATGGATCCAACGGCCAGATTCACAAAGATTTTTACTAGAGAGCGAGTTGTAAACGAAAGTTTGACATCACAAATAAGTCTCGGAGTTACTGTAGCAGCTACAGTAACTCTCTACAGTAGCTCCGAGGCTCATTTGTGTCGTGAAACTTTCTTTTACAGCTCATCACCTCTCTTCTTTGGTGAATCACACTCCCTCCCCAACCTCATCTTCTTATTTGTTGTGTAAGTTAAGCTCGTGTACCAAAGATTCCCCAGCCATAATATAGAGAAGAGGGAAGAAGAAAGATATAATATAGAGAAGAAAGTTTAAGTCTTATACCTGAAGAAAACGGTACAATGGATGTTGTACTTATGTGTGTCGATTTGGGAATCTGATTTTTGTTGGTTGATTCTTTACGCGTATCTGTATCGTTGTCTACCATGATAGGTCTGGAATTTTCCAAAGCTGCACTCAGAACTCACTTTGAGGACCTCGTGGAAGAAGAATATAAAACAGCCAGACTAATGCAGAAAGGACCACTTACGATTCAGATATGTCAATGCTGCAATGAAACAAGCATTGAAGAGCAAAGAAAATCCAAAAAGCACCCCTATAGAGATCCAATACCAATAGTCATTCACTTGAAAGCCTCTGGACTTGAGAAGTGCCTTCCCAATTGTGGATGCATTTATGGCTGTATCATTGTTTGTCTGTAATGGGACAATGAACCCACATTAAAATGAAAGTCATATTTCAGGAAGGAGCTAATAATTCCTACTTGTCTCAAAGAGCTTTTCATGACTAAGATGAGAAATTAATCACATAACAAATTTGGAGGGAAAAAAAAGGCATAGTCAATGAGACAGTACTAACAATGCTCCATCTGGGATCAAGGAATTCATTTAAAGCAATGGCATTCTGCCCATAGGTCATTGGGGAAATCCAGTAGCCCCATACCCACCATGGCTGAATGTCATCTGCAAGAAGAAAAAAAATGGATTAGGTCCTTCAATGTATCAAGGAACAATGAAATTTCAAGTATTTGGTTAAACTACAAGAGTTAATAAACGAAAGGAAATACACTGTCAACAAGATAATATCAAATTCAACCCATCAGTAAACTATATCCTTAAATCTTCAATACATAGGAAATAACAAACCTAGTTTACAAGACTAAACTGTAGTAATAACCTTTAGAAATGATGAATCCTCCTAGCACAAAAATAAGTAGCATGACAGAACCTCCAAATGTGCTGGCAACAACAGGAGTTCTTCCAACAGCAGCAGTGAAACGAAATAAGGAGAGAGCCATCTGATGAGTGCAGAAGAGAGCCAAGAACTGTCTGAAGAACCTGACATGCCATAATGTGTCAATGAGAAAAAGATTGATAATGAAGCAACTTCTAAAATTGGATAGTAAATATTAACATGGCATGCATCATATTAGTTTCCAGTGATCTTAACACCAACTTACCGAGACGAAAAATGATCATAAATTTGATTATCTAGACTTTAAACAAATAAAAGGTTTACCTGCTGGCAGCAGGAGCAAAACCAATCCCATAATAGGTGATAGTGACCCATAGTCCTGATTCCAGCAGCGATAGAGGAATCTTGAGGAACCAGATTGGCAATGCAAAAGCCCATGGTGGGTAGAAATGGGAATCTCTTTGTTTATAAAACAAAGGAAGCCTTCGAACAGTCATCGGAAGCTCCATCGTTCCGTTAAACATCACGTTGATCAGACTATAGAATAAAGCACTTAAATATTTTCCTCCACCAGCAATAGTGTCATGATGCATTTGAGTTCTCAAAAACAAAGTTGTTGCTATTGTTGACATAATGGTTATTTGGGTAGTCTTAAAAATGTACAAAAATGAATTCCTCTTCATCAGCAACCACTCTCTTGCAAAACATGCCTTGAAGAGCTCCCACTTAGGGATGCCGTACTTCTCCATTGCCAATGCAGCTGGATGACTGTTATATCTATCATAAGGAATTCTAAGATCTTCTACAAGATTTTGACCAACATAAAAAGAGTTGAAGGACGTTGCAAACTCGGTGACTGAGATATATCTGTAAGGCTGGCTCTTATTAAACCAATATTGTTCTTGGTCTTTCTTTGAAGTCATCTCCTGAAGGAAGTCTGCGACTCCTTTCCTTTCAGGACATTTGAAACCCATGAACTCAAAAAACTCTAGTATTCTGTCACGAGGACCATGGTAGACAATCTGACCCTCTGATAGTAGGATAATGTCATCAAACAGATTGAAAGTCTCAGGTGCAGGTTGGAGTAGAGAGAGAACCATTGTTCCATCCATGACATGCACCATTTGTCGCATAGACTTAACAATCTGAAAGGTAGTGGAACTATCCAGTCCAGTCGATATCTCATCCATGAATAGCGTTTTTGAAGGTCCAACTAGCATCTCTCCTGTAACCGGAAGAAGAAGTGACTGCCATATTGTATGAAAAAAACTATAGCAATGAGTATCAAGATGGTTCTCTAGCACATATGGAGTTTTACCTAAGTTCCTTTGGTTGGAATGTGGACAATTAAACCAGCAGATAGTAATACAAGTGAGCAATGGGGAGAGTTTAAGAGAAGCATGAAAGCACAAGCTCATATGTGCTAAAGCTACTTCTCATATAGACGAGTAAGGCCTGAGATACCATACTATGTTCTGTTAGGCCTGTGATTTGACAGTAGAGGTTGTAGACATCATAAGTGTTTATCGCCAATATCTACGATTACTTGCTGTCCCTTTTTGGATTCTTGTAATTTGTTACTCGTTTATTTTAATGCACTGGTAGGGGTCTAGGCCGAACCCCCCCCTCATTCACTGAGAGGGATTTCTCAAAAAAAAAAAATATCTACGATTACTTTGTAGAGATATCTGTTAGCATGTTGCTATTCAAGGATCTCAAACATTGAAAACTGTTTAGATAACTATTGAGATTGATAACAAGAGTGCTTATGTGTATTTATTTTACTACTCTTCCTTTTCTGAAAGGTTCTAGAAACAATGAGAGATCTTTCTTCAATTCTACATCAGTAGCCATTAGTTCATCATCATCATTCAAACCTTATCCCATCAAGATGGGATATTTCTGAGGAAGATTGACAAATAATTTCCGACCAACTATCAACCTAACATCAACCCTCTAAGATTGGTGTCAAAAACCTGATCACGGAAAGTTGGTAAGAGAAGGGCGTACCAAGAAACCTAAAAAGATCAGTTGGCAGGTACAATAACCTACCTTGTTGGTTATGCAGTTTAAGCTCATGCAACCAGGGAGCAATCAACGTTCATGAGTTATGTTCGTACAAAACAATGTGCCTTTGTATTAACTTTGGTGCAGTATTTCTTTACAAAGGTTGGAATTCTTTTTTGAAACATGCTTACTTGTAACCTATAAAAAAGTATGCTTCCCTAGTGTATCTTAGATTAATAGCTTTCCCATTTTTCAACAACAATGCACTTATCCTTGTTGGTTCCCAGTACTCAGAACAATACATCGAACTATGTTAGCCCTTTGTCGATGCTGGCACAATAATGATTATTTATTCCAAATAGGCAGTGGTAATGGGCATTTCTTATCTGAAAATGAGGTACAAGTCTCAAGTTGCAAAAGGACACTTTACTTCAAAATGAGCCAAGATCCCAAATTTTTGCATGAAAACAAAACTTGTATTAGTATATAAAATAAAATAATAGAACCAAATCAGTTGTGAACTTGTGATTGCAGAAAATCCAAGAAAAAGGGGGAAATGCTTGACATTGGCTTCAAAAAAATTGTGGTCTAAGCAGATCAATTTACCTACAAATTACAATCTGTGTTTTGGAGTGGGGGCTGGTGGAATCAAATTCTTTGTACAGTAAGGAAACAGTAGGAAGCTTTCAAACTACTCAGAAGTTGAGAAACTAAGATAAGCTATTATCAACAAACATTGATATTAATATTCCTTTTTTTTTTTTGCAATTTGCCTCCTATCAGTCTTATGATGAAGTTGAAAAACATAATAGCAGATTTCTCTAATAGTGATTAAATAACTAACACGAGATTATTTGATCAGTTACTTATATTTTTTGAAGAGAAAGATGGGGTGCAATGCCACTTAGCAAGTCCATTTCGCAATTCCAGGATTTTATTTCAATTTAATGGCAGAACTTGTAACTATGCTGAAATTTGCACTCTATTATGTGATGCATTTTGCTTTAAAACAATCATGTCATTGACTTGGATTAAAAAATGGAATTGCACACTGAGGCGCTCAAGTGTCATTGCACCCTATAATTTTTGGTTTTTGAACAGTGGGAAAGTTGACTGTTAATTTTGCAACTACAATAATCAAGTTGCTTTTGTAGTTTTTCTTTATTGCACTTAACGTTGAAAGACTAAATGCACATACCAGCAGTCACACGCTTCTTTTGACCCCCAGAAATGCCTCTTAACATATCACTGCCAACAACAACATCTGCACAGATATCCAAACCAAGTATCTGCCCAGAAGTTTTATGCATTAGCATTTAAAAATGTAGCTGGTTATGTCAGAACCGTATTACATCTTCTCTTCAGGTGAATCGAGTAACACACCTTGACAATATAATCTGTGAGTAAATTGGTATTTTGGCCTTCTAAAGAGGTTGCCTTCATAAATGCATCGATCTCAGGATCCGGTTTGATACCTGCATCCTTTTCTCTTCTTACCAATTCCAACAACATAGCACAATTTGTTCCAACACCTAAACAACGTCCTGAGAAATCCAGAGTCTCCCTTACTGTCATCTCAGCATTGTGAAGATCATGCTGACTAACATAAGAACAGGTTCTCTGAGGAATAAATTCTGACAATTCATGGCCACAATATGTGATTTTACCAGACACCTGTACGCCAATGATACAAGGTGTGATCAAGAGAAGCTATAGCATGGAACCATGTATGATATACGAATGAGAAAGAGGGAGAGAGATGAGACAAACCCGTAGCTTTTTATCAAGCTTCCCGGCAAGGGCCAGCAATAAGGTTGTTTTTCCTGAACTTGGAGGGCCAAGAAGCAGTGTCATTCTGAAACAGTTGGGGTATAGTAAGAATGTCTCATGACTCTCATAAACATGCTAATAACCAATCCTACTTTACAACTTACTCAGCACTCATGAGGTTTATACAAGCTTTGGATATACAATTTTAGAAGATATTGTATCTCAAGCCTCTTTTTTGTTGGAATGGAATGAGGACCCACGATGGTGTATGATATTTCCAGATGACAAAGGGTTAACTAATGAGCCGAGAATAGGGGACTTGATACAAAAGCATCAAAAGGCTTGGTATCTAAGTCAAATTAGCTAGTCGGAGGTCCGCTAGGTGTGGTTAATAAGTCCTTTTGAATTGCTTTGATAATTTATTAGGTTGTAGGTTTCTTCTCTCTTCTTTTGGATTTTTTGTATTCTTCCAGCATTACAAGATGTTGTTATTTACGTAAAAGTGGGGGTTGGTTTTTTGGTTTTTTTTTGGGTAGAAGAATAAATAAGGAAATATGGTTAATTATGGAAGGATAAGTTCAAGTCCACTCAAAAAAAAAATGGAAGGATACGTTCAAGAATTTAAACAATATTTTATTTCTGACTAATAGGGCTAGAATAGGACAGAGAGAGAGAGAGAGAGAGAGAGAGAGATCAGATCTTTATCCCGTGGGGGAAAGAGAGCATGTCGTCTCTCCATGTGGGCAACATCCACAGGTGAGAACAATAGCAGAACCTTTCCTGTGGGGGAGAGGGAGTGTCTCCTTTTCTTCTGTGTGTTATATTGTCTGTGGGTATTTATGACCCCATAAAAGAGGTCGGTTCTCATGTTTGGCCACAAGATTTATCTCTACTCCACATATGCACTTTCTTTTCTCTTTTTTTTCAGATTTTCTTCCTTATTTGTTGAAACTAGCACTTATTTTTATTACGTTGGTCCTAGGTAGGTCTGCATAAAAATGGGGCCTTCGCCCCTTCGTGATCAGTCTTAATGAATAAAGCTTGAGGATTCAAATTGTTGAGTTATATTTCACAAGAGCCGAATTAGTTTCTCTTTCCACCTCTCTCTTCTCGACATTGGATGGTGTTGTGATTGATCATATCAGTTCAGTCTTTTCTCCTCATTAATTAGTATCAGGGTATATCAATCCTTTCATGGCTTGGTACCAGAGCTTCCATTTTTCTTAGAATCCATAGCATGTCAAGATCGACGTGAGGGGTTGCATGAATCGACCACAACAAAAGAAGAAGTTGATAGAATCAGATCAAATGGCTCACATTGGAGATTCAAGCATGGATTCAAAATTTGGTTGATACTGAGTTGTACCGACTCGATTTTGTGCAGAACCAGTACCGCATCAGCCCACAAATCCGAGACCCAGACTGTATGGTTGAGTATCGACCAAGTCAGGCAGGTAACGGCCGATATGGCCGGCAAGACTCGGATATCAATCCGAGGTGGGGGCTTTTTTGTTTTTTCTTTCTTTTTAGCTTTTGCTCCTCCAACCACCACCACTAATGGCCAACACACATATATGCATTGTGTTGTCATTAGTGTGGTGGATGGGTAATGGACGGGTGGAAGGGGAAAGAATAATTAAAAAAATTAGATTTGAACATACATGAAGGTCCCCAATGCACATCATTCATACACAAATCACACATTCGCACACAACTTCTCCTCTCTTCTTTCATTGCCTCATTGGTTCCTCTAGGACGGTTGGAGCCTTGGAGATATGGAGTCGTTGAGCCTTTGGTTCTCTCCTCTTCTCTAAGTTCCTAAGATCCTCTTTAGCAAGCAAGTGAACAAGCAATACTTCCCTCTAGTAGACTTGAAGTCATGTTTTGCCTAACACAATCAAGCAAGTCCAAGTCACAAGCAATACTTTCCCCTTGCAGTAAGATTCTTTTTTTAATTGATTTTTTTAGGGTAATGAAGTGTGGTATCATGTTGTTAGGAGATGACGGCTAGGGTTTGGAGAGGAAAAGCAATGCTCTCTATTGAGGGACTCAAGCCCATATATATGTACAAGTATGACCATACAACCCGACCCGACTGTACATGTAAAACCGACCCATCTATATACATTAACACTCCCCTTCAAACTCACGGTGGATCATGAACCGAGAGTTTGCCAATAAAATGCCGGAAGCGAGCAGTCGTAAGGGGCTTCGTCAGAAAATCAGCAGTCTGCTCCGATGATGAAATGTATGGCAGGAAGATGGTGTGGTCGAGAAACTCCTAGCGAACATAATGACAATCAACTTCAATATGTTTTGTTCGCTCATGGAAGACCGGGTTGCTAGCAATCTGAATAGCACTCCGGTTGTCAGTTGTCACAGAAGAGAGGGGTGGGCCCGGATATCACAACTCCCAAGTCGAGCAGAAGGCGGCGAAGCCAGACAATCTCGGCGGTGGTGGAAGCCATAGCCCTGTATTCGGCTTCGGTGCTGGAGCGAGCAACAGACTCCTGTTTTTTGCTGCGCCACGAAATCAGTGAATCACCCAGAAACACACAGTATCCTGTAGTAGAGCAGCGAGTGGCTGCATCTCCTGCCCAATCTGCATCGGAGTAGGCACGCAGCACCAACGGAGACGTGGAGGGAAACAGTAGTGAACGGGTGATGGTGCCCCGGAAGTAGCGGATAATCCGAAGAACAGCTGCATAGTGAACTGACCGTGGAGCCTGAACAAACTGACTGACAATGCCAACAGCATGGGCAATGTCTGGCCGGGTCATAGTGAGATAAACGAGCATCCCAACCAGCCTCTGGTAGCGGGAGACATCCTGGAGTGGCTCACCATCTGTAGCTAGAAGTTTCAAATTGAGCTCCATGGGTGTATCAGCAGTGCGAGTGTCAGTAATAGCAGCATCAGCAAGGATGTCGGAGATGTACTTCTGCTGGGAGACCAACAGACCACGAGCTGACCGGGCAATCTCAAGGCCCAAAAAGTAGCGAAGAGAGCCCAGATCTTTCATCTCAAACTAACTCTGGAGGTGCCGCTGGAGAGATATGATGGTGGCACTGTCATCCCCAGTGATGATCATATCATCCACATAGAGGAGAAGAACTGCAATGCCCTGACTGGAGGAGCGAGTGAACAAGGCATAGTCGGAGTGACGCTCAACAAACCCGGCGGTCAGGACTGCACTGCGAAATCGCTCAAACCAGGCACGAGGGGCCTGCTTGAGCCCATGGATGGCTCGGCGCAAACGACACACGTGCCCTGGAGGAACTGAAATGCCCGGAGGAGGAGCCATGTAGACTTCCTCGGAGAGATCACCGTGGAGGAACGCATTGGTGACATCCATCTGATGGAGAGGCCACCCTCGAGCAGCTGCCACAGCTAAGAGGGTGCGCACAGTAGTCATCCGAGCAACTGGAGCAAACGTCTCCTCGTAATCAATCCCATACTCCTGGGAGAAGCCACGAGCAACGAGGCGAGCCTTGTGCCGCTCAACGGATCCGTCAGGTCGAGTCTTGACCTTAAATAACCACTTGCAGCTAACAGGCACCACCCCGAAGGGACAAGGCACCAAATCCCATGTCTGGGTCCGCTGAAAAGCCTCAAGCTCAACTGACATGGCCTGCCGCCACTCTGGATGTAAAGCTGCCTCACGATACGATTGGGGCTCCCGATAGGTGTGTATAGCAGTAAGAAAAGCCTGAAAAGATAGTGAATAGGAGACACTGGCAGAGTAGCCAGAGGAGTCAGGAGAGTCAGAGGGAAAAGCAGAGTAGCCAAACCTGTTAGGAGAGTAGTCATATCTGTCAGGAGGGTGATGTCCGCGCGCTGGGTAGCGCTGAACAGGAGCAGGATCCACGACCGGGGAGGAGGGGGCAGCAGCATCAGGCGAGGGAGTACCAGTGTGAGCCGACTCTGGAGGAGGAGCCGCAGACCGACGAACATATACACAAGTAACAGGTGGTGGTGGAGGTGTCGAGGAAGACGGAGGAGGTGGTGGTGGTGGTGATGGTGGTGGTGGAGGTGGCGGGGAAGATGGAGAAGGAGTAGGCGTGGATGGGACAACAAAAAACAGGGGTAGAACAGGGATGTGGAGATGTGAGGAAGGCGAGGAGGGTGACGCAGGAGGCAAGGAAAGATCCCGAGACTCAGGTGAAAAGTACGGGACATCCTCAACAAAGGAAACGTGACGGGAAACACGGATCCGGCGAGCCAAGGGATCGTAGCACCGATACCCCTTGTGCTCCCGACTGAGCCCTAAGTGAACACAGCTAACAGACCTCGCAGAGAGTTTGGTGCGCTCATGAGGAGGAAGAAGAACAAAGCACGTGCAGCCAAACGTGCAAAGAAGAGAGTAGTCAGGTGGGCTGGAGTGGAGACGCTCATATGGGGTGGCACCGGACAGAGCAGACGACGGTGTGATATTGATGAGGTGGACAGCCGTCATGACAGCTTCAGCCCAGTAGGAGTGAGGAACAGACGCAGAGAGAAGCAAGGCTCGTGCAGTCTCAGAACATGACGATGCTTGCGTTCGACAACGCCGTTCTGCTCATGGGTATGGGGAAATGACTACTGGTGAAGAGTGCCGTGAGACTGAAGAATCTCACGCATCTCAGAGGAGAGATACTCCTTGGCACAATCAGACCGAAAGGTCTTGATGCGCCGACCAAACTGAGTGTGTATCATAGTGGTGAATCTCCTAAAGATGTGAGGTACTTCAGATCGATGACGCATAAGATAAACCCAGGTGCACCTAGAATAGTCATCGATAAAGCACACATAATACATGTAACCCGAGATAGATGCAACAGGAGCAGGACCCCAAATGTCCGAATGGACTAAATCAAATAAAGCATCAGACTGGGAAGCACTAGCAGAGAATGGAAGAGCTAGATGCTTTGCCAGTCTGCAACCCGTACAAACAAAGAGGGGGGAGAAAGACGCTCGACCCAAAGCGCCCGAACGGAATACGCTTTTG
Source organism: Chamaelirium japonicum (assembly GCA_947650365.1). NCBI lineage: Eukaryota > Viridiplantae > Streptophyta > Magnoliopsida > Liliales > Melanthiaceae > Chamaelirium > Chamaelirium japonicum. Next base: position 32,266,117 of record OX393559.1, read on the forward strand.
AGTCGATCACTCGATATATGACCTAACCTTCTGTGCCACAGGTCGGCATCAGAGGTAACAGACATGACAGACGCAACAGGAACGGAAGACACATGTAGATGGTCCAACTGGTAAAGTCCTCCTGCTCTACGGCCCAGCCCAATCCTCTGACCCGTCCGCGAATCCTGCACAACACAAACAGAAGGGGTAAAGGTGACAGTCAGACCAGAGTCGCAAAGAGAACTGATAGAGATTAGATTAATATTAAGACGGGGGGCATGATGGACATGAGGTAGGGTCAGGCGACCAGAAGAGTCAGAGGTGGTAGTGATGGAGCCACATTGCGGAATAGGGACGAGAGTCTCATCCGCAGTGCGAACCTCCTGGTGGGTGGTAGTGGGAGAACAGTCCGTGAGGACAGTGGAGTCAAAGGTAAGGTGACAGGAGGCACCCGAATCGAAGATCCATGGAGCAGTAGTACCAGAGGTGGCAGACAAGCCATGCGCAGTCGCGGAGCCGGTGGAGGCTAGGTGGCAAAGAAGGAGCTCCTCGAGGCGCTGAAGACGGTCCGGCTCAGGCTGAGAAGGTGCTGTGGTAGCAGTGGGGAGCATCGAGGCCTCTACAGTAGCTGCTGTACCACCAAAGTGGCGGAAGGAAGATGAACCACGTCCACGGCTCCGTCCACCTCGACCGTCGCGTCGATCGTCGCGGGAAGTCGAAGCCCAGCGTGGGGCTCTCTCATCTGAACCCCAGCGAGGGTTGCGTGGAGGACGTGTAGGGCATTCGCGCTTCATGTGGCCGGGCTCCTTGCAGTAGTGACAGAAGACAGCCTCATCGGAGAACCCGGCTGCCAGGACAGTGTCAGAGCTAGGAGCAAGTGGAGGAGGACGAGCGCCCTGAGTCTGAAGGCAGGTCTCCTCGTCGACCAAGGCGAGTAGAGCATCCTCTAGCCGAGGGAGTGGCTCACGGTGCAGGAGCTGGGCAGCGATGAGAGCAAAGTCCGGCCGAAGTGCTGCCAGGAACTGGTGCAGGTGGCCCTCATCGAGGTAGCGCTGAAAATCCCGGGAGCGGGGGCAGGCACACCGCTCCGGGATCAATGAGTCCAGCTCATGCCAGTATGCACTCATCTGACTGAAGAAGTCCTGAATGGTGCGCTCCCCCTGACGTGCAGACTGTGAGTCACAGATGAGTTGATGCCGACTTGCGCCTCCGCGCGGGAGAAAACGGTCCCGGAGATACTCCAACATCGCGCGCGCTGTCGGAAGGCGGCCGATGGAAGCAAGAAGCGGACGAGCAACAGAGTCCAAAAGGTATGCCCGGATGGCCTGATCGTGGCGGCGCCACGTAAGAGCAGCAACCGTGGTTGCCGTGGTAGCAGTCGCAACAGAAGACGCGGCACTGCTGGTGACAGAGGAGGAACCGGAGTAGTCAGTGGGAGGAGGGTCATCGCCGGTGATGTGACCCCACAGATCACGACTGGAGAGCGCGGCCTCGACGGTGAGTGACTAATCAGGCCAGTCGCTGGCCGATAACAACTGAAAGGAGACCGCCTTTAGCGGTGGAGAGATCGCAACGACGGACGGTACGGCAGGAGAAGCCATGGAGAAGGCTCAACAGAGGGGCCAGTTGGCTGAGGGAAGGGGTGAGAGGGCCGGTCGAGTGGAGGAAGGGGGGTCGGGGGGTGGAGAAAGGTGGGCCGGGGCTGTTAGGTGGATAAAGGGGGGTCGGGAGGTAGAGGAGGGGGTGTCGGGGCTGTCGGACGGGAGGTCGGGAGGTGGAGTAGGGTGGGCCGGGGCTGTTGGGTGGAGGAAGGGGGTTCGGACGGTGGAAAGGGGTCGGGGGGTGGAGAGGGGGGGTCGGGAGGCTGTCGGGCGGCAGAAGGGGGGGATCGGGGGGCTGTCGGGCGGCGTAGGGGAGTTGGGCGGCGGAGGAGGGTCGGGGGCCGGGGCTGTCGGGCGGCAGATAGGGGAGGGGGCCGGTCGGTGTGGCGGAAGGGGAGGCCGGTGCAGTCGGGCGACGGAAAGGGGGGCCGGGCGGGGTGTTGGGCGGCGGAAAGGGGGCCGGGCGGGGTGGTCAGGTGGAGGAGAGGAGCCGGACGGGTGGGGAGAGGCCGGAGGAGAGGTGTTGCCGGAGGGAGAAGACCGTCGTCGTCGTCGCCGCGCGTCGGAGAACCCTAGAGCTCTGATACCATGTTAGGAGATGACGGCTAGGGTTTGGAGAGGAAAAGCAATGCTCTCTATTGAGGGACTCAAGCCCATATATATGTACAAGTATGACCATACAACCCGACCCGACTGTACATGTAAAACTGACCCATCTATATACATTAACACATGTTAATCTATTTCTAAGTTTTTTCTCTTTTTTTTAATTTATTTTCACGGCTTTCACTACTTTCTTCACTTTAAATGCACTTTTGGACAAGATATAACTATGTTTGAGTCTATCCTTTTGACGTTAGGAGTTACGGGCTTTATTCAGCATATTATGTAGAAATGACATTTTCGCATGATGATTGATGTACAAAATATTTTATTTTTTGCTAAAACATGTAGCTTGCATGCATGTGGCTGCTCCTTAATATGTGTTGTTGTTTGGAATACTTAATATATTTAATGCAAACTTATTCCATGTAATCTATGCTTATGCTTGTTCAAAATATTTCAACCCGGTAAGACTTACATTGAGGTACATTAGTAGGTGACATGCATACAACTTGATTAACATTCTTTGATGCAATATTCATTGCCTGAAAGGCTCATCAATCCAAGAGGAAAGAGATGATGAGATAGCCCATTACAAAATAAGACAGATAAGAATATGGAATCAAATGTCGACAAATTTCCTACGAAATGACTGAAATATGTCTTCTTCTATTATAGATTCCGACAATGATGCCACCTAACATCAGTTTAGGATTTTGGTGCCATTTTCCAACTATGTTGAAAAAGAAGATATTAGTTAAAAAAATTTAGAGATGATCATATTGCCCTTGGTGATTATTAAAACATAGGAACATAAGTGTTTACCTAACATGCCACATATGTCTTCTTTGGATTGTGTTAGGTGGAAGCTTGGGAAGGATTAGATGCCAATGACTACAGTTTAAATCATGGTCTATCTATCCCTTTCCCTACTGAAGTATAATAAAGTTCTTGAGTTGGAAGGGATCCAATATGCCTTTAATTCTTGAGGCCATGCATATCTCATCCAAGATTTTAAATGTCGGTTTTGGTCGGCCAAAAAAAGGAAGTTTGTCAGATTTCGCTCAAATGGTGGTGGAAATTTTGTACCTTTTAAGAAATATTTCATGAAAACTATTTGGATATCGGTCATATTTTGGTTCATCTCAGTTGATTTTGCTCTAATGTTGATCAAATATCTGTTTGTGATGGAAAAAATGAGAATGGAGGAAAAAGATGGAATTTTCACTGAAAAAGATTGAATTTGTTATTGTAAAAGATGGTTTTTGAGTGAAATTGTTTGAAAAATGACAGAATGTCAGATTTTGGTCAAATGTTGGTCATTTCGGCTGACGTTTCGTTACGTCGAATATTTTATATAGTTGCTAGTCTACCTTGTATGGCCTGTCATGGAATATGGCATCATCGTTGCTGATATGAGTGCACCCATCCAGCCTGAAAGGCATCAGTTATAGTAGAAGCTACAAACATACAACTATACAAGTGAATCCTAAACATAAAGAAAGAGAAGGGTAAGAAGAAAATATAAGAGGAATTTTTCTAATTTTAGCATTAATGATGCCAATTGATGGACCTTCCCAAAAAAACCTCCCAAATTGTTCACCTAGAGTCCTTAAGATGGTAGGTCTACAGTTAATATATAATATTACACTAAAATAATGGAAAATGGTATAAAGACCGACAATTATAAGAAGAAATGGTAAACAGAGGAGAGAGGATTCAGTAGTGAACCCGAGCTAATCCTCTCTTTCCTGTGCTTACTCTTCCTTGAGAATCATGTATGCATCTTGTGATGTTCTCATACCATTTCGGAACCTCAATGTTGGTCTTACCAAATCTATGTGCCCCCCACTAAACTTATCTAGCCTCTATTTTCCCTTCCTAAACATCAGAACAATTACACATGTTAGATCAAAATAACTCATGAATCACTAAATAGCTAAATTATGGTCCAATCTAACTCCAAGAGACAACCATAGCAAGCCAAACGAGATCTAATCTTGGCCATGATCCAAAACTACTCAATTTGTTAACTCCATCCAACCCCCCCTCCCCAACCAAAGTAGAATATTAAAAGAAAACCATATTAATTGATCTAACAGCAATCAGTCCTCTAAATTAATCCATAAAAATATGGCATAAACATGGGAAGGATTTGACACACAAATGTGTATATATATATATATATATATATATATATATATATATATATATAGAGAGAGAGAGAGAGAGGGATGATTGGTTGCGTTGTGTGCTGCCGAGCCGATAATGCGATGTGCGCAACGGCCGTCTGATTCGGGATGATCGAACGGCCCGGAACCAATCCCGCTCCCGCTCCCGCACCGCACCGCACAGCCGATCCCGCACCGGCCACAGCAGACCGTCCGATCAGGTTTTGATTTGAGATCGAGCGGCCTATACACATTTCGCTGTTACTGTAGCGGCTACAGTAACAGCGAAAAGTGTTTCTGGCCACTCGATTCCCATCAATACTCTTCGATCGAACGGCCCGAAACACTTTTCGCTGTTACTGTAGCCGCTACAGTAACAGCGAGAAGTGTATAGGCCGCTCGATCGGACGGGTGGGCACGATCGGACGGTCTGCTGTGGCCGGTGCGGGATCGGCTGTGCGGTGCGGTGCAGTCTGCAGTGCGGTGCGGGAGCGGGATTGGTTCCGGGTCGTTCGATCATCCCGAATCAGACGGCCGTTGCGCACAGCGCATTATCGGCCCGGCAGCGCACAGCGCAACCAATCATCCCTCTATATATATATATATATATATAGGCAAGGATACTCTTACAAATGGAATCTTACTAATGAAAGTTACAAATCGCCTTTTATGGGGAGGGAGGTATCAGAATTTGATGAAACTTGGTGGGGATGCTCTCTATGGCAAGTTGATCATCCTCACCAAAAATCAACAAATTTTATAACCTCTAGGGGCATCAAATGTTAGAAGCTTTATTGACCGTTCATTATAACCATTAATTTGAATAACATATTTGATGCCCCTAGAGATTATAGAATTTGATGATTTTTGGTGAGGATGATCAACTTGCCATAGAGAGCATCCCGCCAAGTTTCATCAAATTCTAAAACCTCTAGGTTACGTAAAAGGCGATTTGTAACTTTCATTACTAAGATTCCATTAGTAAGAGTATCCCTCCCCATATATATATATATATATATATATATATATGGGAATAGAGAACACGGTCCTCCCGACTAGCCAACACGCTAGTCCTCTCATCAATTTGGGTGCCACATGACACGTTTTAATCTTCTTCTTTTTTATGGTCAATCCACTCTACTTAGATCAAGATTTACAAAAAAATTCTAAAAAAAAAAACTTAAAACAACCTGGTCAACGGTCGACAAACTTAACGGTAAACTGTAGCAGTCAAATAGCCCTTGCTATGGTTAATTTAAAAATACCACTTGGCATATTTTTTTTCCAAATTTTTTTTCATGATCATTGTTAGTAGGGATGTACCCACCTTGACCAACCCCTAACCCCGGTTAAAAAGTACCATGTGGCACCCAAATTGAAGGGAGGACTAGCGTCTTGGCTAGTCGGGACTCGGGAGGACCGTGTTACCTATTCCCTATATATATATATATATATATATATATATATATATATATATATATATAAAAGGGCATGCTATAATGCGGCATGCGGTACGTGCGGCACCGCAGCCGTCTGATGCACGTGTTGCGTGCATCGCACGCACGCAGCGGTGCATCAGACGGCTGCGGTGAAGTGCCGCACTTACCACATGCCGCATTATAGCATTTCTCCATATATATATATATATATATATATATATATATATATATATATATATATATATATATATATATATATATATATATATATATATATATGGCAGGGATACTAATGCAAAACGATGCAGGAGGGTAGGAAATCAGTACTTCAATTATACCAGCAATGTTTCACTATAATTTAAAAGTTTCAGGTAGGAAATTTCGTTCAAGCCATCAGCCAGGAATAATGGATTTTAAAAGAAAACTACTAGCAGTGAGCAATCCTATCTTGATTACAAGAATTAAAATAAACAATGCTTTAATTAAATGGCAAGAGTCCGTCCCGCAATATCAAGAACTAATAAACTTAACAGGCAGGTAGGGACGCACAACCTCGCGAGGGTGGACAGCAGTCGGCACAGATAAGATACTGGAGATCCGATTAGTAGGATAACCGGAACTACCCTACTGGGAGGAGACGTACATACTGAGGATCACGTTTGGCCACAGGAACCCGAATCGAACAGGAACTCCGAAAATGGTGATCAAATATCAAGAAGTCGTCAGCATCCTCACTCGAACCCGTGATCAGCGCCCGGGTCAACCATCCAGTCATGTGACCATGCAGGCATGATGAGCTTGAGCACGGGGCGGGACCGGGGAGGAGGGTTAGAATCGGGTCGGGCTCGGTTGGCGACTGAAGGTTCGGTGGGGAGGAGAAGAGGGTGGGGTCGGGTCGAGTCGGATCTGGGGATTGGGTCACGGGTGAGGAGAGGGGGGGGTTTCGGGTCTGAGAGGTGGGAGCGGGATCGGGGCTGGGCACACAGCAGGAGAAGGGGGGAATCGGGCCGGGGCTCGGGTTTGGCGCGACAGAGGAGACGGAGGGAAGGGGGTCGGGGCCTGAGGCTCGGCAGGGGAAGGCGGAGGGAGGGAAGCGCGTCGGGGTTGGGCTCAGGTCGGCGGGGGTTGGGCTCAGGTCGGCGCGGGAGGAAAATGGCAGGGGCGGGGTGGTGACGTGGGTCGGCGGGCAGAAAGGAGGCGAAGGGAATAGGGCTGCGGGTGGGGGCTGGGGTCGAGCGGCAGGGTAGCGGGGAGGAGGGAGGTGGCAGTCGGGTCGGGGCGGCAGCACAGGGAGAAGGGGGTGGGGCCGGGTCGGGCTGCAGCACAGGGAGGAGGGGTGGGGCCACATTGGGTGGCAGCACAGGGAGAAGGGGGGGCGGTTGCAGGCAGGGAAAGGGAGGTAAGACAGACTAGGGTTTCACACCTCTAGTTCTGACCTAGGGTTTCACACACTTAGGGTTTGGGCTTGGGTTTCACACGCCTCACCCTGGATTCTCTCAACACGCATGTAGAGGAAAACAAATTTTTATTATTTATTCAGTGCCTACAAAGGAACAAGGGGGGGCCTTTATATAGGCTTACAATGACTAGCCCAAATAGCCGACAGGCGATGTGGGACTAAACTCAAATCAGGAAATAATAAAAGACAAAATAAACGCAAACAACTGGAGTCGGCTCTGCTTCGCCGATCACAACCACAAGCTCAGATGGCGCCTCCTGCGTTGGTACACGCGCCACGGGTTCGACTCGATATAGATGTCTGCATCATTCTCCCGGGGTGAGAGAACTCGACCCTGTCGAGTAAGGCTCGGTAAGGCTCTCGTACAGCTCCAGCAGGTCTGGGTCCATCTGCTGGGGTCCCTGACGCTCAATCCAAGCGTCCTCAGAAGGGGGTCTTCCTTTCCAGCAAACCAGGTATCGCCGAATTCCACCGTCTCTACTAAAGACAATCTCATCATCCAGAATCTTATCAATGCCTTTTGCTGTATTATTTGGGGGAATTTCTGAGAGTGGAGGTAGGGAGGGGCTCTCAGGGGCAAGGTCCAAGGTAGGCTCAACTATCAACGGATTTATAGGGTTAAAATATGGGCCCTTATAAGCCACTAGATCTTCAATATTGAAGGTGGGACTGGTGCCAAAACCCATAGGCAATTCAATGACATAAACATTAGCTATTTTAATTCTTAGAACCCGAAAAGGACCTGCACTGCGTGCATGTAGCTTCTTAACATCTCCCGAAGAAAACCATTCCGGACGAATCCGGACCATTATGTAATCTCCCACATTGAAGGTTTGAAGTCGTTTCTGTGCATCGGCTCGTAATTTATCGCCAGCATTGCTTTGTTCAATTCGGCTACTGATTCCCTGATGTAATTCATGCATATGAGATGTAAATGCAGATGCAAACTCTAAGAATCTAAGATAATTAGTCATGGGAATGAGACTTATAGGTTGACGAGATTTGAAATCATGCACGACTTCATACGGACTCATGCAAGTAGTTCTGTTAGCAGATATATTATGTGCAGACATAGCAATGGACAATATAAGATCCCAACTCTTAACGTGTTCACCTATCAAGGTACGTACAAGGTTTTCCGGACTCCTATTGACAACTTCAATCTGGTCATCGGTCTGGGAATGGAAGGCAGTAGAGAACTGAAGCTTGGTGCCCAGCTTGTGCCATGGGATTTTCCAACAGAAACTGGTGATCTTGACATCCTTGTTGGACATAATGATTTCAGGCAATCCGTGTAACTTCATGACGCTATCGGACGTCTTGGAACAAGGGAGGAAATGGGTCACCTTGGAGAACCAGTCTACGAAGACTAGGACCGATTCATACTCCTTGAAAATCTTCTTAGCTAGGGTTGATTGCTGTTCGGCCTGACTACTCTTAAGTTGGGAGAGACCCAGTTTGACATTCTTGCCCTCATGCTCAAATAGGCATATGTTTGAACGGCCATAAATAAGGGCATTATTGTCAAACAGACAAGGTCGTCCTAGAATGACTTGACCCGCATCCATGGTCAGAATATCACACCATATTTTGTCTGGGTAAACATTGAAATTTATGGGGAGAAACCACCGTTGCTTGACCTCCATGGTGGTCGAATTGATCCAGGAGACCTGATAGGGTCGAGGGTGGGGGGCAGCCTTGAGGTCAGTCTTGGAGATCACGGTTGATGACACGGCATTGATGCAACTACCGCTATCAACGATGACCTTACAGTTCTTATCCCCAATCTTTGTGAATGTGTGAAAAATGGCAGTATGCCTCCAGCTATCTTGATCCTTGGGTTGAAACAGGGCGCACCTAACAACTGACATGGAGGGAGATGACATTGGTCTAAGGCAACTCAGGATGGCTTCATCATCATCATCAAAGTCTCCATCTTCTTTAGCTTGATAGACGAATTCTGCCTCTCCGGCCTCTATCACTTCAATGGGATTGCCATCAATAATGTTGACTTTGACATGGCATGCACAGTTTGCGGCCACATGTCCGTAGCCTTGGCATTGGCAACACATAATAAGGGGATTTACTTTGGAGAAGTCTTTCTCAGGGCCCTTGCTACGGTTGTCTCTCTCATTGCTTCGACTGGTGGAGTCGGCTCTTGGTTGGGATTGGTTAGGGTAGGGCCGACTTAGGTTGTTGTTCGAGAAAGACCGAGGGACATTGCTTCGGGAATCTTGACCCCGATGGGAGTGGTTGGACCTAATGCTATCGAGGTTCTGAACTAAGGCATAGGCTCTTTCCAACTCTGTAACATCTCGAGCAAGGAGCTCACTCCTCAGGTCTTCTCTCAAACCTGATCGAAAACGTGCCAGGACCTGGACAGGGGTTTCTGTTCCGAGGACATTACGGCGAGTTACGAACTCGTCGAATTTGGTGACATAGTCCCTGGCTGATTTGTTGCCCTGGGTGAATTGGTGCCATTGGTCCAATAGGCGGGGGCCCGATACGATGGGGGCACATACTTGCCCTTTAGCTCATTCTTCATGGTGACCCAAGTATCAATGGGGTCTTGAGTTTTGGCGGCTCTCAAAGCTTCTACATCAGTCCAATATTGGTTGGCCGACCCACTGAGCTTCATGGCAGCAAAACGAACCTTCTTAAGCTCAGTCAAAGGGTACCATGTGAAATATTGATCCATGGACTGGAGCCAATCCAAGAAAAATTGGGGGCCGTGCCTACCATCAAAAGAGGGCACTTCCTGACAGTTTTGTTGTTTGAGTGGTGGCCCTTTAATAAGACTGGGTACTTCAACATTTGGGTCGGCTCGAGTTTGGTTCATCCTATCTACCCTGACATTGGTGTCACGCCGACAAGCGGTGAGGTTCTGGTTCATAGTTGCTATTCCTTGGGCTAACTCGGCAAGTGCCCTAGTCAAGGCATCGGGATCCATATTGTCCGACTCGCTAGACTTTCCAAACATAAAGGGCCTACCTCTACGAGTTGGTATGCACAGGAAAACAAAGACAGGGGACTAACTCAAAAAAATGATGTGCTTGCTGATTTTTTTTTTTTATAATTAAAATATGACAATCAAATGCAAAATTTAAAAAGAAAACTTTCCTAGATGCAGCACAACTAATGCATGACAGTTCCTACTTACAACCATGCTCTGATACCAAAATAATACAAAACGATGCAGGAGGGCAGGAAATCAGTAGTTCAATTATACCAGCAATGTTTCACTATAATTTAAAAGTTTCAGGTAGGAAATTTCGTTCAAGCCATCAGCCGGGAATAATGGATTTTAAAAGAAAACTACTAGCAGTGAGCAATCCTATCTTGATTCCAAGAATTAAAATAAACAATGCTTTAATTAAACGGCAAGAGTCCGTCCTGCAATATCAAGATAAACTTAACAGGCAGGTGGGGACGCACAACCTCGCGAGGGTGGACAGCAGTCGGCACAGATAAGATACTGGAGATCCGATTAGTAGAATAATCGGGACTACCCTACTGGGAGGAGATGTACATACTGAGGATCACGTTTGGCCTCAGGAACCCGAATCGAATAGGAACTCCGAAAATGGTGATCAAATATCAAGGAGCCGTCAGCATCCTCACTCGAACCCGTGATCAGTGTCCGGGTCAACCATCCAGTCATGTGACCATGCAGGCATGATGAGCTTGAGCACGAGGCGAGACCGGGGAGGAGGGTTAGAATCGGGTCGGGCTCGGGTGGCGGCTGAAGGTTCAGTGGGGAGGAGAAGAGGGTGGGGTCAGGTCGGGTCGGATCTGGGGATTGGGTCACGGGTAAGGAGAGGGGGGGGGGTTCGGGTCTGAGAGGTGGGAGCGGGATCGAGGTTGGGCGCACAGCAGGAGAAGGGGGGAATCGGGCCGGGGCTTGGGTCTGGCGCGACAGAGGAGACGGAGGGAAGGGGGTCGGGGCCTGAGGCTCGGCAAGGGAAGGCGGAGGGAGGGAAGCGGGCCGAGGTTGGGCTCAGGTCGACGCGGGAGGAAAATGGCAGGGGCGGGGTGGTGACGTGGGTCGGCGGGCGGAGAGGAGGCGGAGGGAATAGGGCTGCGGGTGGGGGCTGGGATCAGGCGGCAGGGTAGCGAGGAGGAGGGAGGTGGCGATCGGGTCGGGGCGACAGCACAGGGAGAAGGGGGTAGGGCCGAGTCGGGCGGCAGCACAGGGATGAGGGGCGGGGCCACATTGGGCGGCAGCACAGGGAGAAGGGGCGGTTGCAGGCGGGGAAAGGGAGGTAAGACAGACTAGGGTTTCACACCTCTAGTTCTAACCTAGGGTTTCACACACCTAGGGTTTGGGCTTGGGTTTCACACGCCTCACCCCGGATTCTCTCAACACGCATGTAGAGAAAAACAAAATTTTATTATTTATTCAGTGCCTACAAAGGAACAAGGGGGGGCCTTTATATAGGCTTACAATGACTAGCCCAAATAGCCGACAGGCGAGGTGGGAATAAACTTAAAGCAAGAAATAATAAAAGACAAAATAAACGCAAACAACTGGAGTCGGCTCTGCTTCGCCGATCACAAGCACAAGCTCAGATGGCGCCTCCTGTGTTGGTACACGCGCCACGGGTTCGACTCGATGTAGATGTCCGCATCAGATACTCTTACTAATGGAATCTTACTAATGAAAGTTACAAATCACCTTTTACCTAACCTAGAGATTTCAAACTTTGTTGAAACTTGGTGGGGATGCTCTCTATGGCAAGTTGATCATCCTCACCAAAAATCATCAAATTCTATAACCTCTAGGGGCATCAAATGTTAGAAGCTCTATCGACTGTTCATTTTAACCGTTAATTTGAATAACATCTTTGATGCCCCTAGAGGTTATAGAATTTGATGATTTTTGGTGAGGATGATCAACTTGCCATAGAAAGCATCCCCACCAAGTTTCGTCAAATTCTGAAACCTCTAGGAAGGTAAAAGGCGATTTGTAACTTTCATTAGTAAGATTCCATTAGTAAGAGTATCCCTCCCCATATATATACATATATATATATAGTAGTGATACATTGCGTCCGGGTAACGTGCGGCCACCCCCTTCCGGGGTATTTTTGGAATTTTTTTTTTTTTGGGATTGATCACCCACCATTGGATAGCACACACAAAAAATTTCAGCTCGATCCTAGACCTGTAGGCCATCCAAATGTGATCGACTTTTTTCAGTCATTCATTTTTGTCGTCATTTTGATCAACACATTTGGACGACCTACAGGTCTTGGATCGAGCTGAAATTTTTTGTGTGTGCTATCGAAGGGTAGGTGATCAATCCCAAAAAAAAAATCCAAAAATACCCCGGAAGGGGATGCCGCACGTTACCGGCCGCAATGTATCACTACTATATATATATATATATATATATATATATATATATATATATATATATATATAGAGAGAGAGAGAGAGAGAGAGAGAAGTGATAAAATGCGGCGTGGGGTGCATGCGGTGCCGCACCGCAGCCGTCTGATGCACTGCTACGTGCATCGCACGCACCGCAGCGGTGCATCAGACGGCTGCGGTGCGGCGCCGCACGCACCGCACGCCGCATCCTAACACTCCTATATATATATATATATAGGGGCATGCTATAATGCGGCATGCGGTACGTGCGGCACTGCACCGCAGCCGTCTGATGCACGCGATGCGTGCATGCGATGCACACAACGGTGCATCAGACGGCTACTATGCGGTGCCGCACTTACCGCATGCCGCATTATAGCATGCCCCTATATATATATATATATATATATATATATATATATATATATATATATATATATATATATATATATATATATATATATATATATATATATATATATATACGCAGTACGTGCGGCACTGCATCGCAGTCGTCTGATGCACGTGTTGTGTGCATGCGATGCACGCAACGATGCATCAGACGACTATTATGCGGTGCCGCACTTACCGCATGCCGCATTATAGCATGCCCCTATATACATATATATATATATGGGGGCAGGGAGCCTACACCCGAGGTGCAGCAAGAACGCTGCACCTCTCGCTTGTTTACCTACCTAGAAGTTTTGGAATTTGATGAAATTTGGTGAGGGTGTTGTCTAGGGTAAGATGATCATCCTCACAAATTTTCATCAAATTCCAAAACTTCTAGGGGGGTCAAATGGTCGAAGCAAAATCTGCAGATTTTAACGGTGACTGCGGACGGCTGATTTTGCTTCGACCATTTGACCCCCCTAGAAGTTTTGGAATTTGATGAAAATTGGTGAGGATGATCACCTTACCCTAGACAACACCCTCACCAAATTTCATCGAATTCCAAAACTTCTAGGTAGGTAAAACAATGCCTGAGGTGCATCGTTCTTGCTGCACCTCAGGTCCAGCATCCCCGCCCCCTATATATATATATATATATATATATATATATATATATATATATATATATATATATATATATATGGGGAGGGATACTCTTACAAGTCAGGTCTTACATGCAGCAATTACTAATTATCCCAGCCATCCATCTGGGATTTCCCCTCAATCTCCATCCCTCTATCTCTCTCAAATGTGAACTGAACAGCGAACCCTCCCCCCCCCCCCGACCCCGACCCCGACCTTCCCCACCGGCTCCGGCGCGGAGCGACGGGCCGGAGCGGGTCCGGCGAGGGGCGGTGGGCGCGAAGCTTCAGGGGGCTGCGGGGTCGGGGTCGGAGCAGGCGCGGGCCGGCGGGGCCGGAGCAGGCGCGGGCGCGGGCTGGCGAGGGGCGGCGGGCGCAGAGCTGCGGGGGGCTGCGGGGTAGGGGTCGGAGGGCTGCCGGAGCCGGAGGGGAAGGGGTCGGGGCTGCCGGAGGGGGGGCAGCCGGAGCCGGAGGGGATGGGGTTGGGGTCAGGGGGCAGCCGGGGCCGGAGGGGATGGGGTTGGGGTCGGGGTCGGGAGGCAACCGGAGCCGGAGGGGATGGGGTCGGGGTCGGGGTCGGGGTCGGGGGTCGGGATGGGGGGGTCGGGGTTCTGTTATTACAGATTGAGAGAGAGAGAGATTGAGAGAGAGAGAGAGAATTGATCCCAGCCATCCAATGCGATCTTGATGGCTGGGATCATTAGTAATTGCTGCTTGTAAGACCTGACTTGTAAGAGTATCCCTCCCCTATATATATATATATATATATATATATATATATATATATATATATGGGCATGCTATAATGCGGCATGCGGTGCGTGCGGCACTGCACCGCACCCGTCTGATGCACGCGTTGCGTGCATGCGATGCACGCAGCGGTGCATCAGACGGCTACTATGTGGTGCCACACTTACCGCATGCCGCATTATAGCATACCCCTATATATATATATATATATATATATATATATATATATATATATATATATATATATATATATATATATATATATGTGTGTGTGTGTGTGTGTGTGTGTGTGTGTGTGGTGGTGGTGGTGGGGGGGGGGGGGGGGGGGGGGGGGGGGGGGGGCGGGGAGTGGGGGGGGTGTACACACATAACTCTAACCTAGAGATGATCATGAGAATTTTAGTTGATTTTGGCATGTGCTTACCAATTTGATTTGTTTTTTTCTAGTCTAGTTTTGATTGGAATAAAACTTGAATTGTGCATATAGAACAGTCATTTGTAATATCTTCATCATCAATACCATTGCATGTTGGACACTAATTTTCTATTATTGCTTGAATTTTATTTTTTTTCATTTACAATATCTGGTGGTCTGATTTTGATAGTGAAACGTCTCAACCATTTGTGATTCATTATTCTGCATCTTAATATTTTAGTTTGATGCATATTATATTATTCTCACAGAAAATCCATTTTAGAACTAATTAATTGCGGAAATTAACAGATACGAGTCTGATTAAAGTCTCATCTTGCCAATCCATAAGCGTCCCAACATTTCAAATAATCCTAGAATTCTTCCCAATCTTATTCCTACACCGACCACAAGTTTGATACCTTGAATTTCTAGTCTCTAATTACTATAAGAGTTTTGCACAAAGTGATACTGTGTGCATGCTAATAATGCTATCAATCCCTTCATTGAGTGGTGTAGCCTTATAATGATGTGACATTTGAGTGTATAAATTTTACGCTATGCACTAACGAGAAGGTTCACATTTCCAATATTCTCCCCCGGGTAATGACAAAACAACAGTAAAGTAAGGCCAAGGATGGATTGCATAACAACTTATCGGAAAACACTTGCTACTAGATCAGACACTATTTGAGCAATACAAGGTGCACCGTAAAAGATCGTGCGATCGTACGATGCCAATCTTATAGTTGGTATTTGTCTTCGAATTCTTCATGGTCCGCTTTGGTAATCTTCTAGTTATCGTGGATGGGAGATTGCTTTGTCGAGGAGCCAAAAGTGTGATGAGAAGAAATATATAAGATCGTTTCTAAACCATTAAAAAGAGCGTGCTGGGTGGCCAAACTGCATATTTGGGGCTCCATTGCAAGCGACGCAACTCAACCAAAGCAATCTCAAAGCGAACCGGGTGCTTTCTACCGTGTGACCCTTAAAGGAAGCATATACTTTGAAATCTCATTTATATGCCATTGTGGAGTGATTTGTGAAGCCTAACAAGCTTGGTTTGTATCCTATGTCAGAGAAAACTGGAAAGATGACTGCTTTATAAGTAGCACTACACACCATAGTCTATCTTATAATACACTAAGAATCTATCATAAAAGTGATATTCATACTAGCCTTCACATGCATGATACAGAAATCTTCAAAGATGTAATTAATTAGAGACAAGGTGGAAGATCATAAGTGGGTAAAGATTTCTAGTTTAAACTCAAATATGTATACCTCGATGGCCTTATAATTCCACTCACACCATGAAGTATCTTAATCCTCTCATGCGATGTAGAAACCGGAAGCAAACTCTGTTAAAAAGCACCGAGTAAGAATCAAAGAAGTGGATCCATTGTATTAAAATAAACAAATATTCTATTAAATATATATATATATATATATATATATATATATATATATTAGGAATGTTACAGTGAGCTGTGAGCTACGGAAGGAGAAAATGAGCTGCGGTCATTTTGACCACTCTAAAAGTTTTGGAATTTCGTGAAAATCGGTGGGTGTGTTGTCTAGGGTAACATAATCATCCTCACAAATTTTCAAGGAATTCCAAAACTTCTAGGGTCATGAAATGGTAGAAGCAAAATTAACGGTTACTGCGGACGGAAGATAAAGCTTCTACCGTTTGATGACCCTAGAAGTTTTGGAATTCCTTGCAAATTGGTGAGGATGATCATGTTACCTTAGACAGCACACCCACCAATTTTCACGAAATTCTAAAACTTCTAGGATGGTCAAAATGATCGCAGCTCATTTTCTCCTTCCGTAGCTCACAGCTCACTGTAACATTCCTCATATTACTTATATATATATATATATAGAGAGAGAGAGAGAGAGGAATGTTATAGTGAGATATGAGCTGCGGTTTTAGAAAGTGAGTTGCGGGTATTTTCACCCCCCTAGAAGTTTTGGAATTTGATGAAATTTGGTGAGGGTGTTGTCTAGGGTTAGATGATCATCCTCACCAATTTTCATCAAATTCCAAAACTTCTAGGGGGGGTCAAATGGTCGAAGCAAAATCTGTCGTCGCAGTCACGTTAAAATCTACAGATTTTGCTTCAACCATTTGACCCCCCTAGAAGTTTTGGAATTTGATGAAAATTAGTGAGGATGATCATCTTACCATAGACAACACTGTATGCGCAGAAAAAGATTCGGGTCGTCTTTATTGCAAGCACACGAAGATTACAGATGCCGGGACCCGGGGACTCGGGGGTGGTGAGCCGGGTGCGGCGATTATTTGATCAGGAGATTATGGGAGAGATCCTCTGGAGGGTCCCTTTGATCCACGTCTCCACGTAGTATTCGTGCGAGAGCTCTGAAGATGTTGCCCAAGACAGAGGTCTTTACAGGGTGAGGGTTTCTTGAGAGGCTAAGGAGTATCCACCGTTGCTTTGTCCCTTCCGTGCTTCGCGCTTTCTCGGCTATGGGGTTTTTGGCTTTGTTCCTTGGTCTTCGTGTCTCCCTCGCTCCTTGCTAGACCTCGGCGTCCTTGATCGTCGGTTCGCGACATCGATCGTGCTTTTGGCGTCGGCTTTGGCGTCGGTTTTCGGCTTTGGCTTTGCTTTGGCGTGGCTCTGGCTTTTGCTTTGCTTTGCTTTGGCGCTTGCGCTTGAACGTAGACAAGTAAAGACTTGCAATGCTTTAGTTCTTCCAGACTTCGCGTCGTATCGGCTAGAACGTGCAGTTCTTTGCTCGTGACTGACGTAGTTGCTTGGCTTTGGCACTTGTGTTGCTTTGGCGCGGGCTTTACCGGTGCTTTTGCTTTGGCTTCTTACGTTGGCTTTTGCTTCGGCGTTGACTCTATCTTCTTCTCGAACAACGATGGCTACTTCTTCAAGGCTTTTTTATTCTTCTGGCTTCCTCGACGATTATGGCATCGGCTTGACTTCTTCTCTTCTCCGGGCTTCTTTGGCGTGATCAGAGTAGAAGTCTTTGTTTTGAAGACGACGGGTGTAGCGCCAGCTTTGCTTCTCTTCTTCTCCGGGCTTCTTTGGCATGATCGGAGTCGAAGGCTTCTTTTAAAGACGGCGGGGATAGCACCGATCTCCTTGCAACGGTTGTAGCGTCGGCTTTTGTTGATGAAGACGGCGGGGGTAGTACCGGTCTTCGTGCGACGGTTGTAGCGTCGGCTTTTATTGATAAAGACGGCGGGGGTAGCACCGGCTTCATGCCTTCTTCTCCAAGCTTTCTTTTTCGTACGAGGAGTCGACGCCTTTGTTGAAGACGACGGGGTGTTGTCGGCTTCAATCTTCTTCTCCGGTCTTTGCTTATGGTGTCTTCGGAGTTGATGAAGATCGTTGGAGACGTCGGGGTGATGACGACTCCGGGCCTTCTTCTCCAAGCTTTCTTCTTCGTGCGAGGAGTCGAAGCTTTGATCTTCGAGTGCAAGGCTTTCGCTTTGATGAGGACTCGATGGGCTAAGCGTTCTCGTAGGACGCGCTTGCCGTGCCTCGTGAAGCCTTCGGTCTTCAAGCGTTGGAGCTCTTTTTTGCAGAGCCTTTTCGTCTTCAGCTTTCAACCTTTGATGCCTTCCCCCACCGCTTCTATTTATAGGCAAAGGGGGGAGGTTGGAGGAGATATGACTGCGATTTTTTAGTTCAATCCAATATCTCCCCCCATAACCATCAAGATATTGTTCCCTTATTTGGGGGGAACAACCTTGAACCCTTCCTTTTTTGTGGGGATGGTTATGGGCAAGATGTGACTTGATCTTTGAAAATAAGTTATCATCTTTGCACCTTCCGATTGCATAGCGACACGACATCATCTTGTCCGTCGGATAGAGGGATCGTCGCAGATCTACGGTTGCGTAGACGTCCACGTCACCTCCCCCCGCATCGAGGCGGCTATGATTTTTTTTCTTTTTCTTTTCGTTTCTTCTTCTTTTTTTTCTTTTCCCTTTATGGCCGGCCACACCTCCCCATGGGGAGGGGACACGGTTTCCAAAAAGGGGGGGCCAGTGGGCCCCTTTTTGTGTTCGAGATACGGGTCCGGTGGGGCCCATTTGCGTTGAGTCGGGTCCGCATCATATGCGGGCCGTTGTATGCGAGTCGTGTCCGCATGTGGGCCGTTGTGTGCAGGCCGAGTTCGCATGTGGGCCGTTATGTGCGGGCCGAGTTTGCATGCGGGCCGTTGTGTGCGGGCCGAGTTTGCATGCGGGCTGTTGTGTGCAGGCCGTGTTCGCATGTGGGCCGTTGTATGCTGGCCGAGTTTGCATGCGGGCCGTTGTGTGCGGGCCTTGTTTGCATGCGGGCCGTTGTGTGCGGGCCGAGTTCGCATGTGGGCCGTTGTGTGCAGGCCGAGTTCGTATGTGGGCCGTTGTATGCGGACCAATTTTTCACATACGGGTCGAATTCGACCCGTGGGCTAATTTATGTGCCCACAAATGCCCCCTCAAGGTCGAGTGCGCTCGCGGGAAGCGCATAGCGCTTGGATTTGACTTACGTGTTCATGTGGGATTTACGTCTTTATAAGGACCCCTGCTTTTCGTTTTCCCTCATCGTTGAAGGCTTCCGACGACTTGGAGACGAAAATCCTTGCTAGGGTTTCCTCGTCTAGGGTTTCTTGCTTCCCGACGATGACGCGAAGGATGAAGATGGTCACCACGTGGAGTTCGAGAAGACGAGGAGACCGCCGGGTAGCGGAGGATGGGGTGCCGCAGGCGAGGCGCACCTTTTCTTTCTTCTCCTTCATTCTTTCTTCTTTCTTTCTTTTTTTTCTCTCTTTTTTTTTTCTTTTCTTTCTTTCTTTTCTTTTATTTTTTTTTCCCTTCTTTCTTTCTCTGGTTTCTCTTTTTCTTTTTCTCTTTCTCTTTTCGTCCATTTCTCTGTTTCGTCTTTTCTCTTCTTTTTTTTTTTCTTCTCTTTTGTTTGACGTGCAGGGAATGGGGGGTCGCGACCCACTGTGTGCAATGGGGTCGAGTCGCATACAGTGGGGCCCTTTTTTTTCCTTTCCTTTTCTGGTTTTTTTCTTTGTTTCTTGTTCTCCACGGGTTGCGTGGGCTCGGGCTACAGCAGTGGGCGAGGGCTGCGGTGGCCGGCTCGAGTTCCGGAGGGCACGTGCGGAGCGGCGAGCTGACGCGGGGTGGCACGGTGATGACTGCAGCTGCGATGGCCACCGCGCACGACAGTCGGGGGCACGGCGGGAGCGAGCGGCCGGCGGGCGGTTGCCGGGCTTGGCGCGGGGTGGCATGGCGTCGACCGGGGCACAAGCTGCGGTAGGCGCGGAGCGGCGGGCCATCGCGGTGCGCGGAGCGGCGGGCCGGCGCGGGTCGCGAAAGCGGCGCGAGGCTCGGAGCGGCGGGCCGGTGCGGGGCGCGGAGCGGCGGGCCAGCGCGGGGCGCGGAGCAGCGAGCCGGCGTGGGGCTTGGAGCAGCGGGGGTCAGCAGCCCTTGGGGGCTGCGGATATTAACAGGAGAGGGAGGCTGCGGCCTTTTTTTGCTGTGGCCCCCTCTCGGTTTCCCCATTTTGCATAAGGGGACTGCAGACCTTAAACCCTTCTTCTTTTCTTTCTCTTTTTTTTTTCAGGGGTTTGACTTGATTCTTCCGGGCTCAACTTATTTCTTTCCTTTCTTTGATCTTTTGCTCGGCTCGTGCCTAACTTGTGCTTTTCTCCCTTTCTTTCTTCAGGGCCCGACGTTACGAGAGTTTTCCGTCTTCTGGATGGATCGTCGATGCGGTCTCCCACGGGAGTACGCATCTTCGTTTTCCTTTTGCACAAGTCTTCTACTGCCGTGCTTCGAGGCAGGAAGCTAGACTATCAACACTTCAACTTTTAACGCACGAGCGGATTTGCAAGGATGGTGTTGCGGATGGCTCTTGTCGAGTGTCGACGCTAGGCGAGCGCATTCTTACTGATGAGGGATCTTCGCGGCAGATTGTTCGACCGAGTTTGGGGTTGCCGTTCCATCATACCAGTGAGGATCCGGTTCCTATCCCTATCGTGGCCTTGAAGATATGCTCCCACCGTACGCGATGGGGCGTGGAGATTCAATCCCGCGGGGATGTCATGCATCTGGGAGGCTTCCGAGACTGGATGCGTGAGCTGTCCGGCCCCTTGGAGGCTGAGCCGAGGATGGAGTGCTTGGCAAAGTTTATGGAGCCGGCTTGTTGGGAGTACAGTCAACCGACAGTATGTACCGGGCCCTTTGCGAGCAGTGGTTCCCAGACACCAACACCTTTTTGACTGGAGCGGACGAGATCAGGATCACCCTTCGCGATGTGCACATTATCTCTAAATGCCCGGAGGTTCGGAGCTATTATCAAGAGGAGGTTCCTTCTTTGAAGATCTTGACGCATCCAGACGAATCTCCTAACTTTTGTCTTTTGCTGTTCAAGGCATATGATATCATAGCGGCACGTGAGCAATCAGACCGAGTGCTCCACTCAGCTTGGGTGGACTTCTGGTTCCTGGAAGAGTATCGTCATGCTCCCCTTCTAGTCACCCGATGTGGAGGTATGCATCGTCAAAAAAGCCGGCACCTGGCACTTTTCGGCGGCCGATTAAATCCCTGAGAAAGGAGTGGTGCTCTATAGCGGAGGCACAGCGTCCCTGAGAGGTACTAGGACTGGAGGAAGGCAGTGACACTTGGCGAGCTGTCTATTGGTCGGCAGGGTTGGTGCTTTTTCTTTGTCGCTTTGCCCTGCCCTGGAATGGGGATATGATCCGCCCTGAGACCTTTCTCGCGGCTGCTCGGATGGTGAATGGAGAGCCTCTCAATCTGGCACCGGCGATTCTTTGTTCGTTGTATCAAGGGCTTAGCGGAACATACTGGAGTTTATCGAGAGGGGATAACGCAAGGGGGAAAGTAGGCCGAGCTAGTTCCTTTTGCCCCCTGCATTATCTTTAAGACTGGATTGGACTCCACTTCCCGAAGGGAATCTTAGCGGCGCACGGGTCTTCGACACCAGTGCCCTTCCTTCCTTGTGTACAGGGCGTGATGAATGCCTATTATGCTTGGGAGCGTCTGAAGCCTAGTGCTCGAGAGTGGTTGAGACGTATGGGCTCCTCCGATTTTAACTTTGTGTCGGAGAATGCGTTTGTGCCCTCGGAGAGATCCACGGTGTGCGATGGGCCGCACATGCCCAAGCGTTTGTACTAGAGCATGGTGAGTTACAGGCCCGGGTATCTTGTCTGGCGCCATGGGGACGTAGTGGAGGTAGCACGGTATTCTCCCCACCGGTTTGCTCGATAGCAGGGTTGTTGCCAAGAGTTGTCGGGGACTCCTCTGCGAATGTAGCCACGCTACACCCCACATGAGGCGTACCGCCTTTGGAGAGCACTTTACGATCGATTTACTGAGTGCGTCTTCTCGCCGGGAATAATGCCGGGCGAAAAAGATGCTGTAACTCCTGAATATCGCCGCTGGGTCAATGAGTCAGTGCTTCCTTTCCTTGCTGGCTTTCCATTGGATGTCCTTGCTAATAGTGAGCAAGTTGACTTTACTTTTGATCCTTCGGCTGGGTCAGAGGATCGTCGTCTTTGGTCCGAAAAGCAACGACTCAAGAGATCTAGCAGCCATCGGGAGCGTGTTTCCCAGGCTTCTCCTTCTGTGCAAGAGGTCGAGATGACTTCATCTGACAGGGTTCAGAGTCTTCCTGAGACTCTGACTCCTCAGAGTAGACGTGTTTCTCCCAAGAGAAAGAGGCTGGATTTCTTGTGTGAGGCAGCTTTGGATGGCACTCGCGAGGCAAAGCAGACTCGAGTGGGAGAGCCAGGGCTTTTTACCGACGAAGTGATCCCTCTTTCTGGGGTAGCTTTGTCGGATGCCACAGGTACATCCCGCCTTTAGTTGCTTGTTAATTTTTTTCGCTTGCATCTTTATTCTGTTGGATTAGTTGTTTTAACTCTCCTTTTGACAGGTTCCGCTGGACTGGACCACGAGTCTGCCCCCACCGGGGTTGGATATGCGTGCCCTTCTATCGGGCCGATGCCAGTTGAGAAGGGTGGACTAGATGTCCCTTGGTACAATTTGGAGCTTTTGGGATCATGTGGAGCGGATCTTGACGGCAGTGCTATCAACCTGGATGACATCGACATGGAGCAGCTGGACTTTGGGGAGGAGAACGAGGTCTCTAGTGTTGGGAGAGAGCAGACCCCTCTAGTTACGCCTGCTAGCCTGGCAGAGACTACTCCTGCAGTCGTTCCGTTGGATGTTTTGCCTGCAGCTTCTTTATCAGTTTCGGTGGCGTCCATGACCGTCGTCACGGCGATGGTTCAGGAGGCGGTTCCCGCACTTGGGTCTTCAGGACAGGAGTCTGCCTTGTCTACGCACTCAGAGGCTTACAAGCGAAAGTGTAGATCGCAGAGCCTTCTTTCTGAGCTTCGTTTAAAGAGCTGTCGGAAGTATATCCAGGCGACGCTCGCACCTTTTCAGGAGGAGGGTCTTGACGCTTTGAGTGGCTGGTGGATTCTCTAGGGACCCGAGTTTTGCGAGAGTCTGGCGGCTTTCCAGGTAGATGGCTCCTTGTTTGCGGAGCGCATGCACACATTTTTGGCGGATAGTAAAGCTCATCGCTTGAAATGGGCTTTAATGGAGGATGACCTTTCCTTGATGCTGGCAAAGGCCGAGGACGAGGAGCGTCGACTGGAGGAACAGTATACACTTGCTACCGCGGGCCTGGTTCGGGCACGGAAGAAGCTAGAGGCTGCTCGTGCATCTTTTCAGAAAGCTGAGATGATCGAGAAGTCTTCCGGAGTAGATCTTGCGAAGCAACGTATTGAGCTGGCGACGAATCGGGAGCGGACAACTTCTCGGCCTTCAGAGTTGCAGCGTATAGAGGCGGCGGGAGGCGAGCTGCTTCAACGCCTTAAGGACTTCAACTCGCTTTACTAGCAGTGTTGCCTTCCTTTTACTATCTTGTCATTTTTGCTGGCTAGACTTGTGGTTTTGCATCCTTTTGCTTAATGATGACTTAATAATATGCATCTGGTTTCTGGACTTGTCTTCTAGAATGATGGCTTGTTTGGTTGTTTCTTTTTTTTGTTTGGACTGAACCTTTGCAGGCTGCCTATGTACCCTACTGAGAGGGATCAAGTCGCACGTAGTTCATTTTTGGGCAAGGGGGGTAACCTTGCGTTAGGCATAGTACCTTTTAAGGGACTTGCAGCTGGTAGGCAGAGTCGTTACTGGTTCGCAGTTGTCGCCCGCCTTCTTCGCTTCAATGTAGTTAGAAGTGAAGATCTTCTTGACTGGAGTTTTGATGATTGCTGGAGTTTGATTGGAGCCGATGTCTCGGTGGTTCGGAAGAATTTGTTCGTCGCTTTCGAAGAGGTGAGCTTGAGTATTTGTCAAGCTATGTGGAATCGCAGCTGAGGGTAGTGAACCCATGTGCACCGTGCTTTCTTTGTTGCCGCTGGATTTGAACATCAACTCGGTGGAGTTTTGCTCCCGAGTGTTTTCTGGCTTGATTGCGAGTCGCTCAGAGCTGGTGTACTCGGAAGACTCGGTTGAGCTCGAGGCGTGCAACATACCATGTAACGGTAGTGTCATCTCTTGCAAAGTGATGAAGTTGGCCTCGGATAATGATGACGCTGGTTCCTTTACTGAAGTGGAAGGCAATCGTCCTGGCTTGCGAAGCCACTGAGGTGCGAGCCGCAGGACTGAAGCAGCTTAAGCAGGCAAAGGAACATGTCGCATCGAGCTTGATTTGAAGTTGATGTGAATTTTTTGTTTTGATGTTGGCGCTTCTTTTCCTTCGTGCATCGTCTGGCTAGAGGATGTCACTGGTTTTGTAAGTGGAGAGGTTCTGTCCTTTGCAGCTGCTTTGACTTTCTGGGCTCGTGGAGCTTTTGCTAGAAAAGCTTCTGCAATGGGGTCTTTGGCCTGGTGGAACTTGACGTCAGCAATGTGTGCTTTAGCCTTGTTGAACGGCTTGTCATTGGCAGCAATGCTTCTAATATTGGAGCCGCTTTCTTCATCGTCTTCCTGGAACACTTGGTGAACTTCTATCATGCAGCAGGAAATCTTGAGGTCTTGGTCAGCTTCGAAGAAGCGATTGGGAAAGAACTCCTGGAGTGTCGCCAACTCTGGGTATGTTTGCTGGAGAGGATTTTTCAGACTTGCTGGAGGTACTTTGGACGTCTTTCTTTCTGGAGCTTTATTCTTTTCCTTGAAGGTCTTTCTTTCGGGGAGTTTTGTTGTCGCCCGATCTTGCTCGTGGTTGGCCAGACGTGCTATCCTGTAGTTTGATCGTCGTGGCCTTTTTCTTCGAGGCGCCATGGCCCATGCGTTTTTATTAGTAAGATCTTCCTCGCTAGGGTGAAGAATTGGTGCTGCGACCGAATGCACTTCTTTGATCGGAATGACTTGCTCTTCTGGAGGCTCTACCGATTCATCTTCTGATCCCCAGCCGGTTGGCTTGATTTCTTTCATTGGGATCGAAGGAGGCTTGGAGTAGAGGACATTGAAGTCAAACTTACCTGTCGGTTGGCCTAGCAGGCTAACTTCGGGGCCTCTTTGCTCGCCTCTCGCTTCGAGCATATGCTAGGATGCAGCTTTGGTTGGAAGAGAGCGTTTGCAAGAGAGGCGATTGCCCCCAAGGCAGTGAGGATTTGGCCCTAAGCACTGCAGGAGCATGTCGTTGTCGTCTTTTTGGAGCTGGTTTTCCCATCGGTTTTTGATAGACGATGCGCAGCCTTGCTGAAGTGCGTTGTGGAGCAATCAGCGCTGGCGGGAAGGAGTCGAAGGTGATTGACTCGACGGCGCGATCTCGATCATCCCTTGCTTGGCGAGTGCCATGATCTTTTCTTTGAAGACAAAGCACTTCTGAATGGGATGGCTGACCATTAGGTGGTACTTGCAGAAGAGAGGATCGTTGACTCGATGTGCTTGTTCCGGCCTTTTTGGTGGCGGGAGCTCGATCATCTTCACTTGCATCAATTGATCGAATATGGAGAAAACTTCCGAGTCTGGGAAGGGATACTCCTTAGCTTCAAGCTCCTCGAGAGTCATCCTTGGTGGCCATTGAGGCTGAGGAGGTGGTATGGCGGCCCCTTTGCCTTTGTCCGGCTTGCCACCGATCTTGAGTGGTTTGGAAGTCGAAGCGAGGTCTTGACGTTGACTTGCTTTGATGCCGCCGGTTCGTCCTCCTTTTCCACCTCAGGAAGTCTTTGGCCT
The DNA here is from genome assembly GCA_947650365.1 of Chamaelirium japonicum. NCBI lineage: Eukaryota > Viridiplantae > Streptophyta > Magnoliopsida > Liliales > Melanthiaceae > Chamaelirium > Chamaelirium japonicum. The sequence continues at coordinate 32,292,129 of OX393559.1, forward strand.
TTGAGTCCCCGCGATTTGCTAAGCTGAGCTCCATATCGTGAGCCCGAGTCACCCGTTCTTCGAAGGACCGAGGCTTGATCCCTTTAAGGATGTAGAGCAAGCCCTAGTGCATACCTTGGGTTCAAAACTCGATGGCCGAGTCTTCAGACAAGCGATCTCGCGAGTTTAGTGCAAGGTTTCTCCAACGATCGATGTAGTCGATCACCAGCTCGTCCTTCCTTTGCTTGATTGCAGTAAGCTCGGTCATGCTGACGATGCGCCGAGTGCTGTAGAATCGGTTGAGGAACTTCCTCTCCATTTGATCCCAGCTGTCGATGGATCCTGGAGGAAGATCAATATACCAATCGAAAGCATTACCTTTGAGGGTGTGAACGAACTGCTTCACCATCTCGTCGCTCTATGTGCCGACGTTGTTGCAAGTTTCGACAAAGTGGGCAATGTGTTGCCTTGGATTGCCCTTCCCGTCAAAGTGCTGAAACTTTAGTGGCTGGAACCCGGTAGGGAAGCACAGCTGCTGGATTCTTACGGTGTAAGGTTTTGAGTAGGCCGCCGTGATAGGAAGAAGACTGCCGCCGTGGGAGCGCACCATGTCGGCCACCAATGACTGCATCTGCTGGACAGTCATCGTTGCTGCCGTCGGAGGTTGTGTGACCACCAAGACTAGCACTGAAGATACGACTTCCACTGGGACAGGAGCCGAGGAGAGTGCCGGAGTAGTCGCTGGAATCGTCGGGACAATCTTTGCAACAGCGGGAGTTGAAAACGGATGTGGAGTGGCGACTGGAGAAGCAGGAGGTTGACTGAATATTGTAGCATCCCTTGCACTTAGCCTTTGAAGCAAGGTGTTGATGTGACGGTCCTTCTCCTCCATCAGTCGAGTGATTTGTGCCAAGTGTTCACCCATTTGCATGACTTGGAACTGGAGAGCGGACGGAGGATGATGACGCAGGACGTCTCGATGTTGCATGCTTGCATCCTCGCCGTCATCGTCGGAGACGTAGTTGCACCGACTTACTTCTATTTGATGACGGACGTTTGCCTCCTGCAAAGGCGATGCAAAGTCCACTGGAGAACCCGAACGGGCTCGGGGTTGGGGCTGGTCCTCCCTAAATTTCTGGATAGAGGTTCCAGGATCGAGGCTCGTTTCTTCATGCACCATGGCCTCCTCGGCGTCTTGACGAGCGTCTTCGGCAACAGTTTCTAGTGTGAAGACGTCCGTGAGAGTTCGAGTACGCCGAGTATAGACACGTACTACCAGAGGAACGTCATCCTCCGGGTATACTAGATCGCCATGTTGGAGTTGCGGAGACTCGGCGATGGGTGATAGGCTTGGAGCAAACGCGGCGTCGTTTGTCCCGGCCATGGCGAAACTTGCAGGAACTCCTTCAGACGTACGGATGAAAGGAGAGGAGATACCACCGGGCGTGTCAGAAATCTGTATGCGCAGAAAAAGATTCGGGTCGTCTTTATTGCAAGCACACGAAGATTACAGATGCCGGGACCCGGGGGCTCGGGGGTGGTGAGCCGGGTGCGGCGAATATTTGATCAGGAGATTGTGGGAGAGATCCTATGGAGGGTCCCTTTGATCCACGTCTCCACGTAGTATTCGTGCGAGAACTCTGAAGATGTTGCCCAAGACAGAGGTCTTTACAGGATGAGGGTTTCTTGAGAGGCTAAGGAGTATCCGTCGTTGCTTTTGTCCCTTCCGTGCTTCGCGCTTTCTCGGCTAGGGGGTTTTTGGCTTCGTTCCTCGGTCTTCGTGTCTCCCTCGCTCCTTGCTAGACCTCGATGTCCTTGATCGTCGGTTCGCGGCATCGATCGTGCTTTTGGCGTCGGCTTTGTCTTTGGTTTTCGGCTTTGGCTTTGCTTTGGCGTGGCTCTGGCTTTTGCTTTGCTTTAGCGCTTGCGCTTGAACGTAAACAAGTAGAGACTTGTGATGCTTTAGTTCTTCCGGACTTCGCGTCGTATCGGCTAGAACGTGCAGTGCCTTGCTCGTGACCGGCGTAGTTGCTTGGCTTTGGCACTTGCGTTGCTTTGGCGCGGGCTTTACCGGTGCTTTGGCTTTGGCTTCTTACGTTGGCTTTTGCTTCAGCGTCGACTCTATCTTCTTCTCGTACGACGATGGCTACTTCTTCAAGGCTTTTTTATTCTTCTGGCTTCCTCGACGGTTATGGCATCGGCTTGACTTCTTCTCTTCTCCGGGCTTCTTTGGCGTGATCGGAGTAGAAGGCTTTGTTTTGAAGACGACGGGTGTAGTGCCGACTTTGCTTCTCTTCTTCTCCGGGCTTCTTTGGCATGACCGGAGTCAAAGGCTTCTTTTAAAGACGGCGGGGGTAGCACCAATCTCCTTGCGACGGTTGTAGCGTCGGCTTTTGTTGATGAAGACGGCGGGGGTAGTACCGGTCTTAGTGCGACGGTTGTAGCGTCGGCTTTTGTTGATGAAGACGGCAGGGGTAGCACCGGCTTCAGGCCCTCTTCTCCAAGCTTTCTTCTTCGTGCGAGGAGTCGACGCCTTTGTTGAAGACGACAGGATGTTGTCGACTTCAATCTTCTTCTCCGGCCTTTGCTTATGGCATCTTCGGAGTTGATGAAAATCGTTGGAGACGTCGGGGTAATGACGACTCCGGGCCTTCTTCTCCAAGCTTTCTTCTTCGTGCGAGAAGTCGAAGTTTTGATCTTCGAGTGCAAGGCTTTCGCTTTGATGAAGACTTGATGGGCTAAGCGTTTCCGTAGGACGCGCTTGCCGTGCCTCGTGAAGCCTTCGGTCTTCAAGCGTTGGAGCTCCTTTTTGCAGAGTCTTTTCGTCTTCAGCTTTCGACCTTTGATGCCTTCCCCCACCCCTTCTATTTATAGGCAAAGGAGGAGGTTGGAAGAGATATGGCTGCAATTTTTTAGTTCAATTCAATATCTCCCCCCATAACCATCAAGATATTGTTCTTCCTTTATTTTGGGGGAACAACCTTGATCCCTTTTGTTTTTGTGGGGATGGTTATGGGCAAGATGTGACTTGATCTTTGAAAATAAGTTGTCATCTTGCACCTTCCGATTGCATGGCGACACGACGTCATCTTATCCGTCGGATCGAGGGATCGTCGCGGATCTACGATTGCGTAGACGTCCACGTCACCTCCCCCCTCATCGAGGCGGTTATAATTTTTTTTCTTTTTCTTTTCTTTTCTTCTTTTTCTTTTTCTTTTTCCTTTATGGCCGGCCACACCTCCCCACGGGGAGGGGGCACGGTTTCCAAGAAAGGGGGGCCAGTGGCCCCTTTTTGTGTTCGAGTTACGGGTCCGGTGGGGCCCATTTGCGTTGAGTCGGGTCCGCATCATATGCGGGCCGTTATATGCGAGTCGTGTCCGCATGTGGGCCGTTGTGTGCTGGCCGAGTTCGCATGTGGGCTGTTGCGTGCAGGCCGAGTTTGCATACAGGCCGTTGTATGCGGGCCGAGTTTGCATGTGGGCCGTTGTGTGCGACCCAAGTTCGCATGTGGGCCGATTTGCATGTGGGCCGTTGTGTGCGGGCATTTTTGTATGCGGGCCGTTGTGTGCGAGCCGAGTTCGCATGTGGGTCGTTGTGTGCGGGCCGAGTTCGCATGTGGGCCGTTGTGTACGGGCCGAGTTCGTATGTGGGCCGTTGTGTGCGGGCCAATTTTTCACATACAGGTCGGGTTCGACCCGTGGGCTAATTTCTGTGCCCACAAACATTCTCACCAAATTTCATCAAATTCCAAAACTTCTAGTGGGGTCAAAATACCCGCAGCTCATGTTCTCCTACCGCAGCTCACAGCTCAACATAACAGCCCTATATATGTATATATAGAGAGAGAGAGAGAGGAATGTTACAGTGAGCTGTGAGCTGCATGTTTAGAAAGTGAGCTGCAGGTATTTTCACCCCCCTAGGAGTTTTGAAATTTGATGAAATTTGGTGAGGGTGTTGTCTAGGATAAGATAATCATCCTCACCAATTTTCATCAAATTCAAAAACGTCTAGGGGCGTCAAATGGTCGAAGCAAAATCTATCGTCCGCAGTCACCGTTAAAATCTGCAGATTTTGCTTTGACCATTTGACCCCCTTAGAAGGTTTGGAATTTGATGAAAATTGGTGAGGATGATCATCTTATCCTAGACAACACCCTCACCAAATTTCATCAAATTCCATAACTTCATGGGGGGTCAAAATACCCGCAGCTCACTTCCCCCCCCCCCCGGCAGCTCACTGTAACAGCCCTTATATATATATATATATATATATATATATATATATATATATATAGAGAGAGAGAGAGAGAGAAATGCTATAATGTGGTATGTGCGGCACTGTACCGCAGCCGTCTGATGCACTGCTGCGTACATGTGATGCATGCAGCGCGTGCATCAGACGGTTGCGGTGCAGTGCCGCACGCACCACATGCCGCAGCATAGCTTATATATATATATATATATATATATATATATATATATATATATGGGCATGCTATAATGCGGCATGCGGTAAGTGCGACACTGCACTACAACCGTCTGATGCACCGCTGCATGCATGCGATGCACTCAGCGGGTGCATCAAACGGCTGTGGTGTAGTGCCGCACTTACCGCATGCCGCAATAGCATGCCCCTATATATAGAGAGAGAGAGAGAAAGAGAGAGAGGGCTTTTACGTTGAGTTGTGAGCTACGGTAGGAGAAAATGAGGTTGTTACCTAGGATAAAATGATCATCCTCACCAATTTTCATCAAATTCCAAAACTTCTATGGGGGTCAAATGGTCGAAACAATTTCTGCAGATTTGAACGGTGACTACGGATGGCAGAAATTGCTTCGACCATTTGACCCCCCTAGAAGTTTTGGAATTTGATGAAAATTAGTGAGGATGATCATCTTATCCTAGGAAACAACCTCACCAAATTTCATCAAATTCCATATCTTCTTGGGGGGTCAATACCCGCAGCTCACTTTCCCGGGCGGCAACTCACAGCTCACTGTAACAACCCTCTCTCTCTCTCTCTCTCTCTCTCTCTCTCTCTCTCTCTCTCTATATATATATATATATATATATATATATATATATATATATATATATATATATATATATATATATATATATATATATATATATATATATATATATATATATATATATATATATATATATATATATATACACATATATATATATGGGCATGCTATAATGCAGCATGCGATAAGTGTGGCATCGCATTACAACCGTCTGATGCACCGCTACGTACATGCGATGCACACAGCAGGTGCATCAGACGACTGCGGTGTGGTGCCGCACGTACCGCATGACGCATTATAGCATGCCCCTATATATATATATATATATATATATATATATATAGGGGCATGCTATAATACGGCATGCGGTACGTGCGGCACTGCACCGCAGTCGTCTGATGCAGGCGTTGCGTGCATGCGATGCACACAACAGTGCATCAGACAGCTACTATGCAGTGTCGCACTTACCGCATGCCGCATTATAGCATGCCCCTATATATATATATATATATATATATATATATATATATATATATATATATATATATATAGAAAGAGAGAGAGAGAGAGTAGTGATACATTGCGGCCGGTAACGTGCGGTACCCCCTTCAGAGGTATTTTTGGAATTTTTTTTTTTTGGGGATTGATCATCTACCCTTGGATTGGACACACAAAAAATTTCAGCCCGATCCAAGACCTGTAGGCCGTCCAAATGTGTTGATCAAAATGGCAAAAAAAATGAACGACCGATAAAAGATCAACACATTTGGACGGCCTACAAGTCTTGGATCGGGCTGAAATTTTTTGTGTGTCCAATCCAAGGATGGGTGATCAATCCCCAAAAAAAAATTCCGAAACGACCCCCGAAGGGGGTGGCCGCACGTTAGCCGGCCGCAATGTATCACTACCTATATATATATATATATATATATATATATATATATATATATATATATATATATATATATATATATATATATATATATATATATGGGGAGGGATACTCTCACTAATGGCCTATTACTAATGGTCCTTACTAGTAATCCGGACCGTCCGATCAAAATTGAGGGAGGGCTGAGATCAACCCTCCATCTCTCTATCTCTTTCTCTCTCTCGATCAACCCACCCCAGACCCCGACCCCGACCCTCCAGCTCCGGCTCCGGCAGCTCCCTGACCCCTGCTCCGACACCGGCGCGGCACAGGGCGCGGCAGGCGACCCCCCCTCAGGCTCCGGCAGCCTGATCCCATCCGGTACCGACTCAAGGCGCAGAGCGACGGGCGCGGAGCGGAGCGGCGAGCCGGCATGGCGCGCGGAGCAACGGCCGCGGCGCGGAGCGGCGGGCCGGCATGGGGCGCGGAGCTGCAGGGGGCTGCGGGGTGCTCCGGTCGGGGAGGTCGGGGGGCTGCCAGAGCCGGAGGGGAAGGGGGGGTCGAGGGGCTGCCGGAGCCGGAGGGGAAGGGGTCGGGGTCGGGGTCGAGGTCGGGGTCGGGGTCGGGGGTTTTGGGGTCTGGGGTGGGTTGATCGAGAGAGAGAAAGAGATAGAGAGAGGGAGGGCTACCCTCTCTCAGTATCCCTCCCCTATATACATATATATTTATATATATATATAGGGGCATACTATAATGCGGCATGAGGTACGTGCGGCACCGCACCGCAGCCGTCTGATGCACGCGCTGTGTGCACACGCAGCGCGTGCATCAGACGGTTACGGTGCGGTGCCGCACTTACCGCATGCCGCATTATAGCATCTCTCTCTCTCTCTCTCTCTCTCTCTCTCTCTCTATATATATATATATATATATATATATATATATATATATATCTATATATATATATATATATATACAGAGAGAGAGAGAGGGCTATTACAGTGAGCTGTGAGCTGCCGCCCAGGAAAGTGAGCTGCGGGTATTTTGACCCCCCAAGAAGTTATGGAATTTGATGAAATTTGGTGAGGTTGTTGCCTAGGATAAGATGATCATCCTTATTAATTTTCATCAAATTCCAAAACTTCTAGGGGGGTCAAATGGTCGAAGCAATTTCTGCCGTCCGCAGTCACCGATAAAATCTACAGAAATTGCTTCGACCATTTGACCCCACTAGAAATTTTGGAATTTAATGAAAATTGGTGAGGATGATCATCTTATCCTAGGCAACAACTTCACCAAATTTCAGCAAATTCCATAACTTCTTGGGGGCTCAAAATACCCGCAACTCACTTCCCCCCCCCCCCCCCCCCCCGACAGCTCACAGCTCACTGTAACAGCCCTCTATATATATATATATATATATAGAGAGAGAGAGAGAGTAGTGATACATTGCGGCTGGTAACGTGCAGCCTTAACATGCGGCACCCCCTTTCGGGGCATTTTTGGAATTTTCTTTTTTTGGGGGGTTGATCACCCACACTTGGATAGCACACACAAAAAATTTCAGCTCGATCCAAGACCTGTAGGCCGTCCAAATGTGTTGATCAAAATGACGACAAAAATGAACGATCGATAAAAGTCGATCACATTTGGACGGCCTACAGGTCTTGGATCGAGCTGAAATTTTTCGTGTGTGCTATCCAAGGGTGGGTGATCAATCCCCAAGAAAAAAAATTTCCAAAAATTTCCCAGAAGGGGGTGCCCGCACATTAAACCGCACGTTACCCAGCCGTAATGTATCACTACTATATATATATATATATATATATATATATATATATATATATATATATATATATATATACATATAAGAAACGGGAAATGAGCTGCCAGCCTATCTTGGATAGAACACCCACAAAAAATCAGCACATTCTAAAACTCCTAGGGGCATCAAATGTTTTATCGAGCGTTCGTTGTCACCGTTAATCTGAAATATTACATTTGATGCCCCTAAAATTTTAGAATTTGCTGATTTTTTGTGGGTGTTCTATCTAAGATAAGATGTTTATGCTCACAAAAAATCAGCACATTCTAAGACTCCTAGTGGCATCAAATGAGTGGCTGCCCATTTCGTCGAAATAGGCCGCCAGCCTATACCCCGTATCCTATACATATATACATATATATATATATATATATATATATATATATATAGGGGAAAAGGGATGCTGGACCTGAGGTGCAGCATCGTTGCTGCACCTCAGACATTGTTTGACCATCCTAGAAGTTTTGGAATTTGACAAAATTTGGTGAGGGTGTTGTCTAGGGTAAGATGATCATCCTCACAAATTTTCATCAAATTCCAAAACTTCTAGGGGGATCAAATGGTCGAAACAAAATCAGCCGTCCGCAGTCACCGTTAAAATCTGCAGATTTTGCTTCGACCATTTGACCTCTCTAGAAGTTTTGGAATTTGATGAAAATTGGTGAGGATGATCATGTTACCCTAGACAACACCCTAACCAAATTTCATCAAATTCCAAAACTTGTAGGGGGTAAACAAGCGAGAGGTGCAGCAACGATGGTACACCTCGGGTGCAGGCTCCCCGCCCCCTATATATATATAGGGGCATGCGATGCTGCGGAATGCGGTACGTGCGGCACCGCACCACAGTTGTCTGATGCACGCGCTGCGTGCATCGCATGCATGCAGCAGTGCATCAGACGGCTGCGGTGAGATGTCGCACTTACCGCATGCCGCATTATAGCATTTCTATATATATATAGCGAGAGAGAGGTGCCGCACTTACGGCATGCGGTAAGTACGGCACCGCACCACAGCCGTCTGATGCACTGCTGCGTGCATGCGATGCACGCAGTGCGTGCATCAGACGGCTGCGGTACAGTGCCGCACGTACCGCATGCCGCATTATAGCATGCCCCTATATATATATATATATATATATATATATATATATATATATATATATATATATATATATATATATATATGAGGAATGGGATGCTGCCTATCAAAGCAGCGTTTTTGCTGCTTTGAGACATTGTTTGACCATCCTAGAAGTTTTGGAATTTGATGAAATTTGGTGAGGGTGTTGTCTAGGGTAAGATGATCATCCTCACAAATTTTCATCAAATTCCAAAACTTCTAAGAGGGTCAAATGGTCGAAGCAAAATGCTGCAGATTTTAATGGTAAATGCAGACAACTGATTTTGCTTCGACCATTTGAACCCCCTAGAAGTTTTGGAATTTGATGAAAATTTGTGAGGATTATCATCTTACCCTAGACAACACCCTCACCAAATTTCATCAAATTCCAAAACTTCTAGGATGGTCAAACAATGTCTCAAAGCAGCAAAAAATGCTGCTTTGATAGGCAGCATCCCATTCCTCTATATATATATATATATATATATATATATATATATATATATATATAGAGAGAGAGAGAGAGGGTGTTGTCTAGGGTAAGATGATCATCCTGACCAATTTTCATCAAATTCCAATACTTCTAGGGGGGTCAAATGGTCGAAGCAAAATCTGCAGATTTTAACGGTGACTGCGGACGGCTGATTTTGCTTCGACCATTTGACCCCCCTAGAAGTTTTGGAATTTGGTGATTTTTTGGGAGGATGATCATCTTACCCTAGACAACACCCTCACCAAATTTCATCAAATTCCAAAACTTCCAGGATAGGTAAACAATGCATGAGGTGCAGCAACGATGCTGCACCTCAGGTCCAGGCTCCCTTTTCCCATATATATATATATATATATATATATATATATATATATATATATATATATATATATATATATATATATATATATATATATATATATATATATATATATATATATATATATATATATATATATATATATATAGAGGGATGCTTGGTTGAGCTGTGAGCTGCGGTTTTAGAAAGTGAGCTACGGATATTTTGACCCCTCTAAAAGTTTTGGAATTTGATGAAATTTGGTGAGGGTGTTGTCTAGAGTTAGATGATCATCCTCACCAATTTTTATCAAATTCCAAAACTTCTAGGGGGGTCAAATGGTCGAAGCAAAATCTGCCGTCCGCAGTCACCGTTAAAATCTGCAGATTTTGCTTCAACCATTTGACCCCCCTAGAAGTTTTGGAATTTGATGAAAATTGGTGAGGATGATCATCTAACCCTAGACAACACCCTCACCAAATTTCATCAAATTCCAAAACTTTTAGAGGGGTCAAAATACCCGCAGCTCACTTTCTAAAACCGCAGCTCACAGCTCAACCAAGCACTTGAGCTGTATATATATATATATATATATATATATATATATATATATATATATATATATATATATATATATATATATATATATATATATATATATATAACCCTCTGCACTTGAGAAGATCATGTTTGGTTAGAAGTTCATTCGACCAAAGGTCTTTGGGTGCGTAGATTCTTCAAATTCATTGATTAACAGATACAAAGATAGTGCAGGGAATACCTGTAATGTATTCAAGGCAGAATTTAGAAGAGTGGGAAGTCTTCTGCTCCTGACGACCGCATCGGCCTCCACTGATAAATCCTGGAACCGTACCTCTATAGTTGGAAGCTCAATCCCAACCCTGTTTCAAATAATCTCGCAGTTCATAAAAGCTTTTTATGAGACAGACACAAGAAATCGAAGGGAGAGGTGGGGTGTTTCCAACCGATTGATCCGCTCCCTAAGCCGGCGTAGCAACCGCACATTGTCTTCCTCCACGACTTTGAGGACATTGTCCATGAGGATCTTCTTGTCCTGCATCCCAAGCCTCTTGACGTCGACCTCGTTGCTGACGACGGACCCGTTCTCGAACACCTGGCTGAGCACGCTCCTCCTCGCCCGGATGGACGTCGGGAGCCTCTCCAGGGCGGCCCACCGGAGGTCCTCCTCATCGCTCCTCCCCTTTCCCCGCCAGAAAACGTCGGCCGCGTCCTCATAGTCATAGGCCTCTCGAATGCTCACCGATGTCAGCTTCCTCACCCGGCTGCTGGACCGGCGGAGATCGTCCGCGGCCATGGCCGCCGCCATCGGGGCTCGCCGGGAAGGAACGGGTCTGGTTCCTCCTGGTGTTGGATAGCTCGGAGCACGGGGCGATGATCTCTAGGGTTTGGTCCTCCGAGGAGAAGAGAGAGAGGAGGGAAGGGGGTGATGGAGAGCGCGACGCTGAATGCCGGCATCGTTGGGATTTAAAAGGGCCTCTCTCGCACAGGTTCGACCTCGTTGGCTCTTCTCTCCGGGGCGGCGGGCGGGATGACGTCTCCCTCTCCGGCCACCAGCGTTTGCCCGTTTATCTTTGTTGCAGAGCGCTTGTCGAAGCACGCAGTGCCTTTGTAAACTTTGTTCCCGCCCCGACTCAGAGTGAATGCAGTGATGGAAAAATTTTGAGGTTGCATACTAAGGAGAAAACAAAATTAACAGATAATCACTCTTAAATTATATCAAATGTTACGGAATGTGTGACTGCACACTTTGGTGGGACACCTCTAACCCTAATCCCTATCTCTCTATATATATGTGATGAATAAACAAAAGACCCTCATGTATTTGTGAGAGCGTAGCCGTCATCCCGAGTGCAACCATCCCTTCTCTCTCTCTCTCTCTCTCTCTCTCTCTCTCTCTCTCTCTCTCTCTCTCTCTCTCTCTCTCTCTCTCTCGTAACACGTTATCAGCACGAGCTCGCCGAGCCCCACCGGACACACACCACACGCGAGAAAAAGAAATCGAAGAGAGGAGTAAAGAGAACAGAGAAGCTTGAAGTTCGCCGGTGAGACATCCAGCGACTCACAAGCGCTTCAACCTCAACGGCAACCCACTTCCCGACAACATCCATTGCTACTCATCGCAATGTACGCCCGGATCATCTCTAACTTTGCTCGCCGGCCATGCCTGGCCGGAGACCAACCACCCTACCAACCCCCATGGTCGTTCGAGACCTCCCGTCGGGCACAAGTCCGGTCGGTATGCCGGCAGCAGCGTGCGCCCTCGTGCAACCCCGACGGCGACCTGCGCGCGTGCGCAACAGCGAGCGGCGGTGGGCTGCGCGAGCGGCGGCCGTGGTCTGGGCAAGCGACGGTCCGCGCGACAGGCGACCGCGACAGCGGCGACATGCGCAACCGGCGTCCGTGGCAACAACAAGCTACGCGAGCGGCGGCTGCAGACTGCGCGAGCGGCGGCTGCGCGAACGCCGACTGCGCGAACGACAGCAGCAGGCTGTGCGAGGCCGGTTGTGGGCTGTGTGAGCGGCGCAAGCCGGCGACGGTTACAGCTCTCCGAAAAAGTCTAGGGTTTTTCTCCGGTTTTTCTGGAGAAGATATACAGTAACAACTGTTTTTTGGGCTTTAAACCCGATTAAATATAGGATAACTTTGAGAAACCTATGTAGAGGTTTTAGAATTTGATGAAAATTTATGAGCATGCTCTCTATGGCAAGTTGATCATCCTCACAAAAAATCATCAAATTCTAAAACCTCTAAAGGCATCAAATACACAATTCAAATTATTGGTTTTAATGGACAGTCGATAAATCTTCTAACATTTGATGCCCTTAGAGGTTTTAAGATTTGACGATTTTTTGTGAGGATGATCAACTTGCCATAGCGAGCATTCCCACCAATTTTCATCAAATTCTAAAACCTCTAGATAAGTTTCTCAAAGTTATCTCATATATCTCATATCTCACTGGATCGCTACCCCCCCCCCCCCCCCCCCCCCACACACACACACACACACACATATATATATATATATATATATATATATATATATATATATATGGGAAAAAGTCGTGGCTAGGAGGGCCCACCAAAAGCAACCACAACACGAGCAGAGGAAAGAGCCGCAACTGGGTGGGCTCATCAGGATTCGATCGTGACCATTGGTCACGAGGGAGAGTTGCAACACCAACTTTGCTATCATTTGGGTGCGGAAGGAGTCAGTTACAACAACGAAAGCTCACCATCTAGGAAGTATTTGTCGACTTGAAACATAACCGGGCCAATGCTGGTCTTTCACACATATAAGGGTCCATTCTTTTTGCAAGACATAAATGGGATGGAAAATTCATTTGCATGAGACATTCATGGACTTAGACAATAATGTCTCAGGAAATTAAATATCTTATGTTCTTTTTTGCTGGGTAAATCCATCTAAATTTTCCATGACTTTCATTTCCTACGTTCTTTTCTACATTAGAATTAAATGGTTTGAAAATATATTTTTTTCGAGTAAGTGTTTATTTTTTTTTCCTTCGGGTAAATATTAGAAATTCATTTATCAATGACATTGGACAAAAGAACAAGGCATAAAAGGAAAATGTCGTATGTCCCGAAGCATCTACATAATGACGTGTTCGGATCACCACCGTCCATTGCACCCAGCCCTGATCCGTGAATTGCACTCAGCCCTGATCGGTAGGCAAAGGGATCCTGTGATTGGATGCTACATCATTCGGGTTGAGCATTTAGGGCAAACACTTCGGGTTTGAATAGCATTGATCCATATAAAATTGGGATTTCATGCATAAAAAGAAGAGCAATGTTATTTGAACAAACTGCAACGACAAAAATATTGACAAACCAGACATTGTACTGGTGGTGTGGCCCAGGGCTCAGTGCATTGGCATTTGCACCAAGCAGGCCCTGCCACAAGTCCATGGGTCTGCTTTCTCATTGTTTTTGTCGTTGCAGTTTGTTCGAAACGTTTATCCCTTCTTTTTTTCTTTTTTTTTGGTATTGTCAAAGGGGAGGTCACAAACAGACCCCCATGGAGGCGCTATATGCCGGCGCTAACCGGGACGACCACAACCCGGTCAAGAACCAGGTCACCAACACCGGTAGACAACAGATTGCTAACGCATCATACCAAACAAAAAAACCTAAGAAAAAAAAAAGGAGACAAACAGCTGCACGCTGGGTGAAACGTTTATCCCTAATGCTCAGCCAGAATGATGTGTCATCCAATTACAGAGTCCCTTTGCCTACTGGTCGGGGCTGAGTGTTATTCACCGGTCATGTATGGATGCAACGGACGGCTGTGATCCGGACACATCATCCTGGTTGACCATTAAGGATAGATGCTTGGGGACAAATAGTATCTTCCAACTTATTTTGGATGCAAATATTTATTGGAGTCGACAATAATAATATCACACATAAAATGATAAAGCTCCTCTCTCAGCAAGGCCGGCCAGATCAGTGATCTACCCTTCTTTTTTTTTCCTGGTCTTGCTTCCCTCTGACTGTGTGACATGTTGCTGAAGTGACACGTGGAGAAGTCTTGGTCGCTGAAGCAGATGCTTGCTACGTTAAGGACAGGGTTAGATTATGTTATTGTTAAGTCCTAACTACCTTTTTTTTTTTTAATACATCCCTACATGCGGTTGTACAGAAAAAAAAACATATAGAAAAAACAATAATTCGTCGGTAAGAGTAGCAATTCGGTTGGTTGACACATATAAGAGCTTCTATAGCAATTGCTACAATGAAACCATTGTAGTAGCTACAGTGATTTCATCGTAGCGACTACGCTGTTTTAGTTGTAGCAGCTACAGTATATCAATATAGCATCTACAGTGATTTCATTAGGGTTGCGGTTTGCACCTAAATGTAGCAATTGTTACTCTTTCGCACCGATGCAAGATATTGTAGCAATTGTTACTCTTGCAAAGTACTCTAGTAATTGTTACTCTTTTGCACTTAAATGTTATTTTTTTCTGCTACTTTGTAATATTACTCTTTTGCATTTTAATGGAAGGATGGTTCTATAATTTTTAAAGTCAAAAAAATTTGGATGAAAACCTGCACTAAACACATCTTTTTCAGAGGGATGACCTCGAATCCGGACTTCGCATGTCCTATAGATAATAAGGGAGTTGCTAAAAGGACTTAACGTACGCTACACTCTCACATTTCTCTTTTTAAATACCTCGTAAGTGACATCCATGTAGATTCAGCAGTCCTCTTCGATGATTCCTTACAATCATTTTTATTATCTTTTTCTAGATATAGCCCACAAAATTACCTTAGGCAGCCCCAGTCTACAAGCAACATGCATTTTTTTCATCAGCAGACTCCGTCTATAGGCCGCCTCCTTTTTCTTTCTCCATCCTGCCTATGCCGCCTGCCGCAGTTGTTGCAAACCCATCTCTTCATGATGGGAACTCAAGAACCAATCATTGCATAAAGAACCCATGAGAATAGAGAGAGGCTCCTTCTACCTCATCGTCATCGATCTCTTACCTCTACCTAGTCAAAGGATGGAAAAACCGAATTGTAAGAAGGATATTATCTATATATATATATATATATATATATATATATATATATATATATATATATATATATATATATATATATATATATATATATATATATATATATATATATATATATATGGAAAAAGGATTCCTATGACATGTCATAGAGAGTACTCTATGATATATGATGAATTAGTGATCCTAGAATATTTAGAATGTTCTGATTTTTTCTGAGGATGATCACTCTATCTTAGATAGGACACCAACAAAATATCGGTACATTCTAAATATACTTATATCAAGGTTTTCGCATAATACTATACACCCTTTTTCCTCTATTTCGTCTTTTGCTAGGTCTCGTCGAGACAGTCATCGGTCCAATGAGACAGTCAAGAGACTCGGGCATCTATTTTCATCATCTAGTAGAATCCAAAAATATCCAACCCTATTCATAAAATAAAAGATAGATTTAAGTTCAAAAAGATCAAAATTTTCTAGTATTTCCTCGATTGAATGTCATAAGAAGAACTCCCTCAGAAGATCTAAACAGTTCAAATTCAAATGTTACATTTGTTTTCCCCCACGATTCGTGTACTGAAGTTGTTAACAAGTGATACATGCCTCTTTTTTTTTTGAACAAGTAAGAGAGAGAGAGAGAGAGAGAGAGATGGGACTTTTGACTTCAATTCCTTCATTTTCATTGATAACCCAATGGCTTAAATAACACACAATACATTTACACAACCTACTCTAACTACCCCATATAACCATCCTACAACCAATCCACATGGCAAGTGGCGGACCCAGGAACTCCAAAATTTAAAATTTTGGAGGGGCCATGTGTTATAAATTTTTAAAAAATTTCAAAACTTCAAAGGGGTGTTATTGAAATTTTACCAACTTTGGGGGGCAAGGCCCCCCTCAACCCCCTTTGGTTCCGCCTCGCCGCCGCAACCCATCCTCACACACCCCACCCAGTCACGAATCAACCCATCCCCCTTTGAGATGGTCCCCCTTTACATCAATAGCACCCAAAAAGTCACTCTTGTCCGGCATCTCAACAATGATCAAATTAGCCTTGTTGTAAACAGAGAACCCCTCAGATTCCACCATAATGTTGACCTCGTTGTTCCCAAGAAGAGCGACAGATTGTACTTCTGCGACGGGTCGTTGGATAGGACCCATTTGGCGATCACCTTTTGCAGCCCGCTTCATCCTGGTCGTTGATGGAATGGTGGGCGTAGTGCTCACCTCTTTCACGACCCATCTCCAGCAAAAGTTGATTGTATTTCATTTCCTCCTTAATAAGATGGCTCAAATCCCGAACGATTTGATCCTAGCGAGAGGCTTTTTTCTGGAGTTCGGCGGTCATCTAAGCCTGTTGGATGGACATCTCCATGAGTTCAGAGACAACATTCTCAAAATTTGAGTCTTGTTCTTTCAGCCATGGCAGGATTGTCGCTCTGATACCACTGATACATGCCTAGCCTTTTTGTTTTGAACCAGTACGATAAGGGAGATAGGAGAATAGACGATAGAATAAGATACGAGTAGGAGGAAGAGAGAATTAGCAGAGGATAACACAGGATATTAGAAGAGATGGGACTTTTGACTTCAATTCCTTCATTTTTATTGGTAACCCAATGGCTTAAATAACACACAATACAATTACACAACCTCCTCTCTAACTACCCCATATAACCACCCTACAACCAATCCACGTGGCAGCCCATCCTCATGCATCCAGTCACGTATCAACCCATCCCCCCCTTCGAGGAAACTGGTCCTCCAGTTTCGCATCCATTGCACCTAAAAAGACGTTTCTGTTAGCCATCTCAAGAATGATCAAATTAGCCCTATTGTTAACGGAGAACCCCTCGGATTACGCCATAACATTGACCTCGTCGTTCTCAAGAAGAGCGGCGCGGCGAATTGTACTTCGTCGTCCTGGTCATTGATGGAATGGTGGGCGTAGTGCTCCAGCAAAAGTTGATCGTATTTCATTTCTGCCTTGATAAGATGGCTCAAATCCCGAAGGATTTGATTCTGGTGAGAGGCATTTTTCTCGAGTTCGGTGATCATCTGTGCCTATCAAATGGGCATCCCCTTGACTCGAGAGACGACATTCTCAAAATTTGAGTCTCATTCATTCGGCCATGGCAGGAACAAGATAAGAGAGAGAGGAGAATAGAGGATAGACTGAGATACAAGTAGGAAGGAGAGAGAATTAGCAGAGGATATTAGAAGAGGAGATGGGACTCTTGACTTCAATTCCTTTCATTTTCATTTATAACTTAATGGCTTAAATAACACACAACCTACTCTCTAACTACACCATAATATAACCACCCTACAACCAACCAATATAGCCACCCTACAGCCAATCCACATGGCAGCCCATCCTAATGCATCCAGTCACATATCAACCGGTAGGTACAACGATAAGAAAAGTACAAAAAATAAAAATGGGACCCACATACAAGCATGCTTTTTACCTAAGACCAGCTTTGAATTAAGCCACAAGAGCACCACATTATTATACACCATAGCAGCGTAAGACAAACTCGGGATTCGATCCTGTGACTTTTCCAAGAGGGAAACAAGAGGTTTACCGTTGTTTCATCGCAGATGTAAAAATCCAGCTGTCATTCGGGTTCTCCTCTGTTTTCAACAAGCATCCACATAAATTGCAGACAGAGTAGAGAGATCAATCTCCAGTGCAGCAGATGAAGGCAACCAATAACCTGATAATATCAGCAATTCTCATCGCACATGATTAATTGGCACATCAACAACTGATCATAACAAGTTCACACATTAGTCCCGAAATGCTACGGCAAACCCAATCATGCAGATTGCTGAGTAAAACAGCATGGTGTCCATTGGATAACAGGGAGGAAGGGGGTCGGTCAGTCTCCACTCGCGCATCCGTTGCAGCCACAATGGACACACTCAATAACCTTCTCTTCCCTCAGGTGCTTGGGGACTCGGCAAACACACGTGGTCGCGAAGTTGTGGTCTCGCGGTTGTATGCAACGAAGGCAGCAGAGGCGCTCATAACCCGGCTGCAACAGAAGACAAAAATGCAGGTGAGGGCTTAAGGATTATAGATCATACTAATAAGAAACCCGGGCTAATGCATGTCACTTAGCATAGACGATATCACAACCATCCGAAGAAACGTGCAATCCGGAGTGATTGTGATTCACTCATCCGGGTGTGATTCGCTTGTTATAGAGAGAAACAGGGATAGTACTAATGATTTTTCTAATTAACATCAAATGACCATTAAATGCCATTGAATAGGTATTTATCATCTTTATAGTAGATTTTTAAAAATACTTATAAGAAAGAGCCGCATTCACACACGGGAGAAGGATTATTGCTAATTAAAAGTGGTCCACTTGTCACAACACAAGAGAGAGGACTCCATTTTGATATTATACTATTAGATTAGATGAGACCATCTCCACGAGTAAGGCACGAAAAAAAACTATATCAGGGCAGGGTTTATTGACAGCATGCATTTCTTTTATTTATGGCCTAAATTCCATTATGGTGAACGATGTACTCGAAAGAGGATATGATGTTATCAGAGAAAAGGGCGCGCATGTATTTCTTTCCACGTCCTCCTTATCAAGACAATCTATGGATTCATTAGCTAGGAACATCAGGGAAGAAGATGACACCTTCTCGAAATATCTCTAATACCAGCGAACAGAGAACCAAGTTTCTAGGAATTGGCTGCCATTGTCCCAAAAGAATAATATTGGTACACCCATCTACCAAAATCTGCTTATTAAAAGAACACCATCATAAATTGTTTTGTCTCAAGTGTACTCTTCATTAAGAGTCTTCGTATCAATAGAACCGACACTAACAAAAGAACAAGCCCAATAATGGTCCCTCAAAACTAACAACTTTATGAGAATAGGTCGATTTACAATTTAGCTACCACCAGGGTGTCATTATCTCATATAAGATAGACAAGGATAAAAACAACCACAAGCTTTCACTTGCCCAAAAGATCAAAAAAAGGCAAAAACATAAATATTTCGTTAGACGTTGCAAATTTGCCTATCATTTAGCAATAGCATCAACATCTTACCCAGTCCCTGAATTCTTAGATCTTCAAAAAAAATATTCTTTTTGTAAGGATCATGTCATGTGCGAACGCACAACTCAGCCTGAGCTGATCACATATGTGATACGTCCCGGTTGTGCCAAATTTAACTAGAACTTAAACTTAGTTACTTACTTATTACTTATTATTAAATATTAAGTTATAACTTTAAAGGAAAATGAACTTCATTAAACCTTAAAAGATTTAACGTTTCACAATCTACATAAATTACTACAAAAAAGGTATAAAATAAGAACATTAACTTCTAATGGGCGTAGCTAACGTAACGTAACCCTTTCGTCCAACTCCTAATATCGCTTTTAGATTTCTGAATAGGACGTCTTTTAATATGGGCATTCTTCGGTATATCATGCAGCTCCAGTACTTGTGTCATTCGTTGTTTCTTAGCTACATCTGTCTGCTAAAATTTACATGAATTTTATCTTCGCGCCCTCTAACTTTGTTCGACGCAGCGATTCTTCAAAATTATTTATGTTTTGTTGAGTACAGGGGGGGGTCTCTTTCTGTTGAGTAGAAGGGAGGGGGATCACTTTCTGATGAGTAGGAGAGAGGGGGTCTCTTTCTGCTAAGTACGAGGGAGGGGGACCACTTTCTGCTAAGCATGAAGGAGCGGCATCACTTTCTCTGAGTAGGAGGGTCACTTCACTTTCTGCCGAGTAGGGAAGGGGGGCTTCACATTTTGGCATTTTTGCTAAGGGGGAATGGTTGTCTTTGGTCACTCTCATCGGCGTCGCTAACCTTATTCTCCTCTAATCGAACGACTGATTCTAGTGGTGTTCTGTGAAGGGTGTGAGTTGTGTAATAGGAATCGAGCTTCTCGATAATTTGATTTGTCCTGCTCATGAGTTTCTACCAATAGTCATATGTGGCAACGAGGATAACATTCTTGATCGCTTCGATAATGTCGGAATTGCAACTACGGAAGAACTTCCTCCAATAATCAAGAATTCTATATGAACTCGCCATGACGATGTGTACTGTGAAGGGGAAGAGGATGATGGATGAAGTGTGGGAATAATGAAAAGTGGGAGCGACTTTGTACAAATTTATGTGGTCCGTGGGGCCGCACACACACGCGTGGTCACACAATTCTAACGACTCTTTTGCCTCTCAAGCCTTCTTCACCCCAAATCCATCACACTTCTCTAACCACTTCCAAACCTCCCCGCCTCTCATTTTGTCGATGGCTTCCATTAGTGAGGGATCCTCTAACAGTGGCAGATAGGGCTGGAACATAAAAGGGTCGAACCCGAACAACCCGTGTTCAACCTGACATTAGGTTGGGTTTGGCACCTATAGAATGGGTTGGGTTAAGAAAATGCTAGCATGACTAATATTTGTACGGGCTCGGGTTGAGGATCTGGTTAACCCGAAACTGTACTAAACCTGACCGTTCATCCCATGATCATTGTTCGCATCAATGGCTATAAACCCGCATGCTGAAATTTCGGCCGTCCCAAACCATCGGGTCGATCTCGAGGAATCCGTTCGAACAAAGACAGTTGTGATTGATCGATTATAGGGAGAGGGGGAGTTGGTTCTCACCGAAGGTGCCCGCTTCGTACCAATCGGCACGGGTGAGAAAATGGGTGTTCCTATGAATGCTGGTGTTGTCGTCGAAAGTGTTTTGCTGCCAAAGGCGTTCAGGTGTGTTGCCGCCGAAGACGACCCGCTGCAGTGCCAACATGTGTGTTGCTGCCGAAAGCGGCCCATTGCAGTGCCGACAGGCACAAGCATGCACTAGTAATAATAATAAATTAGCACAACAGAGATATGTGACCACACAATCGTCTATGAGATCAGCTAAGCCTGAGTTATTTGGTCGCACATCACACTTGACAACATTGGGCCCATTACATGCACATGAGTACATTTTCGTAGCTAGTGTAAAAGATAATCCAATATGCGAGTGATACCTTAATGAACCTATCAGACTACAAAGCTTCTCACTTGATTTAGGACAATGATCCGTACATCTTAGTGGCTTAGATGTATGATGAATTGGTGCAGATCAAGGGTACAAGATGAGAAGATATATCCTAAGTTAATTAGAATTCCTACTTCATAACTTGTATATAACTCCTACTTGATGTAGTTCCAGTTAGGATAGAGTTCCTACTCAAGGCCTATTATGTTGCATATGCGAGCATATGCGCTAGAGAATTTATATAGTCATCCAAAAGATTGTAACGTAGTATATCGCACCGCAAAGTTCCCAATGTTCATTTTTTTTACTTTCGGAAATTTTTTCCCATCTCCCTCCCTTTCAACACTATTGTGCATTATAAATACCCCATGTCCGTCTCTACTCTTTCATCGCACAACTCGTCTACATCTCTTTTAACTTTTCCTAATTGCTCAAGCTCTCTCCATGTCTTCTGTAGGCTCTTCAGGCTCTACGATACAAACATTGAGCGATCTAAGGATCTTGATTGAAAGCAAGGTTTTAAATTTTGGTTTCGTGTCGGGTTTCTGTCCAAAGGCTAAACAAAAATTTCGATCGAAATTTCAAAATTTCAACTAAAATTAACTGAAATTGACAAATTTATAGTTCAATATTTGAAACCAAAATTCAGACCGATAGTTTACCGAAATGGACCGAAATTTATAGTTCCAGTTTCAAAAGCCGGAACCGAATTTTTACCGAAATGGCAAGTCCCCATGGTTTTGACTCTCATTTTGTTTCGGTTATAACCGAAAACAAAATATTTCGTTGAAATTTCGTTATTTTCGTCGAAATTTGAAACCATGATTGAAAGTAAGACCATTATACGGGCCCTAGAGGAAAAAAAAATTGGGTTAATTAGTCCTAAATCCCTCTATTGGTCTTTATTTAAGCTAAAGGATATAAGTTGTTAGGATATTAGCTCAAGTCCTTCCTGAAGGACACGTTTGTAACTTTGTACAACTTCTTAACCGAAAATGTCGACTTTTTTTACCCTTTAAGGTACAAAACCGTCTCTCTAGCAAGAGTATCCATTTGTTTCCAGTAAGAGTATCCATTCGTCTTTGGCATGAGTATCCATTCGCCTATTAACACTATACATGTAGCGATTGCTACAGTGATTTCACTGTAGCCACTACAGCGAAAACATTGTAGCAAGATTATACATTTGTCTCCGGAAAGAGTATCCAGTCCTCATCAGCAAGAGTATCTATTCACCGAGTGACATTGTGCATGTTGCGGTTGATACAGTGATTTCACAGTAGCAAAAGTATTCATTCATTTTCAGAAAGAGTATCCATTTGGCTAATTGATACTCTTGCTACAGTAAAATAATTGTAGCAACTATAGTGAAATTATTGTAGCAACAAACAATTCGCTCAATTGATACTCATACCAAATCAAATTGATACTCTTGCTACAATGAAATCACTATAGCAACTGCTATATGCACAATGTCAACCAGTGAATGGATACACTTTATAGATACGAATGGATACTCATTCTGTAGCACGTGAGAGGGTAAATAAGGATGATGGACTTGTTGTAGCACGCAATGTTCGGGAGGGACTTGGTGCAAAATTGAAACATTGCCTGTCCTTTAGCTAATTTAGAATCTGCTAAAAGGACTTAAGGCTAAGTCTCCCAAAAAAATATCTTATTGTGTGATTTGTTCAACTTTGCCACCACCGATGGCGTTGCATGAAACAAATAACACTTGGCACATGGTCCAAGGGCTAATGCAAGAGCATGCCCTGAGGCTATTGATGAAGTTCTGTCACTGGTAGGAAGAAGTCGACACAAACAACATGATACCAAAAACACTTGTACGTGGAGTCGACTGCTAGGAAGTTCCGTCACTGCTTCCGCAGGACCACCAGGTCCACCGCCTACATGGAGGAAAAGGAGTAATCCATGTGGAAGGATTCAGACTGCGATACCTCTGATGAGTAAATTGAACCCCTCCAGCTCAAGCCGATAAGCATGGCCGCCACCAAAGAAACCAAAAGCCAAGATTGGTAGCTACTTTAACATAAATAATGTGTATTAACAGCATGCAATATGCTTGATTCGTTTATTAAATATACTAAAATTGATTTATCTAGCAATGTAATAATGTACTTGTATTGGGCCTATTGGCCCCTTATGAATGAAACATTATCCTTCACTAATATTTCAAGTGTTTCGTAAATATCATTCAAATATCCACATGCAACCGTAGGAAAAAAAAAAACACTAAAAAGAAATAGGAAACATACAAATCGCAAATACAACGAACTGCACAATAGCATATGCCGTCGCTTAGTGATTGGGCTCCCTGGCGCATAGACTGCATCTGCGGAATTAATAGCATTGGGCCTATATATAAATATGTCTGAGGTTAAGAATTAACATAGGTTGATGAATCGGATTTTGGACTTCTCTTCGTAAACAACTTCTTGTTTTAACCAATAAAAAGTAAAACCCCAAAGTTCTGACTCCTTGATGCAATTGCTAGTGGTGGTGACACTGCTAGTACTAATCCTCTACCTCTCTATTAACTTATACCATTTTTTTTTGGTAGGATATTAACCTCTACCATTGATCCCTTTAAATCTCAGTTTATTTTTGGAGTTCTACAAAAATAAATCTCAATATTCACGGTTTATCTTCTTAAATAGCCATCCTTCTTGGTAGGTACTTTTCATGACCATTAATTTCAAATTTAGCTCATAGATAGCTTAAAAACACTGTTACAGAAGTTTTTAAAAAAAGCAGGAAGCATATTACCCCAAAATTTCATCTCTCAAAAATAGCTTTTGCAGTTCAATTAAATCTCAATTTCAAATCAGTTCTGAAAAATTCTGCACCTTATTCTAAAACTATTTTCTTCCAAAGCTCTCGTCGTGAACTTTGAAAATAAATATGATATTGACATGTTGCATAATAACTTGTGAATTATTATTCCCACTCAAATTGTTCATTTGTTGGCCACTAGTTATGAGTTTTAAGTATTGTATGTCTTTATTGTGTTGATTTATTTGAATAGTGGTTATATTTCTCTCTTTTTTTATGAAATATAATTTTTTTATGAATTTAGATTTTTTTACAATTATTATTAATTTTTAAAAGAAAAGTATATATTTATACGCCTTACACACTAAGGCGTGCGCCTTATTTGCGCCTTGTGCCTCAGGCTCCAGCGGCACCTCGCACCTCAAGCGTGCCTCGTCGCCTTGACAACACTGGATCATATATCACAAGACTTCAATCTGAAATTTCAGCTAAGTCCCGAATTGGGCTAATTGCAAGCTTGCAGCATAATTTTTTATTTGGATTTTTTGTTAGTTTTCATCGAAATAGCCGAATGATATATATCACGACCCTAAGGAGCCATAATCAGAAATGATTCGTGCGAACCGGTTCGGGTTCGGACAAGCCCTCAAGCCATAGTTTGGATCGGGGAATATCTAAAGTGATTCAGGTTCGGACACCTTGAACCATGGACAGAAGTTGTTATTACTGTCGATAATCTAACTCATCGTAAAATAATCACATTGCTAAATTTGAGCTCATAGACGATCCATTCCACTTTATAGTGGTAGCTTTGGCATGAAGTCAAACCAAGCAGACAATCAAGGGTGAAGATATAAATATTAATTGCCGTGAAACAAAAGAAGTAAAGCAAACCTTTTTCCACTTTGCAATTAAATTACGGTCAGCGTATCCTTGGTCCAAGCAAAACTCATATAATTCAATTGAGATATCCTTTCTCCGATAGTAAAGGTCAAATACGTAGCGACTCTTTTGATGGGCAATCTTAAAGATGGGCCACAATGCTTCGCACTTCCTCTTCCCATCGTGAGGATCATGTTCGGCTGTCCAAAGATACGTAAGTATTCACATCAGCAAGGAGGTTATAGTAGCATAATAATCCGCACCTGCCGAACAGGAAGCCGCATACAAATCGATTGATAAAGATCACCCACCTTCTCTCATCTTTGTCTCCAGCTCGCGAAAGGTAGGCTCCATCAGTTCCCAGCCGTCGGGGTATTTGACACGGGTTGTCTTTATCTTTGGCATTCCTTGATCACTGCGGCAAAATGGAGACCATAAGACACTACCACTACCTCAGATTCTTTCTTTGAAGGAAAGAATCAGTAAGAACTTAAAGGCAGTGATGGGTGTATGTGAAATAAGATGAGTATATCTTGGTGTGTTTCTTGGTTCTTTCTGCGTCAGACGATAGACCTCACTGTTCTGTCTCACAAATTAGCAGACAGGCTAAAGAAATGTAATCGTTATAGTTCTATGTTAAATTGAAAAAGGTTGCATCCCCAATTTACGTCAAGCAGCTCGTTAAGCATGAAAGCATCCATTGTGGAGCTGTGAAAGGAAAAATGGAAAATTGATGTAAACTGGGGTTCGGCTAGGGTTTCTAAAGACCTTCAAACCTCCGACGAAGAAATCGCCACGCCCAAAACCTCCCGATTCAACCTTGATCTTGCCGGCGACGGAAGAGAGAAGCTGGATTAGGGCTCCGATCCGTGCCACCGCCGCCGCAGTAGGAGAACGAGAAGAAAAGATAAGGGGGAGAGACGCCCAAAACCTCCCGATTCAACCTTGATCTTGCCGGAGACGGAAGAGAGAAGCTGGATTAGGGCTCCGATCCGTGCCACCGCCGCCGCAGTAGGAGAACGAGAAGAAAAGATAAGGGGGAGGAGGGTGGATACGAAAATTAGGGGACTTTCCATGTTACGGTACGACTACGGACACTTATTAGGCTCCGAGATAAATGAACTTTGATCTTGGACCGTCCGATTAATTAACTAATCTATTATGGAACGTTCGATAAATCTATGTATGGGATGCATCGGACCTAGGAATGCATCGCTTGGACCAAGGGATACATCACTCGGTAGTATCGCTTCATATCTGAAACGATAAATCTCTCTCTCTCTCTCTCTCACTCCCTTGGCGACCTCCGATCGGACTCCGCCGGCGACCTCGCCTTGAACCCCCCCTCTCTCGATGACTCCCCCAGCAACCTCCGATCGGACTCGCCCCAAACCCCTCGGAAACCTCTCTCTCTCTCTCTCTCTCTCCCCCCTCTCTCTCTCCTCCCCGGCCAGAAACCTCCCGCCCCGGGATGCATCGCTTGGCAGCATCGCTTCAAATCTAAAGCGATCGACAGCATCGTTGCAGATCTGAAGCGATAAATCTCTCTGATACGTGCATGCATGGGAGGTACGAGGCATCTACCCTACACGTGTCCAGCACTGAGCTTGTGGGGGAATGGAGTCTCAACCGGATGACCGAGTCAAAGAGGTTATGGGGTCGTGTGATCATGTGGTGTCTATGTGTCAGGTGGTTGTTGTAACTTAATTAATAGTGCTGTCAAGTAGGTGTGTGTTTAGTGAAGTAGTGGGTTGTTGAGGGATGTAGGAGGGCTGTTCGGTGGTGTGGAAGTCTCTGTATATATGGTTATGTTGTTAACGAAGTAAAAAGAAGAACTTATCCCTTAAAACTGAACATCGGAGGTTTTGGTTTCCCTCGAAGTAAACCACCCAAAATCCAAGATTCCGCGTAAAAAGAAGAATCACGTATCAATTCTGGTATCAGAGCCAGACGATTCTGCGATGGCGGACGGTACCAGGATGTCCAAGCTTGATGAAGCCATCTCCCACTTGAAGGAGGCGTCCGTTCAGCAAGGACAGATGCTTGCAGCCCAGAACCAGATCCTTCAAGATCTTAACCATAAGATCAATGCCATGGACATGAAATACGATCTTATCTCGCAAGTGGTGTTGCGAGACAAAGGTGACCCTTCGGCGGATCACTCTGTCAATCGACAAGAGGGATCTCAGAGAGCTGGCTTCATCCAAACGCGCACAGTGCGTTTGGACTTCCCACGTTTCGACAGCGGAGATCCAGCAGTGTGGATATACCGGGCAGAGCAGTTCTTCGCCTACCACCAAACTCTGCTCGAGCAAAGACTGTTGCTTGCTTCTTTTCATCTGGAAGGCGATGCACTCCAATGGTTTCGCTGGATGGAGAGATCCGGCGCCGTAGCTGGGTGGGAGGAGTTCACTCGGATGCTGGCGGTTCGATTTGGCCCCACTGAATTCGAAGACCCCATGGCAATGTTGGCCAAACTCCGTCAAACTTCTTCCGTGCAAGATTACCAGACCCAGTTTGAAAAACTGGCCAACCGCACGGAAGGTCTCAATGAGGCCTTCATGACTAGTTGTTTCTTGGGGGATCTAAAGGATGAAATACGGCTCAATGTCCAAATGTTCAAACCAACGACGTTATCGACGGCGATTGGGCTCTCGCGCCTTCAAGAGGAGAAGGTGGGAGCTCACCGGCGGTATTCCAAGCCATATAGTGGCAGTAGCATGACTCCCAAGCCCCCGGGGCCAATCGTCACTCGACTAACTCCGGCACAAATGAAGGAGAGGCGAGATCGTGGGTTATGTTATAACTGTGATGAAAAATGGTCACCGGGACACCGGTGTAAAATTCAAAAGCTATTCCTAATGGAAGCCTCATGGCCTGAAGAAGGTGAGGGTGATACTCCGGAACCGGCTGTGGAACCGGTTGAAGAGTCATCTACCTTCGAGTCAGATTCATCACCAGAGATATCTCTCCATGCGATCGCCGGTGCAGCTACCCCCCAAACAATGAGGGTAACCGACATCTTGAACCGCCATCCGGTGGTCGTTCTCATCGATTCCGGCAGTACCCATAATTTTTTGGATACCAAGGTCGCTAAGAAGATAGGTGTACAACTGCATGAAGGAGGTCACCTCGATGTCATGGTGGCTAATGGCGAGAAGATATGCAGTCAAGGGAGGTGCTTAAATGTGACCCTCATCATACAAGGTATGCCCATACTTACAGATTTTTATACCCTTCATCTCGGAGGTTGCGATATTGTACTTGGAGCACAGTGGCTCCGCACCCTGGGGCCAATCCTGTGGGACTTCTCCAACTTGTGGATGAAGTTCTCCATGGGGGACAAGCCTGTCTGCATTCGAGGGGCGTCTTCAAAAGAGATTTTTGTCAAGGGAGGAAACAACATGAAGAAGATCCTTAATACCAGGGAGCGTGGGGTGCTACTACAGTTATGTAGCTTGGTAGACTTTCCACATCCAAGTGTCGCGGATCCGGTGCTGCTTGAGTTACTCCAGGAATTCCAGGATGTTTTTGACGAACCTACACATCTTCCTCCATCTCGAGTGCAAGACCATCGGATTCCACTCATCGAGGGTACACCTCCGGTCAGTGTACGCCCATACAGGTACCCTCACTTCCAAAAGACTGAGATTGAAAATATCATCCGTGAAATGCTTCGAACAGGGGTCGTGCGGCTGAGCCAAAGCCCATTCTCTTCGCCGGTGTTGCTAGTTCGCAAAAACGATGGTGGTTGGCGGCTCTATGTGGACTACCGTGCTTTAAACCAAGTAACTATCAAGGACAAATTTCCCATTCCCGTTATTGACGAACTTCTAGATGAACTACATGGTGCCACCACCTTCTCGAAGCTCGACTTGCGATCTGGGTATCACCAGATCCGAGTTTGTGCCGACGACGTACAAAAAACAGCTTTTCGCACCCATGAAGGTCATTATGAATTCCTGGTAATGCCCTTTGGCCTCTCCAACGCACCGTCCACCTTCCAAGGGTTGATGAACGAGGTATTCAAGCCTTACCTGCGGAAATTTGTGTTAGTTTTCTTTGATGATATCCTTGTGTACAGCAACTCCCTGCATAGTCACTTGTTGCACCTGCGCACTACTCTAGAGACACTGAGATCTCATAAGCTCTTTGCTAAGAGATCCAAGTGTCAGTTTGGCATGGAGGAGATCGAGTACTTGGGGCACCTTATCTCCAAACATGGGGTGGCCGCCGATTCCTCCAAAATTTCTTGTATGCTAAGTTGGCCTCATCCCCAAACTCTTAAGTCTCTTAGGGGATTTCTGGGGCTAACGGGGTATTACAGGAAGTTCATCAAAGACTACGGCAAAGTGGCGGCACCGCTGACACATATGCTAAAGAAAGACTCATTCCACTGGACACCGGAATCGGAAAATGCCTTCGAAAACCTGAAGAAGATGGTGTCTCAGCCACCCCTTTTGGCTTTACCAAACTTCATTCGGCCTTTCTCTCTAGAGTGTGATGCATCTGGGAATGGGGTAGGAGCAGTGCTAATGCAAGAAGGTCGGCCAATTGCTTTTTACAGCCAGGCACTCAAGGGCCGGAACCTAGCTCTATCCACTTATGAAAAGGAGTTGTTAGCTTTGGTCCTTGCAGTACTCAAATGGAGACCTTACCTCTTGGGGCAACGTTTCAAGATTCTCACTGATCAGCAGAGTCTGAAGCATCTATTGGAGCAGAAGATCGCTACCCAGGCTCAACAACGATGGCTCGTTAAGCTGATGGGATATGATTATGTGGTGGAATATAAAAGTGGGCGTGAGAACAAGGTCGCGGACGCTTTGTCACGGAGGGAAGCTACAAACGACCTGATGGCCATTTCTTCAGTAGTGCCCACATGGTGGGATGAGATTCAATCTGATTACTCATCCGATCCAGATTTGCAAACTAAGATACAAGAGTATGCTGACGGCAAACTGGACTTAACTCGTTACACCAGCCACCAGGGAGTCCTATTTTATAAAGGTCGTCTCTATCTCAGCTCTTCCTCCCCTTTTTGAGCTAAAATACTATATCAATTGCACGACTCACCAGTTGCAGGGCACTCCGGGTTTCACAAGACATGGAGCCGTGTTAAGGCGGACTTCTATTGGAAGGGGATGCGATCGTTCATTCGCAAGTATAATAGAGAATGTGATACGTGTCAACGCAACAAATCTGAAAACGTCTCTCCAGCTGGGTTGATACAGCCAATTCCCATCCCTACGTCCATCTGGTCTGACATCACCATGGACTTTATAGAAGGTCTCCCTCCCTCTCACAAGCAAGACGTGATCATGGTTGTTGTTGATCGCCTCTCGAAGTATGCCCATTTCATCTCTCTATCTCACCCATATACCACCGCCGTCATTGCCCGTGTCTTTCTCGATCACATCTTCAAGCTACATGGAATGCCATCCACCATCATTACTGACCGAGATCCCACATTCACAAGTTTATTCTGGAAGGAATTGTTCAAATTACAAGGCACCCATTTGAATATGTCTTCAGCTTACCACCCACAATCGGATGGGCAATCTGAGGTCGTTAATCGGTGCTTAGAGACATATTTAAGATGTTTTGCGGGAGCGAGACCGAAGGAGTGGGCCAAATGGCTTTCCTTGGCTGAATGGTGGTACAACACTTCCACTCACTCATCAACCGGGATGAGCCCATATGAAGCTGTTTATGGTACTGCACCACCTCGACTTTTATCCTATGTACCAGGCACCACTCGAGTGCAAGCTGTGGAGGAATTGTTGAAGACCAGGGACTACATCCTAAAACTTTTGAAGGAAAACCTCGTGAATGCCCAAGAAAGAATGAAGCTCCAAGCAGACAAACACCGGACAGATCGGGAGTTTAATTCTGGCGACTTGGTCTACCTGCGTCTGCAACCCTATCGCCAACATTCCGTGGCCATGCGAAGGATACTTAAGCTCTCTCCCCGCTACTTTGGGCCATACAAGATTATTCAGCGTGTGGGAGCTGTCGCATACAAGTTGGCGCTACCTGAAGGTTCTAAAGTCCACCCGATGTTTCATGTTTCATGCCTCAAGCCCAAGGTTGGAGCTCACGTTACCCCTCAGGTAGAGCTTCCTCCCGTAAATGATGAAGGTGTCCTCCAACCATGGCCTGAGAGAATATTGGCACGAAGAATTGCTCGTAAGGGTAACCAGGCTATCACCGAGGTTCTCACTCAATGGCAAGGAGCGGATCCAGCTAGCGCCACCTGGGAACGCTACAATGATTTACTCCAAAGGTACCCGGATGCTAACCTGGAGGACCAGGTTGAAAAAAGGGGGAAGGAATGATACGTGCATGCATGGGAGGTACGAGGCATCTACCCTACACGTGTCCAGCACTGAGCTTGTGGGGGAATGGAGTCTCAACCGGATGACCGAGTCAAAGAGGTTATGGGGTCGTGTGATCATGTGGTGTCTATGTGTCAGGTGGTTGTTGTAACTTAATTAATAGTGCTGTCAAGTAGGTGTGTGTTTAGTGAAGTAGTGGGTTGTTGAGGGATGTAGGAGGGCTGTTCGGTGGTGTGGAAGTCTCTGTATATATGGTTATGTTGTTAACGAAGTAAAAAGAACTTATCCCTTAAAACTGAACATCGGAGGTTTTGGTTTCCCTCGAAGTAAACCACCCAAAATCCAAGATTCCGCGTAAAAAGAAGAATCACGTATCACACACTCTCTCTCTCTCTCCCTCTCTCCCGGTGACCTCTGATTGGACTCGCCCCGACCCCCCCCCCCCCCCCCTCTCTCTCTCTCTCTCTCTCCCCCCCCCCTCCTCCCCGGAAACCATCAACCCCCCCCCCTCTCTCTCTCCCCCTCCCCGGAATCCTCCCGCCCTCCTATTGATGAAATTAAGTAGTTCACAAAAGGGGTAATGTGCTAACATTTCAAACTTTAGGGATTGATTTAAACTTTAGTTCACAAAATGGAGTAATGTGAATAACATTTCAAACTTTAGTTCACAAAAGGGGGTTAACTGTTTTTGAGCTAAACTCCAGGGGAGCAAAGTGTAATTTTTTTTATTTTGATTCTTAAATATTTTTTTCTTTCTTTTATGTGTGTAATATAGCATACCACACGTGTTGGGCTTCATCCAAAGTGAGGAGGAGGTAAAGTTGAAAGGTGTGGATGATATCCTTCTGATTAGTGGTATGTTTTTAAACCAAAGATTGTGGAGTCGAGTCCCATACAATTTGAGACCTCAATCGAAAAATGGAAATAAGACCTTTTTTAATCGTTACTTTAGTAATATAAATAGCATACATTAATTTTAGGGGACTTGTTCACAAAAAAACATGGGGGAATTAGTGAACGGTCAAGAGATCAATTTGATTTTGGGCCATTGAAACAAACGAAAATTGATTTTGGACCGTCCAAACGATAGGTGAGTACGATGTATGACATCGTGCAATCGGAAGGGATGTCGTTCATCATCGAAAGGGTGCAACGGGAGGGTTCTCTCTCTCTCTCTCTCTCTCTCTCTCTCTCTCTCTCTCTCTCTCTCTCTCTCTCTCTCTCTCTCTCTCTCTTGTGCCCCCTCCCTCCCCGGTTTTGCCGCCGAAGGTGGCCCGTTGCAGTGCCAATATGCACGAGCATTTACTAGTCTAATATAATAAGGAACATCGGGAAACAAACGGAATATTTTTTTTTCATTGTCCTATCAATAGGTAATTTATTTCGATCCATCCGATCAATAGGTGAGTGTGACAAATCATAACAGTGGAGCAATTTATTGAAAGGGTGCATTGGGTGTTTGCGTTGACTGCTCTCTCACCCACCGGTCTGAGCGCAGTTTCAATGGATTCTCTCTCTGTGTGTGTTTTTTTTTATTTTTGTGTCCTCTCCATCGGTCCCCTTCTCCCCACCTGGCCTACCTCCTACCTCTCTCTCTCTCTCTCTCTCTCTCTCTCTCTCTCTCTCTCTCTCTCTCTCTCTCTCTCTCTCTCTCGCTCGCTCGCTCGCTCATAACTTCTATAGATTCCATGCCTATTTATGTGTTTACAAACTTCAGGACATCATGATATATTATAAGCATATAAGAATGACTGATACACAATATCTCTTATTCCTTTCCAAAAAAAAACAAAATTTCTATAAAACATAGTCATGAATTCAAGACTGTTCCCTTTCTAAACTAAAGCCAAGAATAGTTTACTTACTGAATGATATTGATTCTGAGGACATCTTAGATGATCCTTTCCCTAAATTAGAACACCATGACCTCGGGAAAGTGAATCCAGTTTTGGTATACAGCATGAGGATTGGTATAAATGATAATGCAACTAATTTTACATACAACAGAGTAAACCCTTATTGTATATAATATGAAGGTTGACTCTATTTTCTTGTCTTTTTTTTACCTCCCTTCTCTTTTATGTTTCAGAAGGTCGAGGACACGATTTTTGGCGAATTGTTGCTGGTTTGGAATAGGTCAGCTTCATCTCTCTCCATCTCTCAGAACATGTTCTTCCTTTTTTTGACGTCTTTCCTTTACCATTTGTTGAAGCAAGTCTTTTTTTTTCTTTCATATATATATATATATATATATATATATATATATATATATATATATATATATATATATATATATATATATATATATATATATATATATATATATATATTCTTCGTATAGAGATTTCATTCCCAAATTATGTTATCTTTTCTTTTTCAATTTTTCGATTTTGTCGAAGGCGACCGGGGGAGTATTGCCACCGGTTAGTAATATTACATAAATATAAATCTTTTAACTTTATTGATGAGAGAGAGGGAGGGAGAGAGATTAAGGGAGAGAGCGGGAGTGAGAAATTATGGTTGAGAAAGAGGGAGAGAGAGATTACATGGAGGGGCGGGGGGGTTTAGGGGGGAGAGAGAAAGAGAGGCATTTGTGGCTTGGAGGTGTGTTGCCGCCGAAGGTAGCCGTTCGAGTGCCAACAAGCACAGGAATTACTAGTAGTTTAAAAAATACTTAAGGGCAGCAATCAAGGCCTAAAAAATCCCCTTTCATACCTATTTTCGTACCCGCTCCCTTATCTCTTTTCTTCTCGTTCTCCTTCTGTAGCGGCGGTGGCACGGATCGGAGCCCTAATACAGCTTCTCTCTTCCATTTCCGGTGAGATCAATGTCGAATCAGGAGGTTTTGGGCATGGCGATCTCTTCATTGTCTTTAGAAACCTAGCCGAACCCCAGTCTATATTAATTTTCTATTTTTCTTTCACAGCTCCACAATGGATACTTTCATGCACCAGCGAGAGTGGGGAGATCGGCACCGGCAGCAGTCGGGAGGTCAGCAACAGTGGCAATCAGAAGATTGGCAAGCAACAGTCGGGAGATCGGCACTCGGCACAGAGACGATGGCAGTCGAAAGATCGACACCGGCGGCAGTCAGGAGATCGGCTCCAGTGATCCGGCTTCGTGCGGCAGTCAAATGACTCAAACCCTCTAGGGTTTCTCTTGCAGCTCGATTGCTTGAGATCGACAGAGAAGTTGAGAAGAGACTGAGACTCCGAGAGAATGACTCCCAGTCTCTGATTCGGTTTCCCCATTTAATTTGTGTTTAGGACATGCAATTTTATGACCATTGTTGGCCGATAATGTCCCCCGCTATTACATCCTTTATATGTGGCATGTGAATCGTTGTGCTATGCACGCTGGTGGACTACCCAGCGGACCATATGTCAAACATTGTCGATCTCGGGATACGACTGGGTGAGGTGTAATAGTCGTTGTCAATCCGAGCTCAAGCTTGATCGACTCATTAAAGAATTAAAGTAACAACTGTCGTATTCGCACCTTAACACGAGGTCATCTTGAGTGAATGATGAGTCGAACCTCAAACTTTATCTTGATCCGAACCCTCATCATAGATGCTTTTGCTTAAATTGGTAGACCCGTGATATGGATTTGTATAGCATGCCAGTTCGCGTCCGAGACAATCCAACAGAGGCAAATAGCAGCAGTTAGCAGGAGTCCATGCAACCGTTGATCAGGTGACATCTATACTTACATGGTATTTAATTAATAGTGGGAAATGAGAACAACTGAAACTAAGGGTTGGTGTCTATGACACTGCATGCGGACACCACCCGGTTTATCACATGTGGTCAAGTGGACCATGCTTTGCATGCGGAGTCGCGAGTACAATGATGTATGCCTAAAATATTTAATAATAGAATAATAATTATTATTGATTGCTTGGACATTGTAATTACTTTTCCCCTTATATTAAACTGATAATCGAATACGTAATAATTACTAGAGCCCACCCTCCTAAAATGAATGTGGCAACCCTAATACACTAGTTTTGGAGGAGTGTAGATCGAATCGCTTTAAGAGCGACGCAATTTTTAGTTGTAGTATTATTGTGGGTTGTGAGAGCAGTGTGGAACCAGGGGGTAAACTGTTGAAAACCACTAATTATCAAATAGACTCTTTTCACAACTTCAATATAAGTATATAAAAATAGTTATTTGAGATTCTACCTGGTTAGAAAGTACGGACCCCATGTACGCAAGGACCGTGAACCTTCTTGCGTGCACAATTAAAGATTAGTAGGTTAGGGGTCACGAGCAAGGGTTATGGTAAAGTCAATAGAAATAATCATCGAGTAGGGATTGACATAGAAAACCCATCTTGGGATAGTTGAAGCCCCTAGAGTAAAGCAAGTTGGTCGGTAGAGCTCCACTGTAAAAGACGAAAAACACCTTATAGTAATGCCCGACAGGGGGCATGGTGAATGCACGGCGAGAGAGTTTACCCTCTACATCGAAATAAAAGACCATATAGTAATGCCCAACAGGGGGCATGGTGAATAAAAAATCTGGAGTTCATATTATGATAGATGATTTATTTGATTGTTAATTAAGCAATGTGAAATATTGAATGGACTGTGTGTAAGATAACTTAGTGACAATAGGAATTGCATGAGAATATAGATTATTGATAGACCTATGTTATCTTTCTACAACCTTTGACCATACTAGAACTGATAATTATATTTTAACTCATTAAGATTGGTTGTCTCATATTATTAAAGATTTCTAGGATATTACTAGGCATTAAATTGGTTAATCTACCAATTCTCCTTTGAGAGCTACTCTTTTCCACGAGTAGACCCAATTTCAGATCTATAGCAGAGTTCAGAATGCCAGTAGGAGCTCAAGATTGTATAATAGATTCTAGTTCTCCTCAGTTTAGTACCAGTGTGATAGACTTGGTTTATTTCTTGTTGGTTTATTTGATATTAGTATTTTTGAACGAGTAATAATAATGTCAGCTCTTTAGTTATGCTTATAATC
Organism: Chamaelirium japonicum; assembly: GCA_947650365.1. NCBI lineage: Eukaryota > Viridiplantae > Streptophyta > Magnoliopsida > Liliales > Melanthiaceae > Chamaelirium > Chamaelirium japonicum. The sequence goes on from OX393559.1 coordinate 32,328,407, forward strand.
AGTTGTAATAGTATTGCAATGATGCAGCTGAATTCTGTTGGGTAGACCTCTCCTCAATGCCCCAAGCCTAGTAAGATCACAAAAAAATAAAGTATATATAAATAGCCTAATTGGTCAACTCTATAGATAGAACCACTGGATTGGTGTAATTGAGTGTCAGGGAGTGGACGAGGCTACTTGGCTTGTCGTTGGAGGCTTGAGCGTCGTGCTTCCTTAAAGGGACTCCTATCAGCATGTAGGGACACCGACGTACTGCACGTACTGAAAGGATAGCCCTCTTGAAGGTCGAGTTGTATTTGAGAAGTCTTTTCTATGTGATAACTTCTGTTTTCCTCTACTCTTAATAATCCATTTTCATAAAAATCAAATTAAAGATTTGTTGTTTCTCCCTCCTACTTCTTTTCCATATGTGTAAAAATGTAGATTGAGCTATACGAGACTTCCAATTGGTGTAGTTACTTGACCAAACCTAAACCCCTCTCCTTTTCCTCATCTCACACCCCATGGATTAGTCTTTAGATTTCTGGGGCGTGATACGAAGGGAGGAAAATAAAATATTTTTACTATTCCAAACCTCAAGGTCGACGATGGCGACCGAGTACTGAGGCCATAGATGAGAGCTCTGAAACCCTAGTCCGAGCAAACTGATTATGATATCATGTTACAAGAGAGAGGGGGAGAGAATGGCTAGGGTTTGTAAAGAATATTCCTTGTATTAGTTATAATTATACTAGCACTACCTCTCCTTATAGAGAATGCACACTATTGAATTCCATTGTCGGTACGGGACTAAGGTATGACTCCATCAAACACTCTTAGTGCTTAGAATGCAAGATAGATCAAGATTCAAAGCATATATTTTCATTTAATACCATGTAGAGCACATATAAACTCGCAATAAAGCGAGGGATAAGCCCATTGTAGATGTAGAGATATGAGAGGTACTTCGTACTTAGCTTCGTTATTGGTGGCATCAAACTCCACTTTGAGGTCTAGCTTGAGCACAGTGTCGACCTCCGGCACCATGCCTGTTTGAGGACTCATCTACGAACATCTTGGAGATTGCCTACCGAGGATCCCGAGTGACATTGGATGTCGTTGTGTTGCTGGATGGCGACTCGGTGAGATCAAGACAGCTGATGCAATCAACCCCTAAATCGATGTCCAATTCTAACGTGTTAGCTGGGAAGCCTGACAAACCTTTGCCGTGCGAGATCTGGGTAAGTAGTCATATATGGAATTTGGAAAGCTCAGAGCTCCACTTACCAAGTCATCCAGAGAGGTTGGCGCATTTGAGGAGTGGCTTGAGGGGGGTATTAGGTGATTGCTATTTATAATTGGTGTGTTCTAAGCTTGTAAAACTCTGGGTTTTGATCTCATAATAAAGGATGAATGTTATTATATGAGATTCTTGTTGGTACGTAATATAGTTACGTGTTCTTCCGAGAACAAAGAGCCATGGAAACATAGTAGTCCACTGAGTTGAAGACTAAGTGGGTTAGTTCCATGTAACCTAAATCAGTTCATAGTTATGATCAGGTTGGTCACCTCATTATGATAAGCTGTTGGGGATGACAGTGTATGAGTGTCTTCACCATGGTCATCACCAGGCATAATGTCTGGGGCTGAACAGAACCAACACGGTGCATATATCGGTGAGCAGACATCGGGTACTAAGTCGTGTTTCTGCTTAGGGTAAAACGATCAAAAACCCTGAGGAAGACTGATGGGCTAACCAGTTATGTGATACTTTGGCTCACCAATATATGAGGGTTTAGTTACGTGATCCAAAACCACAGTGTACTGGGCTACACGGCTGGCGTCGTATCAGCGTGTCACTACTGCAGGGCATCAACACTCCTAACGGGGGGTGTGTTCCTTAGTTTGACTTACATTGTACCAAATCCAGGCCTGATGGTCATCAGTTGGACTATTGACCGAGTTCGGTTACTCGGTAGGGTAATCAGAGGTATATCGTACATGGTCAACCTGGAAGGAACCGAGTCATATGATTACTTAAGTCTGATGGTATTCTCCACTGCTCGAGTTGCATCATGACACCAAGTGGAGGGACATTGGGTTTACCACTACTAAGCGGAGAGCAGAGGTATACGAGAGAATATAGTATATCCAGAGGGATTGGAGTGCAACTTGCGTCGCACTCTTGGTGATTACGCAGGTTAACTCGAACTTAGAGGATCGATCGTACACTCAAGTAGTGTGTTGATCGAGTTCAAGTTGGAAGCCATAAACCCTAGTCCCTGAAGGTTCCACCTTATCTACATTATGTACGGTTCTTGAACCATCTCCTCGAAACACAGGACGCAGTTAGAGGAAGCGAGAAGTCTAAACCTACATTTCATGAGTGCTTCGCACTAGTACACGGTAGATGCATAACTACATGTGTGTATTAAAGGAGAAACCCTAGACTAGTACAGAGACGCTTTGCAATTATCCCTTGCCATAAGTGGACTCCACCATATGGGTGTGATGCACTGGGACATATTGCGAGTTGACTTTACTAGGGGCCCCCTGTGGAAATCCTTAAATAGTGCAATCAATAGTGTGCTTCACTTATAAGTGTCTTGCTTAGTCTTGTACATGAGGGGGGGCTAACTAGTGATATATGGGTGTTTTGGTCAAACCATATGCCACTATGCACTAGAGGGGGGCAGGCCCTAGATGTGGGAGATAGAGTCAAGGCTGGCTCCTATTTTATAGGGATTCGATTCCCCCTATATGGGGTCGGCTATAGGGATTAAGTAGGGGGTTTTGATCAAGTCCAAACCACTCCTATAATTAAGAAAAAAGGGAGAGATAAGGGGGGAGATAGGTAGAGAAAAAGGGGGGCCAACCTTATAAAAGAGTGGAGGGAGAAAAGGGGCCGCCCATGTGAAGCCCATACCCAAACCCCCCTCTTTCTCATCTCATTCTCTCTTGTCTTTCTCACTTGCGACTTCATCTTCCTCGCGTAACGTTTCGTAGAAGGAGAAGGGTAGTTCTTCGAAGGCACTCAGAGATCCAGTAACGACGTGCCGTGCATCTTGTGACATCAGGTGAACAAGAAGGTGTCATCTTCTCGCAAACCGTCGGCTTCTTCACGGACGATCTTTCGTCTCCATCGACAAAGAAGATAATTCTCTGCAGTTAAAAGATCCACACGAAAGAATGCAAATCTACAACACATAGATCTAGCGTAATCATTGAATTGCATGTATGCTAGATATTCATGTAGCTAGATTGTTGTTAGGGTGTTCGATTCACCTGCACCACACATGTATGCATATGTAGATTAGTTTCTACGAAAATTTTAATCGTGTCACATGCACCATGAACGGACTTTTGACCGGTAAATTGCTTCAATTACGAGCCTCTATCATAGGATTTTCCAACAATTGCAACCATTGGACGTGGTTTAAAACAAGGCCTCTGCAAGGTTAGAAATATCCTTGGTAAGGCTCTCAACTTGGACTTATACGAACTCCTAAAGATCATTGGTTTAATACAGTTATTTCAAGAGCTCGCTGGTTCGAGCACCATTTCCTTAGCACCGTCTTGAACGACGTATGCAACAAGTCTTAATTCAAGACCCTTTGAATTCAAGTGGGAAACCCACGTCCTTTCCCCTTGTTATATCTTCTAGAAGGTAGAGGAAAAGGAGAGGGCATTGTGGCTACAAGAACCAGCACAAGCCTCGGCCCATGGGCATGCATGGAGGCCAATCCCATAAGGGGTATGCCTAGACCCAACTCATGTAGTGCCAACTCAGAAGTTCAAACCATCGGGTATATCTTATTAACAATCCTTTTCTCTTACCCAAAAAAAAATTCATTTTCTAACAATGATAGAATCAAACCCCCCACGATGAGCTAAGGATATTCGATCCCTTAGATAAGGGAAGGTTTTCAAAACAACTCAGATCATTAGAATCCTAACGTCTTCAGTCTATATAGGAAGGCCATCGCCTCCTCCCAAGATACTCAACCTTCTCCTTCTCCCAAACTACATCATTGTTCTTGAGGCTGACTTGAGCGTTGTAGGCTCAATGCCGGGGACCAAAACTTTGGTTTCATCGAGTTGTTTTGCAGGTGCATCAAAGGATCTTCATCAACATTGGAGGCTCGCCAATCTTAGCATCTCCACCCACTACCAAAGCAAGACTAACCTCGTACGTTAAATTCAATTACATGACTTGCTGGATGGGGGACATGGACTTTGTCACTGGGGTGCGATCTTATTCTATCTGATACCCTCTGAGGACTTGGATATTGCTTCTCCAAGAGCTTATAAGGGTGGGTCTATATACAGCTCACAAAATGCTAAATGAACTACTGATTTTGTCACATTTTGTATTTTTTGGGTTGTATATAGACCCAACATGTCCTTGTAATAGTCCAAAGGCAACCCCTGACCATTGCTGTCCAACGTCGATCATATGTAGGCCGCCACCGGTAACCACCACCATGGTCTCATTTCTCCTCCTCTCTCCGCTTTCGTCGTCCTCCTCCTCCTTCTTCCTCATCTTTCCCTCCTCCTTCTTACTCCTCCCATCCTTCTTCCTTCTCTTCCAGAGGGAGGAGGAGGAAGGAAAGAGAAGGAAGGAGAAGGGGAGGAAAAAGGAGGAAGAAGAAGGATGATGAGGAAAAAGGGGGAAGAAGAAGGGAATGGAAAGGAGGAAGGAGATGGCCTAATGTGGTGGGTTGCCGGTGGCAGCGTGCTGCGGTTCGCACGCACACAACATAGGTAAAAGAAGGGGTGGGCTTCATACATGTGCTGCTTTTGACAAAAGGGGAGGGGAGAGCGGGTTGACCGTTAAATGGATGCTGCTTACGTACTTCAGATTCTAGACTCACCCAGCGTATAATACCATCCCACTGTACAAAGCGGTGCAATGCTACTCAGTCATCCAGTTTTCCAACTGATCGGGCCAGCATGATGTTGCACCTGATCACAGCCGTCCCTTTGCCTGTCACTTTGGGCTGAGACTGATTCACCCGCCAGGACTGAGATCTACGGTGAGACCATCTTCTTCGGACTGAGATCTACGCCTTCTGACGCTGTTTGGTCCTTGGAGGAAAAAGATCGTCTGTACAAAGGCCTAACTCCCCGACTCCTCTCCCTCCAAATCCTCCGTCCTCTTTGTGTTGGTCCGAGCTCGGGAGCTTCGTTCCCACATGGCGACTCTCCTCTAGAAGGCCTCTCGTCATGCCATCGAAGGATAGAATAGCGTACTTCTACGACGGTAACGTGCTTTCGATCCGTGCGCCCTCTCTTTTTTTTTTTTCTCATTTAATCAAGTTAAAAACTCGAAATTTTGATCGGAAAATGCCATCGAAGGATGGGATTAGAAGAACCCTAGCATGTTCTGTTGCCCTACTGAGGGCTCAGAAACAGTTTGGGTCATGCAGGCTCATTAGTTTGATGAGATCCCTAGCCCTAGGGCTTCTCAAGATCAGGACTATGGCTGTATGGGTGTTCAATGTGGAGCCGACACTGTCTAAGTAGAGGAATGCTCACTCAATGGAAAAAGAAGCATTGCTGTATTTATCTATTCCATTTTTAAAAATAAACTAGCAAATTGGGCGCGTGCAATGCACACTAGAAACATAAATTATTTAGTAATTCAATTTAAGTGTTTTTCATAATTTTCTAATTAATTGCAAATGCGGTGTCTTTTTTGTTTGTTTGTTTTCTTTTGATGTGAGATAATCATGGATAATGAGACATCCCGAACGAGAGACATTTCCGTAACCTTTTTTTGTTTTGTTTTTTTCCCCTTCTTCAAGAGATAAGTAAAATCATTGCTTTTATAAAATGTGTAAAGAATGCCGCTGATTGGTAGTTCTTTATAGAAAATAAATTTTTGGGAAGAAAAATTGACAACATGATTAGAATTGTAATTTTACAATAGAATATAGGCTAGCAAACAGGGAACGTGCAACACGTCGAAAAGAGTTCTTTTGCTTTTTAGACATTTTTATATACATTCTATGTTTGAGCACTTGCCAACTTTGATCTCCCCGTTTTCACACTTATACGTTTATTTCGCTTATTTGATGGTGGCGTTTAGGGGGGTATCAACTCATGTTTATCTGCTTTCAGACAGTTTACTTTAGTATGGCATCTTATATAATCGATTGTCAAAATAGTTGACTTAAAAGCTCATTTGATGACTATGATATGATAAAGGTTTGAGATTTTGGGTGCGATTTTGAGTTTGGTGAGGCGCCAAATGAATCATCACAGTTGTTCGGGAAAAAATTAACAAAAGCAAAAAACTTAAAAATAAAAATAAAAACAAAAACAAAAACAAAAAACAAATATGGATGTAAAATAGAGACCTAGAACTAAAAAAAAACTAATTTTGCAATTTTGTACTGCATACACTTTTGTAGTTTTTTCATGAAATGTATAAATTAATAGAATGGTGAAATATTGTAACTGATTGCCAAATCATAGCAATATATTTTAGTGATACAATAAACAACCATCAATAGCAACTATAAGGTCATGAAATGATGCTAACACAAGGTAGATCAAAACATTATTTTTCATCAGAAATTCATATTTCAAACTAGTAGCTACGACATAAATGATGTCACATGCCACCCATGGTGGTCAAAAGCTTAGATGTGGATCACAATATTTATGTTGGTGTCTTGATGGTGTCGATATTTAATTTGAGGTTATCAAAAAGAGGATTTTTAATTTATTGTACTATCTTGGTCAAGAATATGTTCGGGATAAGTTAATAAAAAATGACTCATGCGTTGCGGGGCCCAGTCCTTAAGCCATAGATATGGTGCCTTTAAAAAGGCCCGATTAGACATATAATTAGGCCATAATAGAAGCAAAATTGGCCTCAATCACTCAACCCGATTTTCATGAAGAAAAACCTCTCCACCCACGACTTATTGTTCATCCGTGGGGCGGGTTTTGTTTCTATCTAAGATTTGTGGACATGGACACGGGTGTCGAGTGTCGACACAGACACGGGAGTCGGACACGGCAACATCATAAAAGATGGATACGGGTATATATATATATATATATATATATATATATATATATATATATATATATATATATATATATATATATATATGTGTGTGTGTGTGTGTGTGTGTGTGTGTGTGTGTGTGTGTGTGTGTGCGCGCCAACAAAATTATGAAATTGATATAAACTGAAAGTTACTACCCCTTCGAAATTTGACTGCTACATGGTCTACCATTTTCCTCTTTTCACCTGATTGGAGAAGGGAGAGACTCATATCATTTGGTTTAATAACATGAAGTGATGGTATCATGCCGTATCGATACTAGTGGACACAGGAATCCGTGTCGACACGGGTTGACATGGCTCCGAGGGCTCAATTTGCCGTGTCCCCCATATTATAGATTTCTATTGCTTTTCTTTCTTAGCCACATGGAGCACATCAACCCCTTCTCTCCCTCTCTTTTAAGTGATTATCATGGCCACCCGTTTTCTCCTCCTTGCTCCACCACCTCTGAGTCTACAAGAAAGACATCGAGCTTTTCTTTGGGAGTCCTCAATTGATCTTTAGATAAGCCGAGAGCCTATTTTCCCCCCTTGCCATTTTGCACTTTGTTTGATGGGATCTGATACCCAGTTCGTCCCACCATTGTCCTTTCTCTACATGGTTTAGAAGTCACAAAAATAGTCCATCCAAGTAACAAAACCTTTTGTCTTAGTGATGTTTTCCTTGATCTCTTCTATGTTTCCATATACACATATCCTGTCCTGCCATATTTTCACTCTTGATTCTTCGTATGACTTTGATTTTGCTGCGATTACTGGTTACTTCATATTTTATAGCCCTCTTGTTGGATCATCAATTTACATTATTTGAATAGCACTCTTAGATCCCATCTTTGATCATTGTTGTTTGCTGATTATATTATAAATATTGCCATGGATTTTGTGTATTTCATGATTTGATGTTGAAATGGAGTTATGATTTAAAACATGTGAATAGTCCGATTTCCAACTAGGGACTGGACTGTGTGAATTTGTGATTGCTGATAATTGATCAATTGGTCCTTCAACGAAGTCGCCTGAGTATCAACTCCGTTGCAATAGTTATCATACTTTGGTTTGTATGGAGCATATGTGCTGTAATGGAAACCGCTAGCCATTTGATAATGATGCACACCTAACTTAACAAGAGTTGTTGTATCTGCATTAGTGACATGGAATATTCATACTTGGGAGATAGGACTCAAGGAAGGATCTGTTCTTTTGCCTTGGACCCATCTGTGCAGCTATGCTGCAGCAACCAAGTCTCGATCTTCAGAGAAGTAAGTTTGATGCCGAGCCTCTCTGGAATAACACAGTGATAGTACTACCAGTCATATTGATTATCATGCAAATAACAGGTTAGTATTAAGCATTCAGACTCTGATAGTGTGGATCATTAGGTTTGCTTCTATATTGATCCATAGCTGACATATCATGTCAAATCATCCAACAAAGATATGATGGTTGCATAAGAACTTGTGATACACGGTTTATAACTGAGCTTCTGGGATAACTTTATGGCTTGTTTGGTTGCTGTGCTTTTGGCCTCTGTGTTTTAAAACACAATGTGCAAACAGATTAAGTTGTTTGGTTAATGGAATGGGAAGTGTGCAAACAGTTGCACATTGTACACTAGGCCAAATTTGTACAATTTTTGCAGATAAAGCCGTGCAAATGAAGTTTCACCTAACACACTCTTCAGTTGCGCAGGTCACATGTGCAAACAGCACACACAACAATTGCACAGCATCCAAACCTGCTGTTAATAAACTTATATTGACAGTGCTATTGGATCTGGAGCCATTCTTAAAAATTTAGTTTATATCCGGTGATACATTTGTCCATTTTTTTTTTTTTCTAAAGTATTTCTTGAAACTCTACTTAAATCTATGGTCTCAGCTCAGCTAGCTAAATGAGTAATTTGCCTAGCAACTCTTCATGGCTTACAACTTACAAATCACATTTAAACCAAATCTTATAGGAAAGTGCATGTTTTGCTTACTCATGTATTTCTTAAGAGATTTACTTTAAGTTTATGTATCAGATTATATGCTTTTATAATTTTAGTATCGTTCTAGCCCTATTATTTCTGAGTGATGTTATTTTCATGCTAGAGTGCTAATGAATTCTGCAGGAGATGTGGGTAATGTTTATTTTGGACCAAACCATCCCATGAAGCCACATCGTCTTTGTATGACACACCATCTTGTGCTCTCATATGAACTTCACCAGAAGATGGAAATATATGTCAGTCCTAGTAAATGCTTTTGTTGTTGGTATACCTTTATATATATGACTGTTTGATAGATTCTTTTTCTTTTTCGTATGCAGCGACCACATAAAGCATATCCAGTGGAGCTTGCCCAGTTTCATTCGCCAGATTACGTGGAGTTTTTGCAACGAATTACTCCTAACACACAACATTTGTATGCAAATGAATTATCTAGATGTATGGTAAAAAATGAACGCCTGTAACTTCTGTTTCTCAAATTTTCTGTGTTTCTTGATTTTTTTTTCTTGAATCTCTGGCTAGATAGACAATAAATGTATCATCCTCTCCAATGGTTTCTATTCATTCTGTTAGGTACATTTTCCGATACTCATGTTTTGCTTCTGACTTGCATAAACATAAATGCAGACAAAACTAGAACATGGTAATCTATAAGTTATTGACTTCCTGCGAGTATTCCGAATGATTCATTAAGTGTTATTAATGGGTTTAGTTTAAAACTTTTAGTGGTGAAAAATTATAGTAGATGCCTGATCAAGCTACTTTATAACCATGTAAGTCCTTTTATTTGTTTGGCAAGTTATGTGTTAAGTTACCTAATTTATAGAATTGCTATGCCTTTTATATCGAACAAAAATATTCTCTCTCTTGGTTGTAAAATCTCACCTTAGAAATGCCTGTATCAAACCCTGACATGGGTGTGTGTGTGTGTGTTACCTGAAGTAGGTAATTCGTTATTAATAGAGTGAAATAATGTGTTGAATCTTGTGCTAATGCTAAGTTGTTTGTAAGGGAGTTGAAGTAGGCAATCAGTTGTTAGTAGAGGAGAAATGTGCATCAAATCTTTGTTAATACTAAGACATAATTTGCAAGGGAAGGTACTTAAGTCTTGCTTTGAGTTGTTGATTGCTATGATGCCCATATATAGCTATGAGTACCTGTACACAACTTGACCCCAAAATCTTGGACACAGATACTTCCGCAAGTTAACCAAGTTATGTATAGTTTTGGAGGTATAAAATAATAGGTCTTTTGCATATATGTTTATTATATTTTTTGATCTCCCAAATCTATCAATGGAATCTTGGTTAGAATGATAGAATCTCTAGTTTTATTCCACACAAGTCCTTCGGTCTCATTTTCGTCTCTTAAGTCAACTAGGGTATGGTTAAAGATACCAAAATGCCATCGTCTCTCGCTACCACCGTATCTCCTGCCATAGTCACCACTGCACCAACTCTCCCCTCCACCATTGCCACCGCTTTAGCTCCCGCCACCACCCGGATTCCTCCACCATCAAAACCAATCTAAATAACCACAACTCGGTCGCCACCGCCATCATATCTTCCATGTGGATTGCCTCGCCATTGTTGTCTCTGTCGAATACCAATAACATAGCTACCATCACACCTCCTTCCAAAACCACCACCCATGAAATACCCATGGAAATACTCACCGTCATAATCACTGGCCCTACCATTGGGTTCCTCCTACGACAGCACTGTCACAGGAATACCGCTACCACACCTTCGACCACTTTCACTTGAATACCCATGGAAATTGACAACCACTATCAAAATTGGTTCTACTAGGACCTCACAACACCGTGATCGAAAGTCTCACGACCCTACTGTGGTGCTACCATAATACATTTTTACCTCATTGCCACGAGCATGTCAATCCTCGATGAACTCCGAGGTATATCACCACCCTTTTTGTCGCACGTGAGAACCTCGTCCTGTGATGCTGACAATGAAGTAGATGACAAAGTGGTAAAAAAAACTTTGAACTATTTATGCATAACAACATTAGTCAAAGATACAAGGAATATTCTATCCTATGCTTTTAACTTAAACCCAGAGATAAATATGCAAAATCGAAGTAGATTTCAAGGCTGTGCATTCAATAAACCTAATATAATATTAATTTACATGATTGATAGCTTTTGAATATTTTCTAGAATGTATTTTATGATTTTCATTAATCTCTCGATATATGCGGATATTATCGAAGTAGCAATTGGAACTATTGGTATCTGTTTAGGTTGCACCAATAACTACTAATCCTGCTTATGATGTGGGAAAAGAATTCACTCTACTGTAATGAAACCTGTGGTTAGATCAAAGAATACAATTGATGGATTTTAAGCTTGTCCATGGTAAAACGTTTCTTCTGAAAGCCAAGAAGAGCTTAGATCTGATTTATTAACCAATTTCAGCAAGCACACAATTTGATGAGGATTTTTAGCGAGCATTAGTTGACTAATGCAAAGATTGCATGCAACATTTATTAATCAAAGATTCAAAAGAGGTTGATTGTATTAAAATGCAGCTAAGACAGGAAGACAATTCTACAATGAAATTATTGATCAGAATCTAAAGACTTACGCATGAGGGGGCTGTTTTGTTGCGATGATAAGTTTGATGGTAGCAACTTTAATTAGGAAAATCAGGCATACAATCTAGAAATATGCAGATGGAGTATCAATTGATGAAGAGATGGGGCAACCACAACGGCAATCAAAGAAAACATTGTAGCAACATACAAATAATAAAGAATAAAGAAGTTAAAAAGAAAAGAAAAAGAGAAGATTCGATAAGTAAGAAAAAGAAGCAAACTGCTAGAGGCATAGTTGGAAGAAAGAAGATGATCAAAATGAAGATGAAAGAAGAAGAATCACTCAAGGAGAAGGCAAGGGCGTTAGACTCCAAACCGGAAAATGAATACCCAATAGAAGATATGGGAGAACATATGGAGTGGGATATGGGAAGAAATTGAAGACATGAAAACCAATATGGGACGATATGGAGAGATATTCATAACAATATGAAGTGATAATGATCGAAACTTGAAGAGAGATGGATGGAGATATGAAGTGATATGGTACAGAGTTTTGAAGAGATCCGGATAATTATCCCTAGAAGACAGTACTTGTCAGCCTCGGATCTTAAGCTTTTCCAAGTTTTTAATTCTGGTTTTGCACACCGTTTTTATTTTCTGGTTTTTCAGGTCCTTGTGCATAATCCCAGGAACAGGACAAGATGCTTCCTCTTATTTGAGACAAAAGGCTCAGAAGTAGTAGGAATGTGGTTTCATTTGCTCTCTTTGGCTTTTAATTTTGCCACATAGATGTATGCAATTTCCTATATTGAATCTTGCCTTCTACCCTCTTTGTCTAGATTTTTCCTAGTCCAAGGGAGCCTTCAAAGGGTTGTTCCTTGGTCGCATGAGCTTAAACGGTGTACCCAACAATGTAGGTCTCCATACCTGCCAAATGGGCCACTGCCCTTTTAAGTTTCTTGGCAATGCCCTTATCTTGCCAAGTTGCCTTAGGTCAGGTTTTTGGCCCTCATCTTGGAGAGTTGAAATCAAGTTGACAGTCCAATCGGAGAATTCTTGTCAATCTTTCCTATGGATGGGATAAGACTTGGATAATGATGAAAGTCAATATAAACCTGCTTATGAATTTCATTGTAGATGTTGTAGGTCTAATTTTGGAGATTTATCTTCATTGATTGGTCAGATTGAAGGCCTTCTTCACATATAAAATGGTTAAATTATCCTCAGTTTACTTGACACTAATAGTTTCATGATTGAGTATGTTTTTACTTAGCCATTTGGTAGCAATTTATATTATTTTTCCGTCTTGATTTTGAAGGTTTTGTGCTGACCTCTCCCAGATAATCTCGGTGAAGACTGTCCTGTGTTTGAGAATCTGTTTGAGTTCTGCCAATTGTACGCTGGTGGCACAATAGGTAACATAATTGCTCGTGACTAATTATTTATTACATTTATTTTCTTAAACTGTCGTCCACATTTGTAGATGCTGCACGAAGATTGAACAATCAATCGTGTGACATTGCTATAAACTGGGCTGGTGGATTACATCATGCAAAAAAATGCGAGGCATCTGGCTTTTGCTATATCAATGACTTAGTCTTGGGGATTTTGGAGCTTCTAAAATACCATGCCCGAGTTCTGTATATTGATATAGACGTTCACCATGGTGATGGGGTTGAAGAAGCCTTCTATTTCACGGACAGGTAATAATATTAATTAATCATGAAAGTCGGTTACAAATGGAGATTATGTGCCTAATTGGTGGGTTTGAACTCTGATGTAGCGTAAATGGGACTTATATTTGGTAATTATAGGATCTTTTTTTCTTTGGAAAAGAAGATAACCATTTATGTGACGTCATCAAGACATCAACTATTCTGAGAGTAGGGCTTGAAACTGAGCTTCATGAAATACTAACAACTTTATCATACAGGGTGATGACTGTTAGCTTTCACAAGTATGGGGATATGTTCTTTCCTGGAACAGGTGATGTGAAGGTAACTTCTTTCTGTTGCCTTCTTTATGTGATAAAGATTAGAGCTTTTAGATTTTTCATCCTACATGAATTTATCTTGAACCCCAGACTCTTCGTCGGTTTGTTTCTGTACCATAACCATAACCATCAAGCCGTGTCCAACATATGTGGGGGCAGCTTTATGAATCCCTCTCCGCCTTTCATTTCTATTAAAGGCTATAGCTGTTGTCAATGAAAGTTTTCCATGTCGTCAATTTGTTTCTGTAATTTAGAAATGTTATAAATTTAAACTACGTTTATTTCTTTTCTGTATTCTGTATAATTTTCTGCCTCTTTATTTATAGTCAGGCATTGTCAAGATGAAATTATGGTTTATTTGTTTTTGCAGCAACAAAAACTCCTGTTCAATATATCAGAATGTCTTCAGTTTTTTGATATGAAAAACAAAATTGAGTAGATCTACCTGTTTTAGCCCCATTTTATCTGGAAAAAGAATTTGGGACAAAATGTAATTTGGTTCGAACACTTAAAATCAAAGCGGAACTAATATTTACTTGATAGGTTTGATTAGTTATTATCCATAAGTATAAATCGTTACCCTTGTATTTACCTTTTGCATTTAATAAATAACTTATGCAGTTTAGACACACTTGAATTATTCTCCAATACATTGATGTGTTAATCTATAATGAACTAAGTAATCATATTGTTTCTTATGTGAAGTATTAAGTTACTCATTTTTGTGCCATTATTGGTGATAGTTAATTAATCTGCCTTCTAAACCATCCTTTGGGCATATATAATGAATGGATCTTGAGGAGCATTGACCTTGAGAAAATTCAATATCTGTTGAAAGGATAGACTCACACTAGCGGTTTTTGTTGATTGTGAACTGTGTTTTCCTATTTCATTTTCAGGAACACAACCCTATTGAATGCGATTGGTCAAAGTACAACTACTTTAGTTTACCACACACTCATGGGATGGGTGGGTTTTTATGTCACTGAAAAAATGTGATGCATATATTGTTACGATCAGGTATGCTGGTGGAGCTTTTTGAATGCTTTTAAAGTAGGACCATGATGCTGGATTGATGAGGGATCCTTCCAAAAAGGAAGGCTTCTCGCTCTAGGTTAAAAGTTTGGTTTCAGAAGGTGCAGGTTTAAGGACAATGTAGGGGTATTTTAGTCTTTTCATCATGTTCAGTTTCTCGGATCGAGTCGAAGTTTGGAAGGTAGGTAGGTCTAGATGTAAGGAAGCTATGTTAAAAGGTTCGAGGTGATCCGGCCGTTGGATTTAGAGATATCAAAGGATTACCATATCTAGATTTCATATTCCAGACTTGGGTTTGGGCTTGTTGCAGGGTTTTGGCGATGGAAAGTGGGGATCTTGTGCGAGAAAGTTGGAGGAATGGTAGAGTAGTGCTTTTGTATCATTTGGTGATGAAAAGCTAAGCTTTTTATGGATTTTATCATGTTTTTTTTAAGGTTATTTTAGGATGATGATTTTCTATTTTTTGGCGAGGGTTTCGATGGATCTAAAAGGATTCTGGTGATGAGTGAGATAAAAGGATAGAGATACCATGATAGAGAGGGGAGGGAAGAAATAAACCTAGGAGTCGACACCTAGGGTTTGTTGGAGTAGCACCAACGAGGGGGAAGAAGATGCATCCTATCAGTAGAAAAGCACTTACAAACACAAATCTATTAATTAATCCATTCATTATCTCAAAAAGAAAGAGACCAAGCGTTTATATAATAGACTGGTTTACATCAACTAATGTCCCCAAGCAATATGGGACTAAAAACACCTAAAAGGCGACTTGTTACCAAAGTCTAAAAATTACCGAAATAATTGTGGCAAAAATGACAGCTTAAATAAAAAATAAATAATAAAAAAGATAACTGGGCCTTGTCTAAGATGGGCCGTCGCATTTGGGCCGAATCTGGGCCTCGGAAGTTGTGCATGAATATCTGCTCCACATCTATCGCTTCCGTTGTGAAGAACTCGTCCTCGAGTTTAACTCAAAGAATGTAGACATATACAACGTCGAAGTCACTTCCATTATAGTGTCTCTGAATCAACAACTGATGGTGGAGACCTAACATATGGTATCGCGCTGGACTGTACTCACCCCCTGGGTTCCACATTAAAGATGTGTTGCCGTCGAGAGGGGACCAGGAGCAGGAAAAGTTGCAGCACGAGCTACCTGCATTGAGTCATTGACCACCTGGGTAGGCTGATATTCATGCTTCGAAGAAGCCACACCCAAGTGAAACTGGAGAAGAATCCAAACCAAGGGTGTGAGTTCTAGTTCAATGTACACTAAAGTCGACTCCCTAAATCGGTTCAGTTGGCAAAACCATCTTGACACGATCAATTGCATCTGGTAGCACGGCTGGCGGCGAGTCCTCCACTGAAGGCGGAATCTCCAATATCGCTGAAAGTGCTGACACACGTGGAAGTTCCTCAGAAGCCTCAACCAGGTGAGGAGGCTCTGCTGAAAGCAGATCATTGGAACATGGAGTCTCCTCAGGGATCTCCATTGATGGTACTGATGGAGGTGGATATACACTCTGAACTCCAATTATGCTGATTAAGATTCGTAACTCATCCATCGATTTGTCATATTCTGCTTTCCATTCTGCTTGCGGCTGTACTGGTGACGGAAACTTTGCAGGTGGCAGGAACTGCCTACTGAAATAGGATTGCTTGATCCGATCCATCTCTTGTTTCTGACGTTGGTATGCTCCACGTTTTGTTGTTACGCTAACTCAATTCATCCTCAATTCATCCTCGATGACGTGGAGAATGGAGTGAGTCTCGAATGACATGCTATCTACTGATGTAGCATGAAGATTACTTAGAACCCAGTTAGTAAAGAATTTCTCAGGCAGGCAGAGATAACGAGCTCGTTCTCTAATGATGGCACAAAGGTGAAACTCCAAGAGATAGTTGGACGACGAAAGAGAGTAATGGGAAATCCTTAAGTTGCTGGATGAAATTTTTGTAGGTCTTAGTATCGATGGGATCAAGGGAATAAAGAGCCTTATCGCCTTAACGGTTGCGAGCATAGGATGATCTGCCACAATGATAGGGCATTGCGACTGAAGCTCTAATACTAAACCGATACAGGACGTATGAGGGGTCCCTCCAAAAATGAAGGTTTTCCCTCTAGGTTAAAAAATTGGGTTTTTGAAAGTGCAGATTTTAAGGACAATGGAGGGGTATTTTAGTCTTTTCATCATGTTCAATTTTTTGGACCGGGTTGAAGCTTGGAGGACAGGTAGATCTAGATGTAAAGAAGCTATGGTAAAAGTTTGGAGGTGATCTGTCTGTTGGATTTGGAGATACCAAAGGATTACCCGATCTGGACTTTGTATTCTAGATTTGTGTTTGGGCTCGTTGTGGGGGGTATGGATATGGAAAGTGGGGATTTTGTGTGGAAAAATTGGGGGAATGGTAGGTTAATACTTTGTGATCGTTTTGGTGACGAAAAACTAAGATTCTGATGGATTTTATCATGTTTACTTCATTTTAGGATGACGATTTTCTATTTTTCGGCGAGGGTTTTGATGGATCTTAGAGGGTTCTGGTGATGAATGAGATACAGAGAGAGGAGATACCAGGATAGAGAGGGGAGGGAAGGAAGAAACCTAGGAGTTGACACCTTTTTTGTTGGAGTCGGCACCAACAAGGGGGGAGAAGATGCATCCTATAAACAGGAAAGCACTTGCGAAAGCAAATCATTAATTAATTTATTCATTATCTCAAAAAGAAAGAGACCGTGCCTTTATATAATAGGCTGTTTTACATTAACTAATGTCCCCAAGCAATATGGGACTAAAAATACCTAAAAGGTGACCTGTTGCCTGAGTCTAAAAAGTATCTAAATAATTATGGCAAAAAAATAACAACTTAAATAGGAAATAAATAGTAAAAAATATAATTGGGAATTGTTTGAGATGGGCTGTCGTATCTGGGCCTCGGAGGTCATGCATGGAAATCTGCCCCGCATCAGGCCACCTAATTAAATTCAGGACTCTGGTGTCTTGTTTATTTGGAGTAAAACCATGTTTTCTATGCATTATTTTGGACATTATTGGAAAATTTTCTAATGCCTAGATCCTCATCCTAGGATGTTACTAAATGTGCTAGTGGCAGCAATAATATGCTTACCTGCACTGATTTTTTATTTTATTGTTGGTGCGCTGTTAATTAAATTTCTGTGGAAATGTTGCACTTTAACTGCTCCATGTTGAGGACACATTTATACATCTATTCTAGCTCCTTCAGGATATATTTGTGGAATAGAAATCCTGTGCGACCTTTGTTTGTTGTCCTTTAGGCTGATTTAGTACAACGATATGTGGAATACAAAGTTTATTTTGCACCATGTTTTTTCTTTCTTTTCTTTTTTCGTTATTACGAAGCATTTACATATTTATTTATCTTTTTGTTCTTTAAGGTAGTGGATGGCTTATTCATGAAGAAAATCCCTTATTTTTGCGAAGTCCATTGATAACTTTTTTTTTGTGATAATGGAAAATGAGCTTAATAAGGTTGTCTGTTGTTTGAAGGAAATAGGTGAAAGAGAGGGGAAGTATTATGCCATTAATGTCCCACTCAAGGATGGAATAGATGATGTCAGTTTCACTCGACTTTTCAAAGCAGTAAGCCATGAACCTGCACGTGTTAATTGAGAGACTCGAGATTATTTGGAATTATTTTTACATTGTGTTGATGTTAGGAAGTCTCCTCACAATTTACAATCATGTAGATTATTTCCAAGGTTGTTGAAACCTATTTACCAGGTGCCATTGTTCTCCAATGTGGGGCTGATTCTCTGGCCGGTGATCGCTTAGGCTGCTTCAATCTCTCTATTGAAGGTGTTTGTTCCATACAATCACAAATATTCATGTTCTGTATCTACTCTTTGGTCAAAAGTATGCTCAAAGACTTTGTTATAGGAATGAATTATTTTTAACCGGTTGACATTGTGTTGCATGAGATGGTCTTTTACTTTTTTTTTTTTTTGAGTGAGACGTGTATAAATTATTTAATATTTCCCATTCTTATGGTTTATTATAGAAATATTTTTTTATTAATATTTGACTGTTACTATAGAGGAAGAATGTCCCTAATTGTAATTAATAAGTTAGTCTATAAAAATTGATTTGGTTAGACCTTCCTTTCTGGGCTTTGTGTTTATTCCTTTCTTGTCGGGCTTTATTGTACTTTATTTTACATTTTTTGTTCTGTTTGAATGTATACTTATCCGTGTCATTGTTTTGTTGCTAACAGGGCACTCTGAATGTGTAAAATTTGTGAAGAAATTCAATTTGCCTTTGTTGGTAAATTCGAGAACCCGATTTTTCTGGTATGCTATTTTGTACATATTCGGGGTACTTAATGTTATTTCTTGTCCCTCAGGTAACTGGTGGTGGAGGATACACAAAAGAAAATGTAGCTCGCTGTTGGACTGTTGAAACTGGGGCTCTATTAGACACAGAGCTTCCCAATGGTATGTTGATGTAACCAATTCTCTCATCTGATCAATTTTTTACGATCATTATTCATTGTTCTAGAGAATTTAGAGAAGGTAAAGTCAGGTGAGGGAGAACCATTTCCTGTGGGATTGTTAATTTGCAGTATAGACAAGAGCCCCCTTACGAGGTGGGTGTTTCTTAGTACAGGTTTAAGGGTTAGAAAAGTAAGGGAGGACATAAGATGACTTGGATGGAATTACTGGAAAAAGGTTTGAAGTGTGAACACACATACTTCGGAGGACTTGGCCTTGGATAGGAACCCAACGGCAGAAAGGTCCACAGGTGACCCTATATTCATGAGGCACAACAATGTTCATACTAATTGTTGTGTTTCTTGGTTTCTTTCGTATGGGATTGATGTTTACTAGGGTCATTCTTTATCATTCGTAGCGATCAAAAAGGGATAATGGCATAGCAGTTTAAGCTTTCTTAAATCCTCTTAGCAATTTCCAGCAATGTTTATGGTTGTGCTCGGGCTGCATTTAAGAACATACACATCACGTTTTTTAAGAATTTGATAAACATTGAACAACTTTGTTTGATTACCGATGCATAACCATCACAACAAGTCTTATCATCTGTTTGGGTTTGGCTTTATATGCCCTTATACTGAGGGGCCAATTCATTAATTAGTGAATAACAATTAACAATGTCAGGCTGCAAAGCATAACCAGCAGATGTCATATGAAAGGGGTGGTCCTTCCTGGCACTTTTCCAAATTTCATTGCATGGTTCTGTTCAATTATTGTTCGAAGTTCAAGGGTCGATGCTGGTTTGTAGTAGAAAAAGAGGCCAAGGATCATAATGGATCATCTACCTATTGAAAAAGGAAAATAATATATCAAAACACTTGAAATGTTCCCTGCTAATATAAATAATCCATTTTATTATTGTCACTTACAGAAATTCCAGAAAACGAGTATATCAAGTATTTTGCCCCAGATTTTTGTTTGAAGATTCAGAATGCTAATATGGTACGCATTTTTTTTAATCATTATCTGAATATTTTAATCATGAACTCTGTAGAAAAGAACAGAGTTGAATCTCAGTGATTGGACCTCAGTAAATTTATTCAAGTCTCCAACTTGAAGTTGAGTGCTGACTGAGTTCCAACTCATTCAGCAACTTTGAAATGCTCTGCACTGTTCAGAGGCCCCAATGATGTTCACTTCTTTTGATTCCTTTGGTTTGCTTAATGAAGCAGGAGAACTTGAACAGTAAGTCATATCTGAGCACAATCAAAGTACAAGTTATGGAAAGTCTCCGGTGCATACAACATGCTCCTAGTGTTCAGATGCAAGAGGTAAGTAGCTGTGTTTTGATTTGAGTTCTATGATTTTCAAGCCTTCCACCAATTTCTTGTGTTGTTTCCTTGGGTCTTTGTGGGTGTGCTTGATAAGAAAAAATGCAATGTGCAAAATGTTTTTTTTTTGCCTTGGTCAATAGTTAATAGTTCTGACTGCTTACCCACAAATACACATTGAGAAATAATTATGGTGTGGTTCTATAAATGGACAATCAACTTACTAGCTGAGTTTAAAGTAGTGACGGGTCACTTAAATGGTGCAAGAGAATCAACTTGGAACATGACAACTGATTTTCTCAAGGCATAAAACTTGATTGTTGAAAAGCAATTCTAAACAGTAGGTTTATTTATGATCAATAACACAGTTAAATCTAAAGCATCTTCCGGTCTGGTTCGAGATCATGTTTTATGCATTTACAACAGCAAATATTGAGAGTAAAATCAGCCGACTCTAGCTTGGATTTTGGGCTAATTTGTTTTTAGCCATTATTTTACCAACAGATACATTATAATCTATTTCTTCTGACCATTGTAGCGCAGTAAGGTAGGCATCCTTCCTGCCAAGGATCTCGCACAATTTACACTAATGCTAGTGCAAGCCAATTCTTCGGAAACTGTTCTAGTTAGATTAGGTTAAATGCTCTTAGGATGCATGTCTGGTATGTTGTCATGTGGCATTCATGCTGGGTCATCCACTAATTCAGAAATCAGAATTTAGAGTAGCCTTGTTGGACACTGGATTTGATAGTTCCTCCTTCCGCTTGGTCACACATAAGATGATCTACCCATAATTGGAGATCAAGGAGCTGCATCTCCAGCTTCCGCCACTCAATGTGAATCCACATGTCCGTCATCTTTTCTTGGGTTAGATCAACTGGACCTCTCGCATCGATTCCTTTCATCCATCATTGTCCCGTAGCCGTCACCTTCACTAGGATTTCTCGGTAGAACGATAGGATAAGCACCCTTTGATACAAATTGATAAAGGGTTTTGGCAATGCTTTGATACCAATAATGCGGATTTGATCCAATTACGATGAATCAATCAAAAGGTCACCCACAAGAAAAATTACAGGGGAAAGAGGGAGATTTAGCAAAGGCTGATATGTGGAGATTATTTATGAATATTTTGATATTCAATGGTTGGAGGCCTCATTCTTATAGGCTTAACTAAGGAGCATAACCCATATAGGACCCAAAATCTAAAACTAGAAATGAAAAGATAACTAGATTTGAACTTCGAAATCGCTACAATTCACTTTTCTAATATTTTTGCACAAGTCCGATCCCCAGGTGAGGCCCGTGAATCATTGGCCGTCTGTAGAACTCTCATAGGGCACACGATAAGCTTCCTATGCGGTGTGTATCACATTCTCACACCGTGATCGAGCCTCCATTGAACTTCCTCCTGGTTACTGTTGCGCTAGAGCAACTGATCGTTTACTTATATTTGGCCATATGATAGAACTCTCATAAGGCACATGATAAGTTTCTTGTGCGGTGTACGTCACATTTTCACACCGTGATCGGGCCTCCATTGAACGATCCCTTTCAAACTTCCTCTTGTTATTGTAGTGTTACAGTAACGAAGGGTTTGACTTGTATTATGGATAGATTTATTTTCTGTTTTTTTTTTTCTTTCAGTTTTCTGATTTTCATAACATTCTTTGAATTTTGTTTCTTAATTTTCAGAATATTTTTTGTGCTATATTTGCATGCATTATTTTAGCAAGATGGTATAAGAAAGTGCATATTTAGGAGCTTTAATGGTTTTGAATACCGACTCTAGAAGACAAACCAGTCTCCTTATCGTAACCTAACATTGACACCTACCTCATCTCCTAAAATATATGGATTGTTATCCCTTCCTTCTTGGAAGTTGGTAGCCTTTTAAAAATTAGGGATATTAATCCCTTAATCTATGTATCTAACTATTTATCCTTCTTAAACGTTAGTATTAGATTCCAAAAATCTAGGGATGAGGCTATCTTTGCTTCTATCCATTGGTGGCCTAGTTTTAATAGAATAAAATCCTTAGAAATTTTACAATTATGATCGTACATTTCTAAACATGAAAACAAGATCCCTACATGCTTGGAAAATAAATGAAAATTTCAAGACACTTAAAAATTCAAACCAAGGCCTAGAACAAATTGAATCGAAGAAGCAAGCAAAATAAAAAAACCTAGGGATCTCCAATTGCTTACTTTAGTAGTTTTTTGAGTTTAGATGAGATGATATACCAAATAGATACACAAGGCTAGTGTTGGCCAAATCGGTACATCATCATCCCCGCATGAAGTCCGACACGTGCCCCCACCGCCACTTCTGGCCGATTAGTCTCCGCCTGATGAGACCGACCACGAACAACAACTGCTCGCTCGAAGAGCGGGCTGATAACTTTGATGTTGGCCTTCACTGCGTCTCCAGCGTTGGCCGTCAGATCCCTTGATAGCGACACCCCCACCTTCCTGTCGTCCTCCTCGTGGAAGATGCACTAATGGGTTCAACCATCCGCGCCCCAATGGGTCCGGACTGCGTAGAGAAGGTTGTAGTTGGCCCACCGCCTCTCTGCATCCTTGTTCGACAGAAGGGTGATGACGGCGCCCATGCGGAAGAGGCAGTTTGCGACCATCGACAGTAGGTTGCTGGTGTTGCATTGCTCGGTGATGAGAGAAGAGGAGAGAGGACCAATGGAGAGAGATTTCAACGAAATAATGAAAGCTAGAGATGACATTTGTCTCCCAAGTAACTCAAAACTGCTACTAGTAAATGACTGGTAGCTGTTATGGATTTACTATACAAAATGTGATACAAACACAAAAAAGTAAAATTTTAATAGGAGTTATTTTACTCGATCTTAGTTTGATTAAATACAAACATGCCCTAAGGATGCTCCTGCATCACATCTCTCTTGCCTATTTCCACATTCCCCAACTCCCTAAGGAGCACACTAGTAGAAATATGATTTCATGTGGAACCCACATAGCAGTTCCCAAGACCCCTTTAAAGGAATAGGGAAGATTTGTGCTAAATGAACAAGGGGGTTGCTTTCAACACTCCTCCTAATTTATTTTCTTCCATAATCAGAAGATTAAACATGATGTGCAGCATGAGAATCTAGCTAATAATGAATGATTATTTTTGTTGCTTTATTCTTCCATTTGGGACAGAGAAAAGAAAAAAACAAAGATGCAAGCAGACACTTTGTTGACTCTCTTGCATCGAGATACTTATGGTGACCTATTTTGCAGGTTCCACCAGATTTTTATATCCCAGATTTCGACGAAGATGAGCAGAACCCTGATGAGCGAGTAGACCGTAAGTAGAATATCTTGAGAAATATCAATACTATTTATCATCCCCCCCCCCCCCCCCCTTTTCAGTATATAACTCTGTATATTTGGATCTTTTTTAAAGGGTAAATTGCATGAACCCCGCTTAACTATTGCCCATTTTTAATTTACCCCTGAACTAAAAAATTGAACAAAATACCCCATGTACTATGAAATATCTTTACTTAGCCCCTTCCGTACAAGTTCAATTTGTTCAGAAAATGGTAAATGATCATGTTTTCTGTCAATGGCTTACCCCCTAGATAGTTCATGGGGTATTTTGTTCAGTTTTTAGTTTAGGGGGGTAACGTGATAATGGGTAATACCGTAATAGGTTAGGGGGGTTTCATGTAATTTACTCTTCATCAAGCAACCGTTCCTTTTGTCTCGAGCTTTGCTTTCCTGTGTAACTGTCTGTAGAATGAGAGAGAATTTATATCAATCCTTGTGCGCATCTTAAATCCAGCCATGCACTGCTCACGGGGGCTGCACTTCTGTGTCATCATCCTTCAATAACGATTCTTGATTTGTTTTTTTTTTTTGCAGAGCATACCCAAGACAAGCAGATCCAGCGAGATGACGAGTACTACGAAGGCGACAACGACAATGACCATAACACGGATGGTGGTGGTCCGTAGTGGTACCACTCCTAGTGTGCATTAACCTGGGTTCGACACCCGATCACCGCTCGGTGTGGCGCTCCCACTCGAACTTGTGGTGGCGTCTTGGGTCCATCCTTCCGCTCGGTGTGGCACACCCTCTTGCTGGTGTAGCGGCTTCTTGTGGCGGTGTAGCTGTACGCCTTTGTGGTGACTCTTGGGCCTAGATAGGGCCCCACCACTACGTAGAACCCCCCCACCCCCTCCAAAAAAAAAAAAAAGAGGTGATGTTGTAAGTGCATTGAATCATGATATTTGATGAGTATTGCATTTGTGGTCAAAACAATGTCCTTACGAAGTCTCAGACATTTCAAAGTGTGTTGCGACCCATTTGATAGGAAATATAGTTTGGGGAATGTATGCGAGTTAATAGAAAAGCCGATGGTTACTGTCCTGCTCTATCTCTCCATATCAGCAGCCAAGTTGGCCAATTACATGAGATTAGGGCTGGCAATTTCGGACCCAACACGGCAGACCGGACTCGAATCGTTAGCGGGTCTGGGTCAGGGCTAAACGGGTTCGGGTCGTAAATGGGTTGACATGATACACCCATTTAATAAACGGGTCGGGTCCGGGTTTAGGGTCTGGACACGGTAGACCCGGGAAGACCTGTTTAATATTCAATGGGTCGGGTATACCCGCAATCCGATACTATAATATATAGTATCGACGGGTCTATCGGGTTAGGTTGGATCGGGTCAACTAAATAAACATGTGTGGTAAACGGGTCTTATCGGATCTACGCATTTATAAATGGGTCGGGTACAGGTTTAGGATCTAGACACAATTAGTTAAACGGGTCGGGTCCTGGTCTAGGTCTAGGGGTTTTGGACACGACCCGAAACTAGACACGACACGAACCCGACCCGACACGACCCATTGCCACCCCTACATGCGATTTTCTATCGTGACATCTTGACATTGCAACAAGTGTCTGGAGGGTGTCGTGTAAGTCGGGGAAGGGGACCGACAATATTGGTGGGTGCCAGCTGATATTGTATTTCAATATCTGTCTGTGGATGGGTACCAACATTGATCGGGAAGTTTTTTTTTTTTTTTTTTGGTAAACCAAAGTACAAAAAGAAACCCCAAAACTAACTACATCAGACCAGAAACCAAAATAAACTTATCCCGGATCATGGATAAGCCTAGGGTAGTAGGTACCCACCCTATCTTGAAACAGCAACCTCCGAAACTCCTCGTATGAGGCTTCGCTCATCACCTGTATCTGCCTCATCCGACATCCCCGATTCGCCAGGAAATCAGCAACCTTGTTAGCCTCCCTATAAACATGATTGATCCTCCCATGATTAACCGTAATAAACAGGTTTCGGCACTCCCAAAGTATAGGATCACTCGGATCCGCAGCAAGAAGTGTTTGGATGACCACTAGAGAATCTCCCTCTATCCAGAGTGGATAAGGAGATAAATGTTTGTGATAATATAATAAGCCATAGAGTAACGCTAGTTTCTCCGCAACATATGACGAAGAAGTATGCAGTGGACCACAGCTCGCGATCAGTAGAACTCCAAGACTATCACGAAAAACGAAACCAAACCCTGCTTCAGAGGACCGTCGATGAACCGAGCCATCAAAATTAAGGAGGAGGACTCCTTCCGGAGGTGATTTCCAATTTACCCCAATCACAGTAGATAGTCTAGGCCCCAAAGCTCGAGACCTTCCCCCTCGGATCTCGTTGAAATAGTAGACTATTTGACTGGCAACCACCCCTACCTCCTCTGTCACCCCTTCAAAAACCAGCCTGTTGCGATGCTTCCAAATCTCCCAAACAATAGTCAACAACATCCCATTAAACCGTCTATTGCAGAAAAAATTACCTCTGCCCAAAGGATAAAACCACTGAATCAGAGAATCCAAAGACTCCGGAGGCTGAGTCTGTAGACCCATAAGAGAGAAAGTCTGCCACCAAATCGACCTAGCAGTACTACAAGAAAATAGAGCATGATTAATAGACTCAATTTCTGCTGGACATCGAGGGCAATCAAGAGTCATCGAAATACCAATTCGATGTAAATACTCCCTGGTAGGCAGGCGTCCATGAAAGAGTTTCCACCCAAAACATAGGGCACGAGGTGACGCCACAGCCTTCCACATTTCCAACCATGGGCGCACCATAACCACTGATCCTTGACTGTTAAGAGATTGAATCACCCCATAAGCCTCTTTACTCGTCATGGTAGCTTTACCCGAAGAGTCCCAGACATAGGTCTCGATCGGTTTATCAGAAAGGATTGGAGTAGCAAGAATAATATGGCTCCAAAACTCCGGGAAAACTGCTGTCACCAAGTCCCCATTCCATCCTCCCCCCTCTACCATCAACTCAGATATAGACTCTAAACCCCTCGCCAAATTAACATTAATAGTTAAAGGAAGAAAAGCAAAGGGGATAGGACTCGCCCACGCCACAGTCCACATATTAAACGAAGCAGAGGCCCACACTAAAGACATAGCATGAGATTTGAGAACTGACAAACCTGTTCGTAAAGCCCTCCAGATCCAAGAGCTTCTCTTCGTGTTAGGCCACTCCCACCAATTTGTAGAGAGCCCATACTTATCAACACAGAATTGCCTCCATAAACTGGAAGAAGATTTGAGCATCTCAAAAATTTGTTTGAGCATAGTAGCACGTCGAACTCGAGACAAAACCCGGATCCCCAAACCACCTTCCGAGGCTGGACGGCAAACCATTTCCCAACTCACCAGATGTAATCCCTGTTTTGTAGAAGATTTAGCCCAAAGAAATCGCTTAATCTCTTTTTCAATGATCGAAATAATCGACTCCGAAACCCAACTATTCGCCAAGGAGTAGATCGGAATGGCTGTTAGAATGGACTTAACCAAAGTAATACGACCCGGGAAAGACAGAGATTGGACTTTCCAGCTAGCCAACTTAGCAAGAACCTTAGTCACCAGACCCATTTGATCACGAATAAGAATCCTCTTACCCGAAATGGGGAGACCCAAATATTTGAAAGGACCAACATTTTCCTCAATCCCATAGCTAGAAACAATCATATGTCTGTGGGCTAAAGAAACATTTCTCCCACAAATCATAGAAGACTTAGCCATGTTGATAGATTGGCCCGAGATTTGTTCATAATCATTTAGAAGCTTAAACAAAGCTGCAAGCTGGGCGGTCGAATCTTGAGCAAAAACTAACAAGTCATCTGCAAACGATAGCACCCCCATAGGAATACTTGTTCGCTTAGCTTTAACACCCACAAGAACTCCTCTGGCTTGGGCTTGTATAATGTTTCTGTTAAGTACATCTGAGCCTAGGATGAATAAATAAGGAGAGAGAGGATCTCCTTGACGAAGTCCCCTCGATGAAGTAAACCAGGAAGTAGGTGTGCCATTTAGAAGAATCGAGAAATCTGGGCAAGCAATACAAGCTTTAATCCACGAGATCCATTGAGAATCAAACCCAAACGACTGAAGAACCCTATACAGGAACTCCCAATGCATTCGATCGTAAGCCTGAGCCATATCTAGCTTCAATGCCAGAGTATGGGAATTCAACTGACGATATTCCATAGAATGTAATATTTCCTGAGCTAACATAATATTTTCAGAAATATTTCGTCCTTTAATAAAAGCGACCTGCTCTTTAGAAATAAGTCTCGGCAGAACACCTTGTAACCGATTAGCCAAGAGTTTAGCTACTATCTTATACAAAACCGTGCATAAACTAATCGGTCGAAAATGCTCTGGCCTAGAAGCATCAACCCTCTTAGGAATAAGCACAAGGAATGTTGCCTTCCATTGGGTAGGCATCCTACTAGTGCGAAAGAACTCCTTAACCGCATCGACCACATCACGACCAACAACAGACCAATTAGAAGCATAGAAGTCAACAGTGTAACCATCTGGTCCTGGTGCTTTGTTACGAGCCATACCGAAAAGAGTACCCTTGATTTCAGCAGACGTAACCGGGCGTAAAAGACTCCAGTTGTCAGCTGCCGTAACCAAGTGAGGAATAGGTTCCAATAAGGCATCATCACCAGTTGCACCCGTATCAGTCCACGTCCTCTTAAAGTATCGGGTTAGAATGTCTTCCATAACCACCCGATCATTAGTGAGTTCATGATCCTCATCACATAGAGCAAATATGCGATTATATTTTCGATGCAAAATAGTGCTTCTATGGAAGAATTTGGTATTACGGTCCCCCTCCCTCAGCCACTGGATGCGAGATTTTTGTTTCCATTTAACCTCCAGCAATCTTTGATAGTTATGATAATCAGATAAATGATGACGAAGACTACTATCCTCTTCAGCAGAGAGCCCCATCACCGCTTCCCGGACCTGAAGTTGATCGATAAGCCCTTGTATAGAAGAAACCCGCTGCTCCAACCTTCCCACTGTTTCCTTATTCCATTTGCCTATCGCTAACTTTAGAGACCATAGAGAGCAGTGTAGGTGCTGAACCGGCGGATCTCTCCTCGTATTCTCTTCCCAAACTGAGGATAAGAATCGATGCCAATCCGGATGCAACAGCCAAAAATGCTCAAAACGAAACGGACGAACCCCAAACTCAATTTCAGGAGAGGAATTTACCAATAAAGGGCAATGATCCGAGGCAATACGACTCAAATGCTGAACCTGGGTATCCGGAAATGTGTTCAACCAAAACTTATTAGCAAAAGCCCGGTCCAGTCGTTCCAAAATATGATGCTGACCGCGTTGTTGATTGCTCCATGTAAACATAGCACCCGAATAGCCAAGATCAACAAAATCATTTTGCAAAATAAAATTGTGGAAATCGTGAACAGCCTGATCAAATCTGAATGGAGCTCCTCCCCGTTTATCCTCAGGAGAAAATAAAACATTAAAATCCCCTGCCACCAAAAGAGGAAAAGGTAGAGAATTAAGGGAAGTTAGTAGAGACCAAAGAGATCGTCATTCCACCTGAGAAGTAGAAGCATAAACACCAGCAAACAACAAGAGCCTTTTCTTCTCATCCAAAATGACCCCAATAACTGCCTGCCGATTCGTAGAGAGAAATGCCATTGAATAATCACATGCCCGCCATAAAAGAAGGATGCCGCCTGACCTCCCAACAGCTTCAACGCAAAAAAACGACCACTCCCGTCCAATTTGAGAAGCCACCCAAGAGGCTGATCGAGTATTCAGTTTTGTTTCCACCAGACAAAACAAATGCACCGGTTGGTGTCTAACCAAGAAACGACAATGATTTAGGCAAGCTTTCTTTTTTGCCCCTCGACAATTCCATAATATGAACTTCATCAGATCCGACAACAAAAAAATACCAATTATAAAAAACACAACTAGGATGAGATCGGAGCCATCTCCTCCCCCATCTCAGCTTCTTTTGGGCATTTTTGGCTATTAGAGATCCCTGCCTCCCCAGCCACACCCTCACCACCTGGGTCAAGTATAAGCCCTTCTTCCAGGTTCGACGATATATCCATCTGCTGGTCATTTCTTTCCAAGACCTCTTGAACAGAAGTCATAAGAGAACGAAGAGCTTCCGGTGCCAACTCAGACATCTGCGTAGACGTCGAACTTAGCATTCTCTTCCTCCTATTCTTTGGTGTCTTTCCTTTAGCCACTGCCAGAGCTGACTGAATCTTCGAATGAGCAATATGGGGACGAACATCCATCCCTTGATTCAAATTTGTGCCCGAAGTCGGTAACTCCGCCTCATCCTGTTGCATCAACAACCCATCGTAGACAATTTCCCCTCTAGTCGGTGAAGCACGTCGATCAGAATAATCAGTAGGAATAGATTTTGAGGAGATCGGGGCCCAGATACTATGAACATCCCTAAACTCTCCACTAGCAGAATCCAGCTCCTTTTCTCTGCTCAAACTTGGAGATCCAGGTTTAACCTGCCCACCTACTCCCTGACCCCCCATCTCATCACTAACTGCAGTAGACCTCCCACTCGGATTCCCACTACCCTCCTTAGGCCTCCTCCGAAATTTCGAAAGATCAGCTATAGGACCTTTTCCAGCCCGAACCCCTGCTTGGTCCCCCTTTTGTCCGTCTGGGGCCATCTTAGACCCACCACTTCCTCGCCTGAACCGTCGTCTAGGTGGAACAACCATCCATCCTAGATCCGAAACCGCTTCCACAGGATTATGGGGTATAACTGTAGCCACTGAAGATTCCTTTGGAGCCCGGCTACCCTCCTTCGTGGATTGGACTTCGTCCCTATCCGACTGGCCCTTAAAACTGCACGTCCCTGCCAAATGCCCAATCCTAGCACAAGAGGAGCAAAATAGAGGGAGACTTTCATACTGAAACGCCTGCCAAAACGAGAAGCCTACTCCATCAGCCCAGAGCCCCTGACTTAAGGGTTTCGAGGTATCCAACTCAACACAAACCCTCGCAAACCGACCTTTCGAAATATTGCCTGTAAACATATCGATGTCAATAGGCCGACCAGCTGCTTTCGCGAAGG
This sequence comes from Chamaelirium japonicum, assembly GCA_947650365.1. Classification (NCBI taxonomy): domain Eukaryota; kingdom Viridiplantae; phylum Streptophyta; class Magnoliopsida; order Liliales; family Melanthiaceae; genus Chamaelirium; species Chamaelirium japonicum. The sequence continues at coordinate 32,359,288 of OX393559.1, forward strand.
ACATAATTATATCTTTATGCCAAAAATCGACTGGTAAATCAACCATCCTCATCCACAAGGTGCCTTTTATCGGAGCATCAGGTGAGGGGCGAAACCCCGGCCTCCACTGTTCAAGGGCTAGAGTTTGCCCATAGATCACCCACGGTCCCCCCGTCAAGATATGAATCATATCAGCTTCAGAAGCGAATCGAAATAGAAAAAACCCATAGTTCAAAATAAGGGTCTCGAATTTCTCTTGTGTATGCCACTGTTTGAGAAGAACTTTTGAAGCAACCTCAAGTGGAAGCCCCCGACCTAGAAATTTCCCAATTAAAGAAAATTTCCACGGAGCCCTAGCTTGTTCCACCATCGAGGTTGGTAGAAAAATTCGCCCATTTATCACCTCCGGCAAGGCAGCAAGGTAATCATCCGACGCCCTTCGGCCCGGAGAAGACGGAAACAGGGAAGACCACACCTTTGTGGTAGTGGCTGCACCCAAAGGGGGATTTGGACTAAGGGGAGGATGGACTGATGGAGGGGGGGAGGGATCCACTGATCCCTCCATAAAAGTACCTGCAACAGAGAACCACACGAAAGCTAACCGTACTCCACCCAGCAAGGCAAACCCTAGTCGCCGTCTCCGGAGCTCCAGTCGCTTCTCTTCCACAGAAGTAGTTCTCATTGATCGGGAAGTTGGGGAAGGGGACTGACAATATTGGTGGGTGCCAACTGATTTTGTATTTCAATGTCTATCTGTGGGTGATTACAGACATTGAGGAGAAGCAGGATCTGGATGGAGGACGAGGAGGATGCCTGCAACCGACGACAGGGTGGGTTGGGAGGTACGAGGGGACCTTTTGGAGTTATTGGGGGTGCCATTATAGACCCACGTAACTGTGCCGAGTGCTAAACAGAATGGGGTGCCAAGCTAGGTTTGAATGTTCGATGGGTTCAAATAGAATTTTTCAAAAATAAAAAGTATGCTGAACATTCAAATTGATGGTCTACACATTATAAGAAGCTGTTAACGGATAGTCTCACATCGGTAAGGGAGGCACCCATCACCCGCTTAATATACCCCCTGTGGACCTCCCCTTACAAGCCGGTTTTGTGAGGTGCGAGGGTCTCCTAACATGGTATCAGAGCTAGCATGTCTCCTGCTCCTGCTCCTGCTCCGGGTGCTCCCCACCGATCGTGCCTTGCCATGCGTGCTCCGCATGGGAGGATCCTTGCCACGCGTGCTCCGCGTGAGGGGGAGTGTTAACGGATAGTCCCACATCGGTAAGGGAGGCACCCATCACCCGCTTAATATACCCCCTGTGGACCTCCCCTTACAAGCCGGTTTTGTGAGGTGCGAGGGTCTCCTAACAGAAGCAAATACTAAATGGCAAGAGAAGAATTAGGAGTGGGACTTGGGCGGGTTGAAGGGTCTGCGCATGCCCAACTCGATCTACACACATCTCAACCAGTTTTGCATGTGGAAGCCCAACTTGTGATTGTCCATGTTGGGTTGCCCAATTTGTCAAAAAATGTACGAGTTGGATGGGTTTAGTTTGATCACAGAAAATAGAAATACTTGATATCTTAAAACCTAAACAAGAACAAAAAAAGAAAAAAAAAATTCTATTAACCAATAAGAACCACTACAAAAAATAAAATCAGCCAATACGACTCTCTCTCTCTCTCTCTCTCTCTCTCTCTCTCTCTCTCTCTCTTTCTCTCTCTAATTCTATAAAAACTCTATATTCTGGAATGATTGTGGTGAGGGATCAGCAACAACAGCCCTACAAACATGTATGCCACTGTATTCGCCTCCTTGGGTTGGGAAAGACGGTGTCCAAACCCGTCCAAATTGAAATCAGGTTGATCATTTTTTGTCCAAACATGTCCAAGTTTTTAACCAGCTTTGCCCATGCATGTCCATTGTTCGGGGTTATGCGGGTTGGGTTCAGGTCAGACCCGCCCAAATCCCACCCCTAAGAAGAATCAGCTTTTTAATTCAATGGCAATGATTCAAGTTGAAACCACTTGGTTGATTGGCTTTTTTTTTTTTGGGACTTAGCGGTTGGTCCCCAAGGGAGACTCTTTTTCATGCTAAGGACACTGAATAGATTGTTTAAACTGCGCTCCCTCAACAAAAAATGGAACAGCACCAGCCACATTTAACTGCTTCATTATTTAAAAAATCCATCAATAACCATGATATTTTCTTCAAATTACAAAGACTGCCATCAACTAAATTCGAACAGATACAACATTATGCACTGTTGCAAACGCTACTATTTATTAATGATTTTTTTATTTGCTACAGTGAAATCATTGTAGCAATTTTTTTTTGAGAAATTTTGTTTTAAATTTTTCATATTTTTGCTAAAGTGAAATCGCTGTAGCAAATGTTACTCTTTAATAACGAAATGTTACTCTTATAAAGAGTAGCATTTCAACTAATAAAGAGTAACATTTGCTATAGTGTAATCACTATATCAATTTTATTTTTGATAAAAATATTTTTTTTTTAAAAATAACTACAACGAAATCACTGTATAAGATGACTTTGCACTGAGGCCGACGATCTGAGTGTTCTCCTGCCGGATGCTTGCGGAGTGTCAGATCTGTCCCCGACAGCAGATGTTCTGACGTGGGTTTTTCATATCGCCTCCGCTGCTAGGTGGAGCGGCTCGTGGAGGCAACGGCGTTTTCAACGACAGATCGGGGCGTTCGTGCTCCTCCACTGTGACCTTGCTGCTAGTGATGGCGTCAGTGTTGTTCCTGACTGGTTTTGGATTTATTTTGATTTGTTTGTTATTATTATTATTATTCTATTTTGGGACCTTCTTGTCCATGTCTTCCGTCGGATGTGGCATTGTTTTGGGTTGGAGTCGGTCGCCGAGTTCTTCCGTCGGAGTGGTCGTCTTTGTGTCTTTCTGGTTGATTGTACCTGCCTCGTTGGCGGTCTTGCTGTGTGCTGCATTGGTACGTTGCACCTCTTGGAGGTCCATTGGTGACATCCCCTCCGGTAAAAGATATTTTTAGACCAATTCACTTCATTGATTTTTATTTTATTTAAATAACAAAAATGTCCCCAATACTAAAATCACAAATGTTACTCTTTGTTACAGCAAAAGAGCTACAATATGGATGGTTGGGGGATGCCTAACCCTCTCTCCTTTTCGGAGGGGTTCTCAAAAATATTTAAAAAAAAACTACAACATGCAATTGTTACACTTGATTACCAAATTTAGTAACTATTGCTAAGGGTTTTGCCAAAGGAGTCTCGGCCTCCCTGCCGCCGCCGGCGGTTTCGGGGAGGCCGAATCTTGGACCCGAGTTTCGGTAGGGGTGAGATCTGCCCCTCTTCATCCCCTCTGTAGATAGGGCTTCTCCTGATGCCGGATTTTTTGTGTTCGGCTCGACGGTGTCAAGGCGGCGTGTTCCCCCGGGTCGGGTGTTGTCCTCAGCTCAACTCCGGGGCCGGATCTTCAACCGGGTATGGCGGGCAGGTCGAATCTGGCCCCAACGATGATGTTCCGTCGGTGGGTTTCCAGTTCGCCCCCGTTGGACGGTGACGGTGCCTGGTAGTGTAGCAAAGGCGGCGGTTTCGACGGTGGTGGGGCGGCTCGTCTTCGATTCCATCACTTCAGCCGGCGGAACACCTCCTTTTTTGGGTTTTTCTTTTGGTTTTGTTTTGTGATGTATGGATGTAGATCCCGGGTTTCCTCCCCTGGTGTGCGATTTTTTTTTTTTGGTTTTTTTTCTCTTTCCCCTCGCCATTGGTGGCTCTACATGGGTTGTGCTCTTGTTTTCCGCCGGTGAGCGGTTGTCTTCTTCGACTTGATGTGGTCGTCTTTTGCTGCGCCGGCATGTGGCGCCTCCCGGAGGTCCATTTGTGATCTCCTCTATGCATAAGAATACCAAAAAAAATTAACTATTACTACAGTGATTTCACTTTATCAATTTTTTTTTTCTTTCATACAGACATAAGTGGTTGGCTCATTGATAATACTTTTCTGAATATCATATCCATGTTATTAACAAGGATTGAAAATTTGCTGCCATTTATCAATCTCCATTTACATCAACAGCTAACAGTTACAAAGAGAGAAAGGAGAAAAATGAGTGGCAGCTGCTACCCCACCAAGGGCTTCATCTTCAGAGCAAATGAGTTGTACTAGAAAAGTTCAAACTCCAGGTCCTCCCCAATGGTCCTGAAATCCAGACACTTGCCTTCCTTTTTCTTGCGCACAGCCACGGGAGTCCCAACATCGTGGATTTTCGGTGTCTCGGGTGGTGCAGCACAACGGATCAGGGCCCAGTTAAGCCCCTCAAAGAATGGGTGCTGCTTTATCTCAGCCGCTCCTCGAACTGATCCAAGCCTGTTCTCTGGCTCCTTTATCAGAAGCCCTCTGATCAAATCCCTCGCATGAAAACTAACAGCTGGGTTTTCGGGGAACTTTAGGCTTTGAGAAACCACGTTGGCCAATGTTTCTTCATTCCCAGGACCCTTGAAGGGTGTCCTACCAAATAGCAACTCATAAAGAAAGACCCCGAAGGTCCACCAATCTACAGAACTACCATGTCCGTCTCCTCTGATAATCTCGGGGGCGAGGTACTCGTGGGTCCCGACAAATGAATTGGAGCGTGCATCAGTGGGTTCCACAACAAGCTGTGGAAGCGGGCTGACTTGGCCGCCCTGGTCAGACTTTAGCTTCCGCGTCTTTGCCTTGGTGGATGATACTAAACGAGGTGTGAAGCAAGAAACTTTAACACAAGATGGCTGTAGGCAGAGAGGGTCGATGCAACTATTTTCAGCGCAAGGTCCTGATAGCTTCTTTGCATGCTCTTGAGTGCCTAGAGACGAGGATCTTAGAAGGCTCGGATTTACGGTGCACCTGAGGGAGAGGTCAAAATCAGAGAGCATGATGTGACCATCTTCTCGAACTAGGATGTTTTCCGGTTTGAGATCTCGGTACACCACCCCTAGCATGTGCAGGTACTCCAGTGCAAGGAGGACTTCAGCAACATAAAACCTGCAAGTGTTTGCAAAAAAAGGGTCCGCAGTGTTAGTCAACATAACAATGACCAAAGAGGTAAAAATAACCTAATTTGCAATATAGTATCACTTTCCATTCCTGAATTGCATTAAGGCAGAGAAACAGTCATTTATTCATATTAGGGTTACCAACAGAGGGATAACAGAACCACAGTGGGGCATGATGAGATCATGGGTCTGAATTTTCTTGCCCATGTGGCTCACTCAACAATGCTGTAAATCAACGAAACTAGCCGCAAAACGATTAAATCGACTTTGTTTTAAGGTAAGCTTACAGCTTTTTCTGGACTCCTTCGGAAAATTTATCAAACGGACAGAGGAAACAATATCCTATTCAAGGAAAATATGACCAAGCAAATGGCAAAAGGTGGTAAGATAAACCTTCTTCAAAATTCTGAGTTAATTTAGGCCCAAGGGAATTACAGAACAAAGATACACCTTGCTTTGCATGATGGGCGTTCATTCCATTGTCTTCAGAACTCTAGCACTATTCATTGTCCTCTAAAATATTCAGTTTAATCATAGGAACTAGAAGGTTATCAATCCCACATCAACATCGCACTTGCTTGATAGAGAGTATAAGCATGTTTTGAGGGTAATTGAAGTACGATACGATTGTATATCCATGGTTAACCTTGAAACATTTTTGAAGAATGTTTCCAGAATCCAGATGGTTACAACCTACAAAAGGTGTATTTGAATAATACTTCCGGGGTCTACGGTCCAATAGGCATATTTGAATAATGCTTCCGGGGTCTACATGCCAAAGATGTAGTGGGATATCAAATCCTAGAAGCTAGAGACTTTGAGAATTGTTGAACCAAGACCCATATCAGTTTTGGGATATCAAATCCTAGAAGCTAGAGACATACAGAAATTAGGCTAAAGCCCTCCACTTTGATGCATGTCACAATGATTCAAGAGTTGCAATTCCCTACTTGAAATTATTATCATATTGACTAACCTAGCATCTAGAAGTTATATAAAGCTAACAAAGGTAATTCCATCTTGAAAGTTTTGCTTGGGCTAGAGGAAGGATAAGCAAAATAATCAAAGAACTTCGACATATAGAATTTGCTTGTTTGAATACCTAAATGGTGTGCTGAGTAATCTCAAAAGGATATTATCAAGATTTGGTACTATGGATGCCAAACTTATCCTGATGCAGCTCGGTTGCAAATTGGTAATCAATAGCCAAAGTTGCAGGAGAAATTGGGTCTAAAAGCAGGTTCACACTCAACTCCAGTAAAAATAAGCCCCAAAATCACTACTGTAGCTAAATACCCAAACTTTCAAATTTTCATGAATCATTTGTTTTATTCCATTCTTCGCTATTAAATTTATTAGAGATCCAAGTTCAACAATTGAAGAAACTCCTTCTCTCCCTACGAACAACATTAGATTGGTTTCAATATTATTTTGGTTACTCGAACAGGGGGATATCGCTTGTCTAGACAATCGCCATTGTAGCTAAAAAAGATGCTCAGAATTGCATATTATACATATATTAATATATAGTTAACCAAAACAATAGGATTTCCTATCTAAGGTACAAGATGGCAAGTTGCATTTCTGGTACACTAGAATGGCTCGATGCCTGTAGGTTCACAAGGATTGCAATGACTTGCTTGGCTCAAACGGTTGAGAGGTTGATTCCAAAGTTTGAAATTTCAATTTTGTGTTTGGTTTTGGTCCTGACCGAAACCGAAATGGTAAAAAAATGACTGAATTTGTCGGTTTTTTTTAAAGAAAATTAAATTAAGCCTTTTATAGTTGCGCATACATATTTACTTGAATTGTTTGAACTTTGAAGAAAACACACACCAAACACATAGTAAGTTTGCATGGATCATGATAACCAATGTGGAATACCAGTAAATTGAAAAAAAAAACTTTATAATCAAAATATATTTTCCTCGAAATCTGTCCGAAGATACCCTTGGTTTTCGAGCCCATGTGATTTTGGAGGGAATCACACCAAAAGTCACTGACAGAGCCGACAACATCTCATTTCGCGGGCGCCACAACATCTGACCAAAATCTTATCAAAATTTCGCCGAAATCTCACCTTTCAGCTGAATTTCACCGGTTTCGATCGAAATTCACTAAAAACCACCAAAATGCCTCGGAAGTTTCGGTAGCAGCCGAAACCAAAATTTCATACCGAAATTTCGGCATCGGCCAAAATCTCAATCCATGGTTGATTCTCCACTTCACAAAAAATGCATATATGTTGGTTGACTTGTTTCACTGGATTTGTGTATTTACTTGTTACGTTTATGATTAGTGATTACGAGCAAGGATTGAAGGTTTGACAGATTTTTTGTATTACAGACTGCAAGTTTTTTTTTGAAAAACCTTTGGCTCGTGATCATGGCATCGATCCAAACCAAAACATCTCCCAGACCAAAATATGCCCCGGTTTGGATCCGGTTGGCAAACTTGGGTCTTGTTAAGTCAAATTAGATGCGAGTTAGTGAAACAAAATCGGCTGAATCAAACCTAAATTAGACCCAAACTAGTCAAATAAGACGTGAATTTCTGATTATTTGATTTTTAATAATTTTTGCGAACCATCAAACTAGCTCGTTATCGAACGATTTGAACTTGACACACTCAAATTCTCAAATGTCACTCCTGATTGTTGTCTACAATTCATGTGTTTAAGTTGAATTATTGCCTAAAGACTAAAGGACATGGTTCAACATATCCAAGACTACAGTCCTTTATCCAACTCAACATTTTTCTACCTCAAGCTTTATCACAAAAATCCAAAATCCGTGGCAATTACGTTAAAACCAAGATCTTAAAAACCCAACGAACGCTTAACCATTGAAGGTCTAACTTCCAAATGGCAAAAATGCAAATTTCATAAGATAGTTAGAAATTATGAACCAGCAAGAAAAACAAAAAATATAACATAATCACTGTTAGATACCATTGCACCTCAAAACTTGGGTTGTAAGGGAAGGTCCACAGGAGGTATATTAAGCAGGTGATGGGTGCCTCCCTCACCGATGTGGGACTATTCGTCAACACTCCCCTTCACGCGGAGCACGTGTGGTAAGGATCCTCCCACGCGGAGCATGAGTGGCAAGGCACGAACGGCGAGGAGCACTTGGAGCGGGAGCGGGAGCGGGAGCAGGACTAGCTCTGATACCATGTTAAATACCATCGCACCTCAAAACCCGGGTTGTAAGGAGAGGTCCACAGGGGGTATATTAAGCAGGTGATGGGTGCCTTCCTCACCGATGTGGGACTATTCGTCAACAATCACAACCAAAGAACGGAAGCCTTATCATCGTTTTTTTTGTATCCTAGGCCTAGCACCTTGTCTGATTGTAAAAACATTAAATATGCTTTAGATAATACATTTAGCAAACACTTTCATAACTTCAATGCCTAGTCATTGGCAAAACTTTAATACATGCTCGGATGATTATAGATAATTGCTACCGGCAGACACCAACATGCAGCAAAACAAAGAAGAGAACCAAGAGTCAAGGATCCTAATGAGAATAGGCATCTGGAATATCTTGTAGAATCAGCACTCAAACGCCTCTAATTTTTTTTGAAAGAATGATCCGACAGAATGATTGAAGTGGTCCACTAACCAAGCTAGATAAATTCAGAAATAAATTCATGGGTAACAGCTCACAATCAGAACACAAATTCCTTCGATTCTTTCATGGAAATAATCAGGTAAACAAATATTAAAAAATAATCTCATTCAAACAAAAAACTCTTTCTGTTGTATACACAGCCATAGGCCCTAAAAGGAAAGCTAATTTTACAAGTACAGTTTTCTAATGTCTCCCTAAGAAGTTCAACAAACAGATATATTTTACGTAGGACTCTTCTTACTTTGGTATCTAGTTCTTAATAAGTTGTGCATGAATTCTTGATCTATTCAGTGATATAAGAGACCTTCCAGTAAACTTCACCTATCGAATTGTACTTGACGAAAATAAAGAAAAAAATCAAGAAATACTAGTGATTTAGCGAATTTGGAGAAATACTAGTGATGGACGTGAGAAGAAAGAAATTTTAATACACAATATTAATAACAATATTGACATTCTTAATGGTAAAACTAGGATGTTGAGGCAAAGTGGGACATGATTCTGAGAAGGACTACTTCCGGTCTCTATTCGCTATGGACTTTGGTCGTGAAATTGTAGAGTAAGTTCCAGAGTGCTTTTCCAGTTTTCCTGAGTACGGTAAACCTATGATGAGAATGGATTATAATGGTACGGGCATGTGCAACGGAGGGAAGACACTGATAAGTAGAAAATCACAAATTATTGTAGAAGTCACGAAAGAGAGGAAGACCTAGAACAATATTGATAGGATTTATCAGAAAAGATATGGAAAGCTTGTTTTGACAACTGAGATAGCACTTAAAATAAAGAATTGGCAAAAAATGATTCATATAGCCGACTCCAAATAGATGAAATAAGGCTAGATGGGTAGACATATAATGATATGGTTGAGGGTTTATTCGTGTTCGGTTTAAATTTATTATCTCTGTAAAAACACAAGATAAATTTGCATGTTATTATGTAGTTATACGGTATGAATATTGTTTGCACTTTATTTTACCTTAGGTTGCATGGCCAACAAGGTAGGACTATCTACCGACCAACTGTGCCTTTATGTTTCTTGGCATACCCCTCTCGTGTCAAGTTGTCTTGCGCAGATTTTCAGCACCAATCATGGAGGTTTACGTTAGGTGACAGCGAGTGATAATTATTTTCCTCAATCTTCCTTATAGTCGACCTCATCTTGATGGGATATAGACTTGGATAATGATGACTGACATTTTCAACGGCTTATCATACTTGTGTCATAGTAGCATAGGGTACAACTATTTTTTTACATCACCCATTAACTGCCAACCAAATCATGTCCTTCATTGGTCTCTACATAAATTTCAGAAAATTCCATTGGTCTTAAAAGAGGTTTCTATTTTATGTACTTCTCTGGAAGCATATCACAATTGGAGTTACAAGTCATTGATCTGTCATAGTAAAGCAATACACATGTTTCTATGACCATTACAAGAAAATACTGTAGGCTAACAGTAAGAATACTGTGAAGTGTCAACTAACAACTGTTGTATTATCACCGTACATTTTGCACAAAACTTTAGGCTAGTTATCTTGATAAAGATTCTAACTATTGATGTAAATATAACTATGAGCTCAATTTACTCCACATCTTTCGAAGAATAACCATAGCCATGGCCAATAAGCCTTCTCATATCTTCTTGGGGAAGCAAAAATGGAGCAAACAATCCAAAGATTAACCACAGCAAATATTTTGACGATAACAGTAAACAGCTATTTATTTTTGGCAAAATAAATAAAAACTAATTTCGAAAAACAAATTCATACTTCGCAAAATCCTGAATGACACAATCAGAAGTCAACCAAGGGTTAAAAAAGAGAAAATTTGTTAAATGGCAGAACAAAAGCAACACACACACACACACACAATATATATATATATATATATATATATATATATATATATATATATATATATATATATATATAGAGAGAGAGAGAGAGAGAGAGAGAGACAGGATCGATGAAAATGTTTTTGCACTCAAATTTTTACATTGATTTTCAAATCATTAGATAGAGATTTCAAAAGTTGATTTTTTGTAAGCATAATCACTTTGCCTTAGATAACACATCCACAAAAAATCACTACATTCTAAAGTCTCTGAGTACATCAAATCTAAAAGGCTTTATTGCCCGTGCATTTTAATCATTAATTTAAAGAGCACATTTGATAAGTCTAGAGGTTTTAGAATGTGCTGATTTTTGTGGATATGCTATCTACAAAAAATCAACAACTTCTGAAACCTCTATCTAATGATTTGAAAATCAGTGTAAAAAATTGAGTGCAAAAACAGTGTCCCCTGATCCTGACCCATATATATATAGCAGAAACAACTTTAACTGTTAAGAAATGTGTGATCTGTAGGTTAAGCTACCGACCTAGCTGCTAGTTCTGAAAAACTCCTGCCAGCTTGTTTCTGTCTGAGTACATGCAGATCGCCACCTGGGCAATACTCCATAACTAAACATGAGAGGTTATCAGTTGTGAAGTGGGCATATAATGTTGGCAGAAATGGATGGTCCAGCATTTGCAGTATCTCTCGTTCGGTTTGTGCTCTTAGTATCTTCTTTCTGCTCACCAGATACTCGATATCCATGACTTTCAAGGCAAATAAGCACTCCGAACCAATTAGCTCAGCAAGATAAACAGTCCCAATATCTCCACAACCAAGCCTTTTGAGAAGTTTAAAGTTCTTCAGACCTAAACTTCCATGTTGTATCCCAACATGGCGGATGGCTATCCACCTTACATCCTTCGACATGTGAGGCCTACTGCCATAACCACTAGAACCACTCTGATGGCTTTCGTCACTGATGCTAGTGCTGGTACTATAATCGCCAATGCTACTTTTAGAACTTTGGGAACATTCACCTTTTTCTTTTGATCTTGAGCTTTCACTCGATTTCTCACCAATAGCTCGACCACCATTAGAGCAATTTGGAGATTTGGTTCGACCACTGTCCTTGTATTCCTTATCAACCCCCATATTACGATTTGTGCAGCTGAATGCTGGAGAAACAGATCTTTTCTGGCAACCTACCTTTGTTTTAGTAGGAACAGCGCCAACTCTATTAACTTCACCACGTCCACTTAAACTACCAGCTGTTGAACTTAGTTCCCGCTTTCCTTTCTTTTTAGCACCGCTCTTGTTCCTAAATACTGGCTTGATCAGACGTGGCTTTATACTAGGTTTGCCTGATTCTGCAACTCTCTGGGATCCAGAAACAGAAGTTTTGATAACCGCCTTTCCTTTTTTCCCTATCTCTGCTGCAGCTGATGATTTGACTCCAGTGTCGATTGATGCAGGAATAGTCGCATCTTGGATGCTGGTCTTTGGTACCCTGACTTTGGTTGAAGAAACAACAATTTTCTTAGATGATTCCAATCTACGTACTTGACACAATTCTGTTGCCTTTTCAGACGAACCAATGGTAATTTTCTCAGGCACAAGGGACACTTCTACCAAATTTTCTCTTCCTTCATCTAGTGAAAGATTAGATTCACTCGGTTGAACCACCACAGATGCATAAAGTCTTTTGATAGTTCCCGCTTCAGAGACACCAGATACACCAATTGGCTTTGATGACCTTTTCATAGCAGCCATCTCTGATGCCTGAGAAATGCATAACTTTCTTAGCGCCTGTTTCAAGGTTAGAGATTCAGAAATTCCTATTTCAGATGCTTGAGATTTCCCGACTTTAACAGGATTATTTAAAGCATTTCTTCTCACTATATCTGCACCCATCTGCCGCAAAGGGCCCAGAACCCTTGATGAGGCTCTGAGGTCAATCGCCTTAATAAGCCGGTAAAGGTCATCTTCTACAGGATAACCACGGGGCTTGCCGTCTCCATCATCTGCTTTCTGCTTCAAACTCAGTGCAGTAGATCCAACAGAGTCAGAAACCAAGTTTGCTTCTTCTTTTGATTCAATGATCTCAGAAGTACAGCCAGCTGAACCCATTTCTGACCTAACTCAATCTAATATAACAGCAAGATGAGGGGTCAAGTTACTAACCATCCCTCAGGAAGCCATGCGATGGTAATATGAAGCAATATCACAACAGTAGAAAGTTTTATAGGTTTTGTTTTTCAAGAAAAAATGTTTTGATGGTCTGGATAACAGATTCTTCCAGATAAATATTCACCACCAGAACCCTGCACAGTTAAAAAATTATATTAAAATAACATAACAACATGGCAGTCAGTCAAACAGAACAACAAAATTCAGCATACTGATAAAATCCAAAGCTTGCTAGCCTAAGAAACATTCACCAAAACATACAAAACGCTAGCCAAAAACCAGTGTAAGACATTTGATCCACAACCAAACCGGAAATGCTTTACTGTAGTTTTAAGTTCTACCTAACTGCTAACATAGACATGGCATTAAAACTTTTTTTTTTGGAAAGGACATGGGATTAAAACTTGAACTACCGATTAAGCCCGGATGAAGCTTCATTTAAATCAATCTAAACCACATTAATACAATTTATTCTTAGGTAATCTCAATCACTTCACAGCCTCAAGAATGCAAAATTTATAACCAATCAACTAGCTAAGCGTATATTACTACTGAATTTATTAATGCAAGTTCAGATATATTTCCGGGTGGAGTTTTATTATGACTCGCTCTCAAACCAGGAGAATTTCTATGTTTCATTAGGCAAACTTAAATCTGTTCACAGCCTTAAAATTGAAAATTTAACAGCCAACCAACTAGGAAAGGATAAATTTGTATTGATTTGCACATAGATATATATTTGTGATTTCACTATCGTAGCTTTTTAAAAGTACTCCATCCGTAAACTATAAAACGAATTTTTCTATTTAGCTATTCAAGAATGAAAATTGTTATTCTACATGTTATAGCTTCTTCAATACAGCCACATCATAATTCCAAGGTAATACAGAACACAAATCAAGTAATTGTTTGACAACAAGGGATATCAGCTCATGACCAAATGTCCAACAACTCAAGATATAACTCAGATTTGACAGTTTGATAAGCATTAGATTAACTCAAGCTGGTGGTGAATACTTAAATTGGGACTGTGCCTACTTTCTTTTTCAATACTTCCAAATAAATAAACTTCTTCATATTCTAAAAAGTTCTCAGGAACCGAAATTATGGAAAGGGCTTAGCGCTAGTCTTTGATGACTTTAGTCAGCTGATCAAGTATTATCTATCACACCCGAGTTTCTAAACCCTGATGACAGAAGCACCTCAACCTGTACGCCATGTCTCGATGCAACAATCACCCTTCCATGAATGCCAGCACCTGATTGTCACAGCACATTATCCATGATTCCAATTGTAAGGAACTTGAAAGATTTCGAAACCTGAACTGTCTAAGTGGACTTCAAATACACAAAGTCTATCAATGCAGAAAAGATCCAAAGCACCGATAACCGCAAGTGATCAAATAAATGCAGGTCTTCGATAAATCGATCAACCAATGCAGCACTGAAGATATTAAACACGCAGAATCGACAAATCGATCAAACCACAATCTGAGAACTGCAAATTGCGGGTGTACAAATGATCACCCCCCTGACTTCTCGCCCATTGCGTCGGAGAAATTCAACAGAACCATCGCAATCTCAAATGAGGAAGCAAGAGGAGAGGGGCGAAGAAGAAGCCGTACCGGAGAGGACACGACGAGCGCCGACGCCTAATCGAACCGGAGAAACCAGCCCGGAGACCCTCTCGAAGCGATCGAAGGGAAGGGTAGGGCTTGCGGTACGGGAGGCCAGAGAGGGGTCGAGGTGAGAAGGGATTAGGGTTAGGGTTAGGGTTCGGGGGTTGGTTGAGGTGAGGGGGGGATGGGGAAAGCGGCAAAGAGTGGAATGCACATCACGAGAAGCAGGGGACTGTATGTACTGCCCACTCCAAAACAAGGAAAGAAAGAAAAAATAAATAAATAAATCAATATTTGGCGGAAAGGAGTGATCAAACATCATCACTCTAGCTCTCTGCAGAAATATCGCTGTCTTAATTATGCTGGGATCCAGTGGTGGGGGGCCACCTTGGCTTCGGTGCAGAGCTGGCGGGATTTGGGATGGCGAGAAGGGCCTGGTATCTGGACTTAATTACCTGTTGTGCCACGGATAAATGGATAATGATGGGTCGTATCATGGGACGGGACGGGGATGGGTACTTTTGTCTGAATTGAATGATCTACTGTTGGAGTTTTGTTCGGTGGACTATCCTGTCGGGCGGTCCCGAACCGACCATGAAAACTTAGGCGCAGCAATCTTTAACCCGACCCGATCATGTCGGGTTTGGACCACTTAAGTGTCTTTTGGGTCGGGCTCAAGTCGCTCATCTCGACCCGAATTCCAAATGTAACCCGATCCAGGGCATAATTACAAATTTACAATGAATATGGTCGAAAATACATAACCGACACACAGATCAGGACAAGTTGATGTAGTGTGCATCGGTTATCTTGGTTCTTGTTGTTTTTTTTTTTTTGGATTATTTTGACTTTGCCCCTCAAATTTTGCCTTAAATTAGACTTTACCCCTATAATTTCATTAATTAGACTTTACCCCCAAAACTAACTGCTCCGTCAGCTCATCCTTCAAAACTTTATTTCTTTTCCGTCAGTTCACCCTTTCTCTTAGATGGTGAGCTGACGGAACAGTTACTTTTGGGGGGTAAAATCTAATTAATAAAAAATGGGAGGTAAAGTCTAATTCAAGGCAAAATTTGGAGGAAAAAGTTAAAATAACCCTTTTTTTTTTTTTTGTTACAAAACACGAACACGAGAGAAGGGGCCCATCTGGTCTCAATAGAAAGGAGTTCGACTCCTCTCCATTGATGGTCGTCTCTGGCCTCCCCTATGTGTTGCCGATGAGAAGCGGCATGTGGCGATTCTAATTTTAATGGCTACAGTCTATGACCATGGGATGAACCCTAGGGATATACCACCACGATTTGTCAACGCCCACCACCTCCCATTGCCGCTCATCATCATCGTCCACCACCGAACTCCGCGGCTGGCCACCACCCTCGCCGACCATCGACCACCCGACACCGTCCCATTGGCCACTACCCTCCGTCACCATCGGTTTGTGGCCGATGGCAACAACAGGCGATGGGTGGCGAGCTAGCGGCTGATGGTGTTGGCATCCATTTATGGTTTATCCGATGGCCATAGATTGTGGCTATTGAAATTTGGATCGTTATTTACATGTCGCTCCCCAAAACATCAGTGACCCATGGCGGGGCGCGGGGGGGGGGGGGACGAAATTTTCAGCACATCCTGCGTACCATACAATTGTAGGGCCCACTATCGATTCAAGAGACATTGGGTAATGGACTCGGTACATGTGGGTAGTGGTCCCCGAAGCTTAGAACGTGCTTACAAGGTCTGGGGACAATGGACCCCTCGGTTGTATGGTACGCAACCCGGGTGCGTGCCGAGTATGGGTGGTACCACTACCAACGGCTGAAGGCAGCGGTGGCCATCGATCAGTTCATAGTGCATCAAAGTACGACAAACGTTAACGAATGCACACCGCATCGACGTTAGTCCTAACTTGCGTTTCACAAGTGTGTTCGAATAGTATTGCTCTGCTTATACTGTATGAATTATGGGTAGAGCAATTGCTCTTTAGCTATAGGATCCAATGGATAAAATTATATCCCTTAATTTTGGCTTATAGAGAAATCAAGAAGTCTCGAAGGCATTGGCATCTCACTACTACCTAAGAGTATCTCCAGCTGATGACCACTCCGTTGGGCCCCATCCAAATATGAATGGAATGATATAAGTTTTGTTTTCCAACGGATGACTCATCAGTGTGGTCTCTGTCTATGTTATGCAAAATGATCTGCAAAGATGCAAATTGTTTTTCGCAACCCAAAGATAGTTGATCAGAGTCGTGCCGACGAGGGAACTCAAAGTCGTGCCGATGAAAAAACTCAAAGGGTCATTGTATCTCTAAGATTGGAAGCCAGGAGCTTCGCACTGAGGAGGACAAATTCAATCTTAGAACAATGTCTTGCGTCTCAACCTAAACTATTTCCTCTTCCTTAATCTCCATACATATATATGCTAAATTACTTATTCTAGGTCGTACTAATACTACACAAAATTAGATCTTGTGACCTAAACATTGCATGCTATATATAATCTAACTTTAAGTTCTACCGATTAATCAAAGTGAATAGTTATTGTTGTTGATTTTGAAAGTTATCAAACATAGTTGATAGCATCTAATTTCATTGCCCTCTAAATCTGATATTTGCAACTTAATAGCCCTTTTAATTTGTGTCATAGTAATTTAAAACCAATATGTCATTTGTCCATGCATAGTACAAATGCATGTGTCGGCCGTTGAAGATGTTGTAAAGAATCATTGTTTCAATCACTCTAGATTTAATTCCACCGATTCACACCATACAATTATCAAAAAAATTTGAGAAACGGAACAAAAATTATTAATAATTTATTAAACGGAACAAAATTTGTATAATTGGAAAAAAAGGAATATTACGCCATCTCAAATGACGTAAAGTATTTACGCCATTTGAGATGGCGTAAAACTGAAGGGGCAAATTAAAATGCCGAAACTGCCCTTTCTTTACGCCATTTCAAATGGCATAAATTTCCTAGCGTAAAGTCCTAATAAGTTTTAGGATTTAGGGTTAGGGTTTAGGGTTTTAGGGTTAAGGTTTTAGGTTTTAGGATTTAGGGTTTAGGGTTTTAGGGTTTAGGGTTAGGGTTTAGGTGTAGGGTTTAGGGGTTAGGGTTAGGGTTAGGATTTAGGGTTTAGGGTATTAGGGTTAGGATTTAGGATTTAGGGTTTAGAGTTTAGGTTTAGGATTTAGGATGTTACATTGGCGAAGTTAAAAAATATTTTTTTTAGCCTAAACCCTAAACTGTCAACCCTAACCCCTAAACCCTAAAACCCTAAACCCTAAACCCCTAAACCCTAACCCTAAACCCTAAACCCTAACCCCCTAAAACCTAAACCCTAAACGTAAACCCTAAAACCTAAACCCTAAACCCTAAAACCCTAAACCCTAAATCTAAAAACCTAAAACCTAAAACGCTAAACCCTAACCCCAATCCTAAACCTTTTTAGGACTTTATAGCATAAACTATTTATAGGGAATTTACGCCATTTGAAATGGCGTAAAGAAAGGACAGTTTTGGCATTTTAATTTACCCCTTCAGTTTTACGCCATCTCAAATGGTGTAAATACTTTATGCCATTTGAGATTGCGTACTATTCCTTTTTTTTCAATTATCAAACTTTTGTACCGTTTATTAAATTATTAATAATTTTTTTTCCGTTTCTCAAAAATTTATGTACAATTATCTATCACAGACCGTACATTACTAGAGTGTTTTTGCTAATTCCTCCCCAACTAATAGGCTAATTATCAAAACCTTTCTCATTTTTCAGTAATTACAGGGACCTTCCTCAAGTACACAAGTGAAATACTTCATGTATACAACTAACCTATTAGTTGGTGAGGAATTATAAAATATATATATTATTACCCTATTGTAATGGATAAAAAATGATGAACAATACCTGGCTCCACCAAGAGTTTTGGAGCAAGACGCTCAAAAACCTGATGTGGCAATTAATGATTGGACCATACCCACTTGATAACATATAGGGTCTACTCCATAGCCTATAATGTGGGGCTCATATGACCACTTTAAACCTAAGGTTTTTTTTTAAGGGGGACTTTGTGAGCCTTATTAGGAGTTCGTTTTGAGCTGCAGCCCCGACCATCTTTTCATTTGAACTCAAACCTTTGTTGATAAAAATGCTCCTCATTTTATTTCTAATTTATGTTTAAGATGTCACTCCTTTTAAAACTAAGCTGAACCCCTCTCCCCCCCCCCCCCCCCCCCCCCCTCCGTTGGAACTACTCCTAATTATCGAACCCCTACCGTCATCGGACCTAACCGAACCTCCTAACCTAAGATTTATCGGCCATGGGATGAACCCCCCTCTCCCTCCCGTTGATGCTCAAGGCCACCTCCGTCTTCGCCTTCGGGCTCACGCCCGTCACCTCCTTTGCGAGAGGAGAGGAGGTATGGTGGTCTCGGGATTAAAAAAAAGCATAGGGTTATTTTTCCTAATGCTAGGTTAATTGGTCAGATAGGTTGGAATTCAAATGAAAAGTTTTACTGGGTTTATCCTAATGTTGTGTTGGTTAGAGGGGTCTTAGGCTAATAACACGTATTTTTTTTAATCCATTTATTTCATGACAGTGGTGGAGTATATTCCAATGATTGATTTCCCCATCAGCCCGTTGCTCCTATAACAGCTGGAGCGAAGTACTGTTGAAAAATGTTTTGGGCTAAGCCCTTAAACCCTTGACCCTACTTGTTAGTCCTTTCATTCCTTTCTCTCACAAACGGCATTGGTATTTCAAACCAAACTTTCAGACCAACTACTCTTGCAAAAAAATAATAAAAAAAACCGCAGTGCCAGGTGGCAAATCACAAGGGCCGCGTGGGTTTGCGCAGGTCGAGATGCAGAACGCCCCCCGTCCTCTCACCTGCTCTCAGTGCTCAGTTCCGCCCTGCAGGGAGATCCCACTCTCTTTGCTCCCTGCAGGCTTAAGGCATTAAAGAATGGCGTCGAAAAGACAGCAGAATTACACTGCCTCTCTCTCTCTCTCTCTCGCCCTACTCTTCACCCCCTCCCGCCAAAATTTGAAATCCTAAACGGTCCCCAAGTTTGAAACCTTTGAACTGACAATCACTGATGAGATGAGTATGTGCATCCCACTGACCACATGCATGCGTACATAAACAAAGACTTGCACCACCGGATCCGATAAAGAATCGGTTGGATTGTATGGGTTGTCGGATTCCGACCCCGGCACCCATGAGTACGTCCAGATTGAAGCGGCAGGCCGGGTCGACATCGGCGGCACCAACGAGGGCATTAGAATCTACCAGCAGAAACTAGCTACATCGGGATCCAGACGGCATGCAGCCTCCAGCTGAAAACGGCTTTCCTCGGAGATGGATTAAGTGATCCGGGAAGCGGATCCGAGGGATCCAACCACCCCTGAAACTGAAAGGAAAAGAAAAAAAAAAAAAAGGGTTTTACTTAGGCTGGCACACCTGCTCTGTCACGCTCAGAGCCGCCTTAATTAAAGGATGGTAAGCAGACGAGGCAGCGTTTAGGTGTGGCTCTGCTGGCCGGTGTTACAGTGGGGGGTGGGGGTTCAGCCTCTATCTTTCCCTCCCAAAATCAAACCACTTCTCAGCAGATCTGAGTTTGAAGTTTGAATCATTTTTGCACTTTTTTTTAAAGCTTCTCGATCGTTTAGGCGGCAAGAGTTAGTGTTTTCAACAGTACCATGCAAGAGAGAGAGAGAGAGAGAGAGAGAGAGAGAGAGAGAGAGTTGGGGCCAAATGGCAACAGAGCGAGCAAGGGAGAGCCCAGTCGAACTCGAGTAGAATATGATTCACATGTGGGGGTGCCTGCCATTGGACGGCTGTGATGCCGTCGGTTCTTAATCCGGAAAACGGGGGGAAGTCATTGAGAGATGGTGGGACGAGGTCCGTCAATTCGCACCTGGAATTAGTGATGGCACCGGAATCTCTCTTGGCGCTCAACCTAATTCGCCCTTTCAGTAGGCGTGGCAATGGGTCGGGTTCGGGTTCGGGTTCGGGTTGGGTTGAGACATGGGTATAAGGGTACAACACCCAAGCAGAACCCTACCCGTTTAATAAACGGGTCAAAAAATTAAACCCAAACCCGACCCGTATAATAAACGGGTTGACCCGACCTAAATGGGTTGGGTCGGGTTGGCTCAATAGAACCCATATAATATGGCCGTGTTTGATAGGGCTGGGTTGGGTTTGATCGAGTTAGATCGGGACGGGTTGACACAACCCATTTGGCAAACGGGTCAAGTTGGGTCAATCAGGTTATAAGTATAAACCCAAACCCGACCCCTTTTAATAAACGGGTCAGTCAGGTCAACCCATTTATGATCCGAACCCGTTTATGTCAAACCCAAACCTGCAAACTTCGGGTCGGGTTTAGGTTCTGGTTGGCAGGTCGTGTCAAGGATTGCCACCTCTACCTTTGAGTCTATGCATCCCCCCCCTCCCGTCCTGTTGTCGTCCATGTCCAATCGGCCACACTCCACCTCCGTAGCCATCCCAGCCACATCCAATCCCACCCCGCCGCCCCCTCTTATGCACTCCCTCCTCCTCCTCCTCCTTCCTCGCGTCGGAGTCCTAAGCCGTTGGCTTCCCTTCTCTCTCTCTCTCTCTCTCTCTCTCTCTCTCTCTCTCTCTCTCTCTCTCTCTCTCTCTCTCTCTCTCTCTCTCTCTCTCTCTCTCTCTCTCTCTCTCTCTCTCTCTCTCCCCCCCCCCCCCTTTTTTTTTTCTTCCTCCATCTTTTTTGCGTCGGAACTCTAAGCCACGAGCCCTCCTCCCCTTTCTTCCTCCATCTTCCCACCTGAACCTTAAGCCGTTGGCCAGCCTTGGTGGCATCCCGCCGACGCTGTATTGTGGCTACCCACCGAAGAGGCATCGGTAGGGGTACTTACCAACATCCCTATGATGATGTTGGCATGTACCCACTGACGCCTCTTTGGCGGGCAACCAACAACACAGTGTTGGCGGGCTGCCACCGAGGCTGGCCAATGGCTTAGGGTTTAAAAAAATCCTTATGGGCCCCTAAAATTTTATTTTTTTAAAAAAAAATCTTCACAAATCCCTCCACCCCTCAAGTTTTTAATTTTGGATTTTTTGGGTTTGCCACTAGCTATGAGTATTGTTTGGTTTGTGTTAGGGTTGCAACTTGGGCGGGTTGATGGGCCAACCCATGCCCAACCCAAGTGGTTGAATCCGCTGCTCAAGCCCAACCCAACTCAAGGTCGGGTTGAACTTCCTTAACCCAAACCCAACCCGTCGGATTGTGCGGGCAGGTTAACCGATTTCAACGTAGTAGAGGAGAAATAATCAATATATAACAGTTCATTTGCGATAATCATAAAGCAATTCTTTGCATTTTTATATAGGTGATGGTCCACCGTTCGATGGATAAATGCCCATTCAACAATGGCCATTAGATGCATGATAAATATCTATCAAAGCTCCACCACAGTACAACCTCAACTGGTATTCAACGGATGATCCAACAGATGGATTCTGATCATACTTATTAAATATTATATTATATTAAATATTATTTATTAAATGGTCGGATTTCAGGTTGGGTCAGGTTGTTTTTAATTTTGGATTTTTTGGGTTTGCCACTACCTGTGAGTATTGTTTGGTTTGTGTTAGGGTTGCAACTTGGGCGGGTTGAGGGGCCAACCCATGCCCAACCCAAGTGGTTGAATCCGCTGCTCAAGCCCAACCCGATCCAAGGTCGGGTTGAACTTCCTTAACCCAAACCCAACCCGTCGGATTGTGCTGGCAGGTTAACCGATTTCAACTTAGTAGAGGAGAAATAATCAATATATAACAATTCATTTGCGATAATCATAAAGCAATTCTTTGCATTTTTATATAGGTGATGGTCCACCGGATTAATGCCCATTCAACAATGGCCATTAGATGCATGATAAATATCTATCAAAGCTCCACCACAGTACAACCTCAACTGATATTCAACGGATGATCCAACAGATGGATTCTGATCATACTTATTCAATATTATATTATATTAAATATTATTTATTAAATGGTCGGATTTCAGGTTGGGTCGGGTTGTTTTTAATTTTGGACTTTTTGGGTTTGCCACTAGCCATGAGTATTGTTTGGTTTGTGTTAGGGCTGCAACTTGGGCGGGTTGAGGGGCCAACCCATGCCCAACCCAAGTGGTTGAATTCGCTGCTCAAGCCCAACCCGATCCAAGGTCGGGTTGAACTTCCTTAACCCAAACCCAACCCGTCGAATTGTGCTGGCAGGTTAACCGATTTCAACGTAGTAGAGGAGAAATAATCAATGTATAACAATTCATTTGCGATAATCATAAAGCAATTCTTTGTATTTTTATATAGGTGATGGTCCACCGGATTAATGCCCATTCAACAATGGGCATTAGATGCATGATAAATATCTATCAAAGCTCCACCACAGTACAACCTCAACTGGTATTCAACGGATGATCCAACAGATGGATTCTGATCATACTTATTCAATATTATATTATATTAAATATTATTTATTAAATGGTCGGATTTCAGGTTGGGTCGGGTTGTTTTTAATTTTGGACTTTTTGGGTTTGCCACTAGCCATGAGTATTGTTTGGTTTGTGTTAGGACTGCAACTTGGGCGGGTTGAGGGGCCAACCCATGCCCAACCCAAGTGGTTGAATCCGCTGCTCAAGCCCAACCCGATCCAAGGTTGGGTTGAACGTCCTTAACCCAAGCCCAACCCGCCGGATTGTGCGGGCAAGTTAACCGTTTTCAACATAGTAGAGGAGAAATAATCAATATATAACAGTTCATTTGTGATAATCATAAAGCAATTCTTTGCATTTTTATATAGGTGATGGTCCACCGTTGGATGGATAAATGCCCATTCAACAATGGCCATTAGATGCATGATAAATATCTATCAAAGTTCCACCATAGTACAACCTTAACTTGTATTCAATGGATGATCCAACAGATGGATTCTGATCAGACCTATTTAATATTATATTATATTAAATATTATTTATTAAATGGTCGGATTTCAGGTTGGTCGGGTTGTTTTTAATTTTGGATTTTTTGGGTTTGCCACTAGCCGTGAGTATTGTTTGGTTTGTGTTAGGGCTGTAACTTGGGCGGGTTGAGGGGCCAACCCATGCCCAACCCAAGTGGTTGAATCTGCTGCTCAAGCCCAACCCGACCCAAGGTCGGGTTGAACTTCCTTAACCCAAGCCCAACCCGTCGGATTGTGCGGGCAAGTTAACCGTTTTCAACATAGTAGAGGAGAAATAATCAATATATAACAGTTCATTTGTGATAATCATAAAGCAATTCTTTGCATTTTTATATAGGTGATGGTCCACCGTTGGATGGATAAACGCCCATTCAACAATGGCCATTAGATGCAGGATAAATATCTATCAAAGTTCCACCACAATACAATCTCAACTTGTATTCAATAGATGATCCAACATATGGATTTTGATCAGACCTATTCAATATTATATTATATTAAATATTATTTATTAAATGGTCGGATTTCAAGCTGGGTTGGGTTGTCCGGAACCTCTGCCCAAGCACAACCCGAATTGAAGTCGGGTTGAGATTTTTCAACCCAAGCCCAGATCATACAAGTAAAATCTCAATCCAAGCCCGTCCAAATTTTGGTTGGGCTCAGGTTAGCCCACTCAAGTTTGTTTGTGTCATGCGGCCCAATTTTCTTTAGAGCAATACGTGGGAACTACCACGTGACTACGTGTGCAATATTGTTTGGTTTGTCATACAGCCCAAAGAAAATTTCATTCTATTGTCATACAGTATTGTTCTCTCTTTATAAAAGGATTAAGTGAGAATATCCTTTGATTTCAATTTCTCTAGAAACTAATTGGTCAAACAGACCAAAATCTCGACTCGTTTCGTTTGCAGCCCTATCTGCTACTATGATCCGCAACCTGTACTCAGCCCCCGATTAGCGGGTAGGTTCCAGTAGTCTCTATTCCTGGGTGCCTCTATTTCCCTCTATTCCTTGCTCCCATGCGCAGGATCAAAATTCAACGGTGCAGTTTGAAAATGATTTATTTTTTTTTTTTTGGAGCATTCAAGGAAAGATCACAACAGATCTCAGAAGGCACCACAGCCTGGTGCAATCAACAAAGAGTCGCCACTTCGGCGGGAAAAAAAACCGCCACATCCCGACGGAGACACCCACGGCCTAAAACCGACACAAACATCACCAAACCGGCGAACAACTATAAGGACACCAGTCCCAAAACCGCCACACAAACAAGCCAACATCAGGGACAACATCCCACCACAAGCCTACATACCAATACAGCAACAAAGAAAAGAAGTAAAAACTACCCATCTAAAGGCCATCACAAGCCCAAAACCGAAGGACCGTGATGTAGCCGGCACCGCCGCGGAAAAGGACGCCGCCAGCCAACACTCCAGGACCGCCAATCCGCGCCAAGCAAGAACCTCCATCCACCATCGAGGTCGGGAGCCGTTGCAACGAGCCGAGGCGAGATTCATTGGACCTATACAAAGGCCTCTGCACCGAGTAGCCCAAGCTTTCGCACCTCGCCAGAGTTGAAGGGCCGCCGGACCTAAGGGGCAGCCGGAGGCAGACCGCCAAAACAAAATCCCCAAAACAGGAACAAAAACCCTATACACTCCTATTTACAGGGAATTGGAAGGGGGTAAGCCCAGATCAAGATCCCGGGAAGGATTCTGTCGAAGATCCTGGCCTCCCCGAGTACCATTGCATCTGTGCAAAACCCAGTTAAATAATGCCCCCCCCCCCCAGCGTTTAGAAGGGTTTTTTTTTTTAGTACAGATTGACCAAGTTTTCAGCATCCAGACAAATAGTAGTCAATAGTGAAGTGGCAAACCAAAATCAGCACGATAATCTCTTCAATGAAAATTTACCCAAATCATTTCAAAAAAATGTGTGAAGGTCCAAACCAACCACTGTACTAAAGATCATCTGGGAATCAGTTGCACACAAATCATAACTAATGGGTCACAATGCTTATTTCATGTGCAAAATGTCACTGCCTGAACTTACTTACCCACCAGCATTTCCCTTTCATCATCATAATTGGTTTCCAATAGTTTGGCTTCAACTTTCACCATGTCCATCAGAAGAATTACAATAAGAACCTTGAAAGAAATTGGCAACACATTCACAATAATGATCGTTCTCGTAACCACGTTGCAGACATGTTCATCAAGTTGATCATTATTCTTCGGGTCAACTTCATGGGAGTTTGTTAGATTGTCGAGCGCAACGTGTTGGATTATTATGAGCATCACCGACACTAGGTTTATAGTTGCCAATGATGAAACAAAAATGGACAAAGATTTCACAAATTTTGATTTTGTCTTCCTAGTCCTCTCCTTCTCACAACTATTCGGTTTCATTAAAGTAATTCTTCACTAAGATTGTAATTAGTTAATATATTATTTTCCAAATCTAATAATTGATCAATAATGCTAAACCATGGACAAAAAAAATTGAGGACAAGGATCTAAATATTAGTCAAACACTATGGGTGCGCTTGGCATTGGTTTTGAAATTTTAGTTTTTGATTTTGTAATACTAGAAACAAGTTTTGTGTAGAACTGGTTTTAACCTATCCAGAATCAGTTCTAGATTATCAACATTTGAACACTTGGCAATAAAAATAGTTTTGAGCACAAAATCAGTTTGCAGTTGCTTCATCTATCTAAAACATTCTCTTTATAAAATATTCTCTATAACATACTCTATACGTCATTCTCTTTATATAACATTTTCTCTACAATATTTCTCTTTCTACAACATTATATATATATATATATATATATATATATATATATATATATATATATATATATATATATATATATTCTCTCTCAACCTATGCTCTCTTGATAATATGTTCTCTCTAGCATTTTCTCTCTAAAATATTTTCTCTTTTACAACATTATTTCCGTAATATTCTTTCTACCTACATTCTCTCTATATCATTTTCTCTCTACAACATTTTCTATATAATGTATATTATCTCTTTACAATATTATCTATCTATAACATTTTCTCTCCACAATATTTTCTCTCTATTATATTTTCTCTTTCTACAACATTATTTATGTAATATTCTCCCTATATACTCTCTATGATATTTTTCTTTACAACATTATCTATATAATACATATTCTCTCTATAGATTGCTCTCCCTATAACATTCTTTCTCTATATATTTTTCTCTCTCTACAATATTCTCTCTATCATATTTTCTCTGTCTACAACATTATTTATGTAGTATTATCTCTACATATATTCTCTCTCAATGACAACATTTTCTCTCTATAACATTCTCTATTTAATATCTAATAAGATAATACTAAAATGGAAGCCTCACAAGGAGATTGTGACATGTGGCAACCACGTAACTCGGAAATGTAGAACCTCTACCCTTCAGTGTGAACGCAAAGAAATTACAATCTCATTAAACGTTGCATTCATTTATTTTTTATTTGGTTTATCTAGGGAGCGACTCACATGCGGCTTTTGGAGGTCATATGTTTCTTATCGGAGGGCTGAGCGAAGCCCGAGACTTAAACGTTGCATTCATTTGTTTTTTATTTGGTTTTCTCTAGGGAGTGACTTACATGTGCCTGTTGGGGGCCATGTGTTTCTCATCGGAGGACTGAGCGAAGCCCGGGCCTTAAACGTTGCATTCATTGGTTTTTTTTATTCGGTTTTATCCGCGAATCACATGCGGTTGTTGGGGGCCATGTGTTTCTCATCGGAAGGCTGAGTAAAGCCTGAGCCTCGCCCGAGGGGTCACACTATTTTCTCTATATGAGGCATATTGTCTCTTTATAAATATGACATTCTTTCTCTATAGCCTTTTCTCTCTTTACAACTCTCTACAATATTTTCTATGACATTTTCTTTCTACAACATTATTTATGAAATTCTCTCCCTATAGCACTCTCGTTTTAATATTTTCTCTCTACAACATTCTTTATTTAACATTTCTCTATATAATGTATATTATCTCTCTATAACGTCCTCTCTTTATATTATTTTTTCTCTCACAATATTTCCTTTATAACATTCTCTTTACAACATTCTCTATATAACATTTCTCAATATAATGTATATTATTTCTCTGTTATTCTTTACAAAATTCTCTCTATCACATTTTCTCTCTGCGATAGTATTTTCAACATTATTTATGTATTATTCTTTCTACCTATAGTCTCTCTCTAAAATCTCTCTATAGCAATTTCTCTTTACAATATTTTCTCTCTATAAGATTCTCTTACAATATTCCCTCTTTATACCATTTTCTCTCTCTCTAAAACTTTTTTTTATATCAACAATGTATTTTCTCTAAAATATTCTCTCTACAATATTTTCTCTTTGCAATAGTTTCTCTGTAATATATACTTTATTTACAATACTCTTAATTATTGTTTTGATGCCCTGGCTCAACAACCCAAAATCATAAATTTTATGCTTTTGGGTTTTGATGATTTTCAATTTTTTGGTTTGGGATAATCAACTTTCTAACTGGATCCCAAACACACCCAATACCTTGTGTCAAAACTAGTTTTACAAGTGGACCGGTTTTGACCCAAAACCAGGTGTCCAAAACCAATGACAAACACACCCTAAGTTATAAGATAACAATTTCACTAGACTGAACAATGAAAATATGGCCCCCTATCACAATTCACAACCAATGACTTAAGAAATACCCAAATAAAATCACATTGTCATCAAGTATTATGAATACGTGAATAACTGCTGAAATTCACATAATGAATGATTGTTGTCTGCCAAGGATACTAGAGTGTGAGCTATATTAGACAACACTAAGTCAGGTATTTTTTTTTAGAGTGTGCAGGTACATAATATGAGCTTGTAAAAAGGTTTTAGGAATAATGAAGTGTATGTGTGACCGTAAAGTCCGTAGAGTTTGCACGAATGTTTGGTATATTTTGAAACACTCTGCCTGTAGTTGAACAATTCAAGGATAAAGTGATAAAAAGGATCAGAGTTGTTAGAGAAGATTTAATGGAACAAGGGCATGGGTCATAGGGGTGAGGAAAGATGTTAGCCTTTTCGAGATGCCAATCTAGCTAGGCTTCTAAAAAGTCTAGAAGAGATGGTTGACCATAGGGGGAATCCGCATTGGGCCGAGTAAGCAATTAAGACTTTCTAAAGCCCTGAATCCTTATCTCGTGGCTTCCCTCCACTTTAGATAAGGATCGTTGCCGAGGTGTCACTTTTTCATGCGCTTTTTCAATTTTGATTATTGCGACTCTTGGAAAAACGAATCATTCAAGGATAGACTATAGTTGAAGACTCGTATAACCTATAAATATGGCCATAAAGCCCCATAGATGATCAATGAAATCTGCTTGAAGCTTTCTCTTAATTGATGCTGCAATTTGCCTTGGTGAGACGCTTTGGTCCACATGATGCGGTGCCGTGGTTCATCATGGTGTGATGCCTTGATGTCGGTGTGAAGTGAGACGTTTCCATTACTTGTATTTTGTCTTCGTTTTACCTTCAATTATGCACATCTAGTTCACTTTCATCTTTCCCTAGCCTATACCTCATCGAAACATAGATTGCAAATCTACATCTAATCCCTATAGAAACTCCAGATTTTCTGGTACAAAAAATTCTAGAGAGCAAGCCCTAGTTCCTCCTATCTTCCACAAATACTCCTTTGATTGGAAAATCCTTTCACACACATACTACCTTTCATCCCATCAAGTACTTTGTGATTCCGAAGACTTTCTCTGTTCAAAATTTGATCAAACTCATATTTGTTCCTCTGTTTCAAAACAGAACATGGTCCTTAAAATCCCATCTAGATCATAGTACCCGGAGCCTAGTCTTCAACGCCAAATTGGTATCATAGCTTTAAGGTGGTCACGATGTCCTACCAAAGTGAGTGATTCTATCAAAGATCTAATCACGGTCCCCTTTTACGTCATATTTTGAGTATTACCAACATTCCTACTCAATAAATCCTTCCCATGCAACACATTATGCTAGTGAATCTTGAACCATAATACCCAACTTATGGTCGTGCATATTTGTTAATGAATTATTGAAATTTATCCGTTGTTCGTGTCGTCCCTCTCCTCTATCACTGACCAGGGAAGAATCATGTTACGGATCTACCATCTTTACGAAAGCTGCGATTTGCTTCTATCGACAAGTCCTTTTGGGTGACATTGGTGTTGAAAAAAAAAACAGATCAGATAAAGTGCACATGCATATCAAGTTGTATAAAGGTGGAAGTCAAGCATAAATCAAATTGTGTCTCCTTAGAAGTTTCCCAAGACATCTGAATTTTAGAAGAAACTGTCAAAGAAGGGCCCACGAAAGATAGTGTTTTCGAAGAATTATAAATCTTACGTCTAGTATCAAGGTTTAAGTTAAGCAATCGCATCCAATAGAGCTCCCACGGGAAAACAATTAGTGGAAGAAATTTTCAATTCTGAGCCAAACTTCTTACGACAAAATATCAGGAGATCCAGTGACTGAAAATCAATATATATCAAAGGACGAGATATAAAGGGTATAACGTATGATCAGTGTTCTGAAAGGCTCAAGGCGCACATGAGGCGCAAAGGTCTCCTAGAGCCTAGGCGCAAGGCGCAAGTCAAGGCACGTGACTGATTGAAGTAAGGCGCATATATATATATATATATATATATATATATATATATATATATATATATATATATATATATATATATATATATATATATATCTTCAAAACATGCATAACTAGATTAAGAAAATAAATCTTAAGACAAACGATAAATTGAATAGATCGTTGTTGCAACAACACAAATGTTGTAGCCTTGTAGGTTTGAATTATGACTCTAAATAAGCTATTTAAAATATATTAAATCTTCAAATATGTATAGTTCAAATTCAATAACCAGTATAAGATATCAAATGTGAAATTATAGCAAACAAAAAATAAATAGTGAATGATTGAATGTGTTATTTCATCTGTGTGCTTGTGCACATGCTTCTAAATCAGCATGAAATGAGCAAATCGAGAAAGACAAGGAAACTCATTATATCTTGTAATAGTTGAAATAATATCAAAGTCATCAAATCTAACCCACAATTGCTCATATGGTCCAACCTAAGAACTATAACAAATAATTTTGAATGTAAATAATATTCAATCAATGTGCCAATATTCAGACTACTGTAATCATGAATCAAATCTACTTAATAACTTAATCATATAGCCAAAAATATCAATTGCAAACACATAATTGCACATGGTTTAACTAGGCGCGCCTTTTTTGCGCCTGGAGCCTAGGCTCGCGCTTTAGACCTAGGCGTGCACCTTTCTAACAAAGCCTGGCCTTGTGCTTTTTGAGGCGCAGGGGGTGAGTCTAGTTGAGCCTGAGCCAAGGCGCGCGCCTAGGCGCGCCTTTAATAACACTGCGTATAACTATGTAGTTATATTGAGTGTGTATTTCCTGACAGTACAATGGAAAACACTGTTCTAAAAGGCAGTCCGGGCGGCCGCCTAGGCGTTTTAGGGGGTTGGCCGCTCCGCTTCAGCAAAAAGCGGCACTGGAGGCGGGTTGAACAAAGGCGGGCGCCTAGGCGGTCGCACTGTATGCAATTGCTTGAGGAATTTTTTTTTTCAATGTATTGTGATGAAATGTTTAAGAAGCTCTTACGATTTTTTACTATATTGGTTCTTGTATGATATGAGTTTGGATAGAATTTGGATAACAATATATGATTGGTTGGAATTTGGGTACATCACAATAAAGTTGGAGTACAACTGTATTATCTGGTATACTCAAGTTAGACGGACAATCGGGTATAGGTATTGAGGTAACCATACCGAAATACCCCTACCCACCCAATCCCCTCCTCCCTTTTCATAAAACTTTTATATTCAGATCGGTAGTTTTGATGTTTGCATATGTAAAACTTTCTAATGTTGTTTTTTTTATATAGAATTATGAATTTATATATATACATACATATAGAATATATATAATACATTTTATATAGGTGGGCGCCCGCCTTTTTCTCTGGGCGCCCGCCTTCCGCCTTCCGCCTTGAAACCACTTGACCGCCCGTCTTCCGCCTTCCGTTTTTTAAAACATTGATGGAGAACATCATAACAGGTAAGCTTGCGATTATTTCTACAAATACTATAATTTCCAAGTCTGTGGCGCTTCCGATAATCGATTTTATTCTTGTTGAGCCCATTCTTACACTTACATTGTGACTACTCAACAACCTTGTCTATGCTCGTACTAGTACACTAGCTTCCTATTCGAAGAGAATCTTTAGGCACAGTTATTTGTGTCCTCGTGCCCTATCAAAGTTTGGAGCCACCACAATCCAAGGCTATTACTATCTTCTGGTTCAAAAATGAGTGCTAACTTCCCTAGCAAGATGAGTTTATAGTTTGGTTGTCGTGCCGACTTTGTGTGGGACTGAAAAACGACCGAAGTACAATATGTCCCCCCAAGGTGGGTCTTCACCACTAGGATCTTCGTCCTCGGCGGTACCATGTGTTGGCTGGATTTTGATCCCAGCTACACCTCACGTTGTGAACACTCCAGCCTACTCACCTGAGCAGGTTATGACCATGTCGGGAGCTCTGCCAACTTCCCCGATCGCTACTCTGACCTACAAAACAGAGAAACTTAGGTTCCCCTGGGAACCCCTCAGATACTCAAATCAATACTTGAGCATAGGGCGAATTTAGTAGATTCAGGTTTAGTCACTTAGAATGCACATCCCCATACTTGTTCTATGTGCCATAGTTTTTATACCCCTGAACCTTCGCAGTTGTCGCCCCTCTATAGTCTAGTCCATGATTCCAAAGGATCAGTAGCGGTTATCGTGAGAGACAGGGAATGATCTGCCTGATCTAGCCATAACGCTTGCACTATCTGTGAATGTCCTTACGCACTAGGATGGGTAACCGTGATCCCACCTCCAGCAAGATCCACATCAATCTACGCTCCTCCCAAGTCCCACATGTTGATCCCTTTGCCGCCCCTTAATGGACCCACTGGAGTCGTCATCTCCCTAAAGGAGTTGGTCGGTAGAGGCGACTCACCCCAACATGGGTTGGATCTGACCCGGATGAAGTCTTGCAGACTTGACCAAGTCAACGTCTTGATTGGGGGCCGACGCGAAGCTCACTAAAAATTGGAACCTGATCGGATTCCCTTCAGATGCCATATGTCGTCCCCTAATTGGTCTGTCAAATTCCCACTCACGCCATGGTAGTGGTGGCTACGATGATTCTGATCTTTACATCGATTGTTTTAACTACATGGAACTCAAGTC
This sequence comes from Chamaelirium japonicum, assembly GCA_947650365.1. Taxonomy (NCBI): domain Eukaryota; kingdom Viridiplantae; phylum Streptophyta; class Magnoliopsida; order Liliales; family Melanthiaceae; genus Chamaelirium; species Chamaelirium japonicum. The sequence goes on from OX393559.1 coordinate 32,391,961, forward strand.
GAGTTCATGCGCAGCAGCCCAGTAGAAGTAAATGATGTTTACTTGAGGAAAGGAAAACAAGAGAAGAGAAGAATAAACAATTTATGTTGCCATACTGCAAAAAATTCCACCCTTACGAAGACCTAGGCCCCTCAAATCCATAAATTGAGATCTGAAAGCTTACCAAATTGAAAACAAACTTAGGCTTTAGCCAAAACAAGCCAACCACTCCCTTATAGAGCTTCAACCAGATGGCCTAAACACCACAACAAAGAGAACAAGCCAGTCGGACCTTTGGGAGGACCCCAACTACCCGGTCTCATAGCCGACTATCACAATGAGTACTTCCTATACTCGTCGGTCCCGGTGGGTCTCTAGAAAGTTCAGACCAACTGGCTCGCAAATCCTATAGTACTGGGTAATCCAATCAGACTTTCTATAAGTCTCATATCCTTGTCACTTTGCTTCTAAAGGGCCTGACCCCTCCCATTAGATAAAGATTGTGGCATGGGAATCACTCTTCTAGTGTTTTTTTTTTGTTTTTTATTGTTGTAACTTAAAAACAGATAGAATGACTACTTTTAGAAATTAATGAATGAGAACCTCACTGGAGGTGTATTTGGAACAACCACAATCTAGGGATTGACATGTTTACTATCGTTCAATTAAAATATCTGAAGTGGATGAGGCTTTGAAAAAAATGCATAAAGTGAAGCACTGGGCCCTGATGGGTTATCAATTGAAGTTTGAAAAATCTTGGGAATAACTGAATTAATTTGGTTAACTGATTTGTATAACAAAATCATGACAAAAGGGAAGATTCCAAAGGATTAGAGAAGTATTATGAGTAAATGTGATGTTCAAAATTATTCTAATTATTGAGGAATTAAACTTATGAGTCACACCATGAAATTATGGGAGAGGGTGATGGAACAAAGATTAAGAAAGATGACAAGATTTCGAAGAACCAATTCGGATTTATGCTAGGCTATGAAGCACGGACACTTCACCCGCCTCCCCGTACCCGTGTCGGACACATGTCGGACACGGACACGGCTCGGACACGGCCCGGACACGTGTCCGACACGGCCCGACACGGCTCGATTGGGTTTTAAATCGATATGGGCTTCGGACACGGGCTGGGCCGGACACGGGCCGGACTCGGGTTGGACACGGATGGATCCAAATGACGTTTTTTTTAATTCTGTACCCGACCCGACCCGACCCTAAATAAATAACCCACCGCGAGATCAGGGCTGAAAGACTGAAACGGTGAAACCCTAGCGATCGCCCTTTGCTCTGCTCTGCTCGAGATCGAGCGATCTCACCGCCCGACCTCGCCGCCGAACTCGCCGCCGAACTTGCCGCCAATCTCGCCGCCGACCTCACCTCCGACCTCACCGCTGACCTCGCCGCCGACTGCAGGTACTCCTTTCTCTTCCTCTCCTTTCTCCTTTTTTTTTTTTCCTGATTCTCTTCCTTCTCTTCTTCCTCTTGTTTCTCTGCTTCTGCTTCATCCTTTTCTCCTTCCTCCTCTCCTGTTTATGCATTCAAAAACAAAAGAAATTTTAGTTTTTTTAAGAATGTTTTTTTTTTTAAGAATTTTTGTTTTTGAATGCAAAAACATGAATCAGTCATGACTGATTCCTGTTTATGCATTCAAAAACAAAAAACTGTGAGCATAATACAGTGAGCATAATACAGAGATTTTTTTTTTTAATTTTTTTGTTTTTTAATTGCCGGATTTTTTTTTAATACAGTGAGCATAATACAGAGATTTTTTAATTACAGTGAGCATAATATGTTTTTTTTTTTAATTTTTTTGTTTTTTAATGCATAGTCATGAATCAGTCATTGACTGATTCATGTCATGCATTTAAGAACAAAAAAACTTGGACTGATTCACTGTTTGTAGTTAATTTCTGGGCTTCATAAAAAAATATTTCTATAGTTCTATATTGCTTGTTAAATATGTCTAATTGTCTATAGTTCTATATTGCTTGTTAATTATTTCTATAGTTCTATATTGCCGGATTCATCATTGTTTTGTTAATTACTTCTATAGTTCTATATTGCTTGTTAGTAGTTAATTCGTAGTTGACACTAGTTGTTTGTTAGTTTTGTTATTGTTAATTGCATGAATTATAATTTCTAAGTTTGCTTCATTTGTAATTGTAATGTATTGTTAATGCCAAATTGCCAATTATGTTTGTCACGTTTTTGTAATGTATAATAATAGGAAAATGGATCAAGAGAGTTTCGCATCTACCGGTGCCGGTGGTAGTAGTCATACTCCCCAAGATGAAGATCCTAGTAAGCCTCTTTGGCGGTTTGTGACAAAGATAGCAGAAAAGAAAGAAGGAGGGGGAAATATAACGTTCCGGTGCATCTTTTGTCAAACACAATTCAAGGGCTCTTATTCTAGAGTAAAGGCGCATTTGTTGAAGATAGCCGGTCATGGAATACGGGGATGCATGAAAGTTACATCCCAACAAATTCAAAATATGCAAAGGCTTATTGAACAAGCAGAGTTGCAGGCGAAGAATGAATTGCCCAAGCAAGTCCCTTTGCCATCTTCCGCTTCTACTCGATCTTCGGGTGCAAGTACGGGAACAGGGGCCCTAGGCATCACGTCATTTAGGCAAGAGAGTTTCGAGCCAAGGAAGAGGAAGACTGGTAGCTCCGCTTTGGAAAAAGCATGGAACATTGAGTGTCGTGATCAATTGCGAGCGGAGATTGCTAGGATGTTTTATTCGGGGGGCTTACCGTTTCATCTTGCAAGGAATCCATATTATGTGAGTTCTTATATCTTTGCTGCTAATCCCGCCAACGCGATCAGCGGCTTTGTCCCTCCTGGGTATAATATGTTGAGAACCACTTTACTTCAAAAGGAGTGAGCAAATATTGAGAAGTTGTTAGAACCAATCAAGACCACTTGGAAGGAGAAGGGAGTAACAATTGTTTGTGATGGTTGGACGGATGCTCAAAGAAGGCCTCTTGTGAACTTCATGGCGGTGACGGAGTCCGGGCCTATGTTCTTGAAAGCTATCAATTGCGAGGGAGAGTACAAGGACAAGTTCTACATTGCTAATTTAATCAAGGAGACTGTTATAGAAGTTGGGTCTCAAAATGTGGTACAAGTTATCACGGATAATGCCCCGGTGTGTAAGGCGGCGGGGATGCTTATCGAAGCACAATGGCCCCGCATCTTTTGGACTCCATGTGTGGTCCATACTCTTAATCTTGCATTGAAGAACATATGTGCGGCGAAGAATACAAAATCCAATGAGGTCACGTATGATGAATGTAGTTGGATAACTATCGTTGCCGGGGATGCCAGTGTTATCAAGAATTTTATTATGAACCACTCTATGAGGCTAGCAATGTTCAATGAATTTGTGAAATTAAAGATGCTCGCAATTGCCGACACACGCTTTGCTTCTGTGGTGATCATGCTCAAGAGGTTTCATGACATAAAGCGCGGTCTCCAAAATATGGTGATTAGTGATCAATGGGATTTGTATAGAGAAGATGATGTGGGGAAAGCACAATTTGTCAAACAAAAGGTGTTGGATGACTTATGGTGGGACAAGATAGATTATATATTATCTTTCACCGAGCCCATCTATGACATGTTGAGAGTTGCCGAAATGGACAAGCCGTCTCTACATCTAGTGTATGACATGTGGGACACAATGATTGAAAAGGTCAAGGCGGCTATATATCGATATGAGAAGAAAAATGAAGGTGAAGAATCAAGCTTTTATGAAGTGGTCTATGATATTTTGGTTGATAGGTGGAACAAAAGCAATACTCCACTTCATTGCTTAGCGCACTCATTAAATCCAAAGTAAAGTAGTAAACTCTCTAATCTCTAATTCTCTATTTTATTGTTGATAACATCATTCAATAATTCAAATTAATTAAGCAATTTATCTTTTACTTTCTTTAGGTACTATAGCAAGGAGTGGCTTGAAGGGGCTTCAAATCGTGTAGCTCCTCATATGGATGTGGAGATCTCGGCCGAGAGGAACAAATGTATTAGAAGATACTTTTCAAGTCCGGATGAGCGTCGGATGTTGAATGTGGAGTTTGCAAAGTTCTCGGCGGCTTTGGAAGAATTTGCGGAGTATGATTCTTTGCACGATAGGGGAGAGATGGATCCAAAGATTTGGTGGGTCGTGCATGGGGCTTCTACACCTACACTCCAAAGTTTGGCTTTCAAGCTTCTCGGGCAACCTTCTTCCTCTTCGTGTTGTGAGAGGAATTGGAGCACCTACTCGTTTATTAATTCAATGCGGAGGAATAAGATGACTCCGCAACGTGCCGAGGATCTTGTCTTTGTTCACAACAACCTTCGTCTTCTATCAAGGAGAAGCCCACAATATTTGGAGGGAGAGACGAAGATGTGGGATATTGGAGGAGATGCATTTGACTCTCTCGGGGACATTGGAGTTCTAGAGGTTGCGGAGTTTTCACTTGATGAACCCGATTTAGAGGCGGTGCTTTTTACGGATGAAGGCGAAGACGAAGGAAATATTGGAGAGGACACCATCATACTTGGGGCAAATTGAAGATCTTTTTTCATTTGCGTTTTGGATAATATGGAAGAGGGATTATGACATTATGTTTATGTTTTTGTTTTGTAACTTTTTGTTGGATGTTGTTTATCTATTTTGGACCGTTTATGTTTTGTTAGGATGCATTTGCGGAGTATGATGTTTATCTATTTTGGTTGTCTATTACTCGTTTTAGTATGATATGTTAGATGATGTATTTTAGTTTCTACTTTCTAGCATAGTATGATACATTAGATGGACCGTTTAGTTTTTAACTTTTTATGAATGGTTATGTCATCTTATATATATATATATATATATATATATATATATATATATATATATATATATATATATATATATATATATATATATATTGCCGTGTCCTAGCCGTGTCGTGTCCTACTTTTTTGAGAAAATGCCGTGTCGCCGTGTCCGTGTCGTGTCGTGTCGTGTCGCCGTGTCCGTGTCCGTGCTTCATAGATGCTAGGACGGTCTATAATGGAGGCTATTTTCTTGCCGAGAGCCTAAGACAATTCATGGAAAGATTTAGAGAAGAAAATGAATCTACATATAGTTTTAATCGACTTAGAGAATGCTTATGATAGAATACCACACTATATAGTTTGGTGGACTTTAAGAAGGAAATGGGTGCCTTATAGTTATATTGAAGTGATTGAAGACATGTATGAGGGAGCAATTACGTATGTCAGAAGTAACTGTGGTGTCACAAATTAATTCCCACTAACTGTGGGACTCCACCAAGGGTCAGTTTAAAGCCCAAATCTTTTTAATCTTGTCATAGATGAACTCACTGTTAATATTCAAGAAGTACCATGGTGTACGTTATTTGTAGATGATATAGTTTTCGTCCATGAGAGAATGATAGGGTTAAATGCTAAATTGGAATTGAGGAAGACTGATGTAGACAAGGGAGGCATTCGAAAAAAGTTGATCCTTATTTTTAGCTGGGCATGAATTTCAAGGGAGCAAAACTAAAAAAATTTGGTTCATTATGTAGTTCTTTTTAATTTCGAGCACTTTTGGTTTTTGGTTCGTATCGATCTGACACTTAGAACTCAAGTTATTTAAGTTTCTTTGGTTGGTTAACTCAGATGCGAGAGTTATGTTTGCACCAACTTCTATTAGTTAGTTCATTAATGAAACAAGTACACACCGTAGGATGAACTTATCCAAGGGATGAGACCGAAGGAGGTTTAAGTCGCGACCGAAGGCCAAGATTGCATTGCGCCAAAAGAGGGGCCTTTAAACCCTAGCCACCAACCCACTCGCTTTCTCTTCCCGTAGCCTATACATATGTGATTTCTCGGGATTCGTGCCACAATCTCTCCCTCTCTCATTCCTCACATCATCTCTCCCCTCCTTTCTTTCTTATTTCTTTATTTGTTTTGTCACCTTATTTGATTCTACCATCCATTGGCTCATCTTAGTCGATTCAACGGGGCTATCCATGAAACCCTAAGTGCCTATTTGTTATATATCACTTAAAAATTTTGAGCGAGAAAAGATAGATTGGGATAAATTGAAGAAGGATAAATCCTTGCAGAGTGTCATCTCTCTTTACCCTCCTCATTGATTCTTCTTGCTTCTCAGTATCTTCTCATCCATGGCTTCTTTCCTCATCGCCATCTCATCTTAATCATTGTGATCGATCAACTTTAAGACGCTTCTACCATGAAGATCGATTCATCTCATCTTTTAACCTTTGTCTTCTAGTTCACCATCTCCCTCGCAACCGCTTCATCTACTATCAAGAAGGTTTACCGAGGAATCCGGTGTCATCAGGGCATATTCCAAGGCATATTGATATCATCCACGGGTTATCTAAAGGGCGATATTGATTCCCTATCTTTTTCATCTCGTTTTTCCCATCATATGAATCGTTACTCGAACTTTTCTCTTGTTGTCCATAAATTCCAGCAATCCTAAAACGGCCAGTCACTTCTTTGGTCGTCTATTAATGTCCTTTGGCTCATAACTAATTTGGGTTTATCCTATAGTGTTTTGTTTGCATGAATATCATTTATCTCTTGTTTTCCTCTTGCTTGCCATCGTTGTTATGCTATTAATCTCCCATCTTAATGCATAGTTTCTAAAATATGATAGAGCATCCTCGATATTCAAAATTATTTTATCATCGCACTTGGGGCTACATCAAAGACTTTGGAAGATAATGACTTAAAAATAAGTCGAGCTAAAAAGGAATATATGGAGTGCAATTTTAATACAAATAATAATGATAATGAAGACCATTTTACAATTGATGGCCAAGAAGTACAACAATGTGATTGTTTTCGGAATCTTGAGTCTATCATACATAAAAATGGAAAGATTGAAGATGATACCACGATATATCTGATAAAGTTAGAGCATGTTGGATGAAGTGGAGAGGCTCGGGGACCGTTATGCGATCGACGCATGCCTTTAAGACTCAATGGTAAATTGTACAAGATAACAATAAGACCCGTTATGTTATATGGTTCAGAATGTTGTCCCTTAATCATGGATTGAAATTTCGATCGAAATACCAAAATTTCGGTAAAATATTTCGGATTAGATCTCGACCAAAACGAAAGGTAGTTGTGAAACTAGCCCCGGAGCATTTCGGTGCATTTCAGTGTATTTCGATACATTTCAATGCATTAATTCGAGGTCGGTGCATTTCGGACATTTCAAAATGTCTCAGGCTCATGTATTAATTCAGGAAGACAGTACCTTAACCAATCCAGTAGTGATAAAAGGAAACAATTAATAGTTTTATGGCTTATGGTTTTAATATCAACGAAAGGATACGCAAGCTCAAAAGGGTGAATTATAATCAAGGTTCTAAAAAGCGCTAGGCGCTAGTCGGGCGGTGGGGGGCCGCCTAGCGCCTAGGCGGCGCCTAGGCGTTTTGCCTTTTTTTTAATTATTTTAATTATTATTTTGATATTATATAATATATATATATATGTTTAAAAATTAATATAAGTTCAAAATTATCCCAAACCATTATTTTAAAGAACAAGTATATAACCATAATTCAAGATTGAGTGATTAACAAGAACAAAAGCAAACATGGTCCGCCTGGCCAGCCTCAGCCCGCCTGGTCCGCCTGGTCAGCCTCAGCCTGCCTGGCTCGCCTGGTCCGCCTGGCCAGCCTCAGCCCGCCTAGGCGGCCGCCTTGCCCCGCCTAGGCGGCCGCCTAGCTCCGCCTGGGAGCTTGGCCGCTTTTCTGGAGCGCCTAGGGCCTAGGCGAGGCGGTGGGGGGCCGCCTAGCGCCTAGGCGGCCGCCTAGACCGCTTTTTAGAACACTGATTATAATGATCAAACCAGTGATGTGGAAACCCTCAAAAGCGGAGGCAGATGATTGGACACCCGAAAAGACCCTAGAGGCAATATCAGGGTCGATGGCATGATGGATGGGATGCCGGAGTGGCCAGGCGGCGCGGCGGGATGTCGCGAAGCCAAGCGGGTCGCAGGTGGGGCCGACGGGGTGCACACGAGCGGGCACCGACATATTAGCACACATGGGCCCAAAGAGCGCAGCACGTGAGCGGGCATGAGGTCGGGTACGGGCGTAGGCTCCAAGGAGAGAGGGGGAGAGATGGGGAGAGGGAAACAACGCGCAATGTGCCCCACGAGGATGATGGAGATGATAATGTTGGTGATGATGTCAACGAGGATGATGACGACATTGACAATCCGTTGACGAAGTTAAGATCTCGAACACGAACCGAAATATAGATTTTTGGCCGAAGCCTGAGGTCTCTGCCCTCAATGGATTATCTTACAAGAAACCCTCGGAGAAAACTCTTCTGTTCATTCATTCATTGCATAATAAAAATTGAGGGCTACATGGGTATATATATAGTGTCTCCAACAAATCCTAAGGACAAATGGACTGAAAAACTAAATAAAATGTCCTTACAGATTGGACTCACATAGTGCAGATTTTTAGCCCATTTAATACTCCAAAGAAGCAATAATATATAGTTAAAATAAAAATACTAAATAAAAGGGGCCCAATAAGACATGGTCCAACTACTAGGCTTCATCTCCAAGCCATAGCCCAAGTACATGGAATGTCCTCGTTTAAACTCGGGTTGAATCCGGTCAAACCTGATCGGTGTCCCCACCACTTGTTCAATAGTATCATATCCTAGGGAAATCCAGACTCACAAAGCATCTTCCATCTGAAGTAGGACAGCATGAGACCTACTACTTTAGGCTATCTTCAGTTTAGGAAGATATAGGAAACCATGCCATGTTCTACGAACAGAGTTGTAGGTCTGAATGTTTTCAAAAGGTGTACAACTAATGTATGTGAAATCACACGAAACTTTAAACGGATGCTAGGACTTATGGAGGCAAGTATCCAATTAAAAGGATTCATCAATCAGACAACTCCTCCGGGATTTAAATCACTTGAAAATACACTTGCTCTAAAATTCCCGTGACATAGTTTTGGATAGCAATGAAGTAGGACGGCTATAGGACTCGAGTTTATGCTTGTGATGGATGTTGGATGATTGTAGATGCAAGGAGAGGGTACTATGGGAAGCTAGAAAACAGAAAAACAAGGTGAACAAAATAACGTGAGACATAACTAGTGAAGTAACATCATACACCATCCTCAAGACATTGTACCAAACAATTCAAATGACGTCGAATCATGGGAGGGGCCAAGGTGTCATACCAAGGTGGAACTGCAGCCGCAATTGAGGGAAGCTTCAAGCAAATTTCATTCAACCATAAATCTAGTATGGAGCTTTGAGACCCTATTTCAAAGTTCATAAAGGCATCCAATCACTCCACGTAGTCTCATCCCTAAAGGATATATATTTTTAGAAAAAGCAATCCCCATAAGAGTCCCAATCATAGTTGTCAAGGCGAGGTTAGGCGCCCCGAGGGAGCCTAGAAGCCTAGGCGCGCCTAGGCATGGCCTTATGTGCATAGGCATCCTCAAGGCACGAGTATATATGTATAGTCTATACTTGCAGGTATATATGTAATAGGCAGCAATATAACACCTTACTAACATGAAATTGAGCATATTCTAGTCAAATGCATGCAACACAATGACACATACATAGTATAAACAAGTAAACAATAAGAGGGACAAATAGAATACAAACACTTGCTAACATTAAATTGAACATATTCTAATCAAATGCATACAACACAATGAACACATAGTATAAATAAGTATACAACAAAATGAACAAAGAAGATGGGGGCGGGTTGAGTTTTACTTAAAAAAAAAAACAAAAATCAATGCCTAAACTAGGCGTGCGCCTAGGCCACCGCTTAGTGCAGTTCGCCTAGGCGCATTGGGGCCTAGGTGTCTCCGTGCGCCTAGGCGCGCGCCTTGACAACAATGGTCCCAACCATTCAAGTTTAATGATAATTCGTAATACCCATTACTCGTGTATATATTGACTGTCAAACCAACCCAAGACCTAATCCTATTTGACTTGAAACTTCCATAATCCAAGAAACTCCTAATCAAGGGCTCTTAACACTTTTCTTCTATAGTAAGACTCCTAAACTTTCTTTACTAGAAAAATACTCTGACTATAAAATAAGAAACAAAAGCAATTAACACTAGGACTCCAATATCCCTCGACTAGGACTTAATGGCTTCCTCAGAAAAATTTTCATTAACTTGGCACCTTATTTAATATAGGAATCCAAATTTAAATTGGAATCCCAATTCATAAAGGGATCATAATTGAGTAGGAAACTAGGAATCCTGACTCATCAATAAATACTATTTTAAGTAGGATTTATATTCAGAGTAGGAATTCCATTCTAACTGAAATCGTACACTGTTGGGAGTACTCATCCCAGCCACCATGCTACTGCTTATAAGGAAGCACCCGGTGGTAAAGATCCACCCTAAGACCACATATTGTACTGAGGTCGTCTACCGGAGTGTGACCTAAGCTTGCTGATGAAGTAAACGCACCACAGTCTCACACCATAATGGTATCCAAGCAGTCTCAGTCTCAGATGTAGACAGCAGAAATAAGGATATGCATGTCAGTAATTTCCCACATTTGACTATGCAATGTCATGTGCCCGTAGTGAAGTGAACTGCAAAAGTGATCATAACGTCGGTGCACGAATAAAAAGGGCAATGCAATTCAATAGTTAGAAATGTCACGTCCATGGAAGCAGTAATGTTGGCAACAACAATGTGTAAACTGCTCTGTTTAGTTGTTCCACAGTTGCACTATGTAGAAGTAGAGACATCTTCTCCGTAGCTGTGGATGGTTGTGAACAATCTTCCCTCATGATCCCATCCTCTAATACATCTTTAAATTTAGTATCTGGTTCTAAATCCAATAGTTCTTTAGTAGAGGTTGAAGTCTTTGGATATCAATCAGCTTCCTCTAATTAATTTTCTAGTGGACGTTCTGCTAGCATTGATGATCCCACTACAGGCTTGCAAGATTCAAGATCCTTCACAACATCTTTCTAGTAACAATATTGATCGTAAAATTAGGACCAGGTGCATCAAAGAACGCTTAAGAGTGATATCAATATAAGAGACGAGAAAATGATTGAGATGGAAAGTGTATTTAAACAAAGTCTAGGAAGGCCTCGACAAGGAGAACACTTAGACATGCACGGACGGGTAGGAAAGCTTGAGCTGATGTCTTGAAAATATCCGCACGGATGTTTTGAAGGACATGAAAAGGCAATGGTCGAGGGCCGGCTCTATACAAGTTGAGCCCTAAGGCGAAACATTAAATGTGACTTTTTATATTAATATAGTGTAAATAAAGTAGCATTAAGATTTTATCTTATATGGGGCCTTAAGTTTTTATTTTGCAAAGCTCTCAGACAGTTTAAATACATTGGGGCCTTCTTTCCATATGAGGCCTTTGGTTATTTAAGTGGTTTTGAGCTTTGGGGGGACCTTCTTTCACATGAGGCCTTAGGCGACCGCCTTAATGGCCTTATGGTCGAGTCAGCCTTCGTCGGTAACCTTGATCAAATTAATGATGAATAAAGGATATATAAAAATGCAACGCCAAGTAGATCCAACAAGTCTTGTTTGTTGTTTTTATTTCTTGCAGATACATGGTATTAGTGGTCGATATGTTCAATTGAAGCTTTGCTTTAAGTGGAGAATGTTGAGACAATTTAGATGTATAGTCAAACTTGGCGAACAGGAGAGATTCAATGTCTGCTATTTGGAAAGTCTGGATCTTGCCAAGGAGATTTATCAAATCAATGGAAATATTTATAGGTTCGTAATTTAGTAAGTACATCATCTCGACAATAAATAAGAGCTTCTCACGTATCAACTTAGATTCATATAAAAACAATTACATGTTCTTTTTCTTCCACTAAAATGAAACAACAGAATTGTCATGTGCTTGAATGTTCAGAGATCGATGAGCACAAAGATGAATCATGTTCTCCAACTTCTCGAGTCATCAAGAACATGTAAACACAGATGTTACAGGTAAAAGCATTCCGTTTCCTTCAACGGGTAAAAAACACACTTGAGCTCTATGAAAAAAGTTCAAATCTGAAGCTTAAAACTACACGTTAAATAAATATGAACTTCATATCACGCAAGAAATGTCATGGACCTGAACTTAGTCGGCGGCACAATGGGGCCACAACCTGCCAATGCTGCTCATCCCCGTGATACCTTGGCATGGAGGCTCAGCTGGTCCCTGACCTCCAAGGGAGTCGCCGTCTCGTTCCTGATCCTCTTGATCTTGGGGCTTGACAGGCCCCTGTGAGTGAACCCATACATCTGAATCACCTGGTTGTCTGCAAAATTGAAGGCCCTCTCCATGCTGCCGAGGCACCTCTCCACGGAGTAATCCCCATAGCTGCCGCAGGGCTTGCAGCCGACAAAGTGGGTGACGAAGGGCCACCTCTCGTCTCCGAGCCCGGGGTGGTACTTCTCCATCATCTCCTCATAGCGGTCCACCAGACCGGTCCAGAAACCGTGGAGGTAGTAGGAGTTCTCAACGAAGACCTTATCGCCCCACCGGTCCTGCTGGGACACCAGGAGGTAGATGAGGGCGGACTGGTCGTCGGCCTCGAACGCCGGCCGTCCCTTGAGGTTGGCAGTGAGGATCCGGCCGGCCTCGTCCCGGATGGGGCCCTTGGGGCCCATCGGGGCCCAGGCGTCGAGCAGGTCCAGGGACCACTGACAATTGCGGAGGAGGAAGCTACCGGTGTTGAGCGCGATCCAGGAGTGCTGCTCAAGGAGGTCGGGGTAGCCATGGATGACGAGGTTGTGGGCGTCATAGCGGACGAGAGGGATCTCGAAAGCCATGTCAGTGAAGAGGGCATCGCTATCCATCCACCAGATCCACTCCACCTCCGGGTGGGAGAGCATGAGGCGGCGGAGCAGGGGGAGCTTGGCCCAATACCCGGCGAGCTCCCGATCGAGATGAGCCATGTTGTAGACGATTTCGATCCCATGGAGGCGGCAGTAGTCGATCTTGTTCTTGGTGGATTTGAGCAAGTAGTGGTCGCCCATGGGGTTGTCGCAGGGGTTGGGCGGTGATCCGGTCACAAGCAAGATCCGAGGTTTGCCGCCGGCGATCTTGCTAGGGAACCCGGGATTCTCGCTGAGCCAACGCCTCCTCTGCTCGTTCCAGTCGGAGATCTTCGCCCCGAGGGTGTAATTTGCGGCTGCCGTCGAGTTTTGCACAGCCAGAGATGTGGAGTTGGCGGCGCCCGCGGCGATGAGGGCGTCGTCGTCGTCGTCGGGGTCGGAGTCGTAGCGGATCTCGCGGAGGATGCGCTCGATGTCCTCGACGACCTTCTGGTCGGAGGCCGCATCCCCGCCGGCGCCGCCGAGGTTGCCGACGCCAATGGTGCCGCGGAGGACGAGGATGGTGATGAGCCCGCAGAGGACGGTGACCTTGAGGTTGTTGAAGGTCTTCTGGATCTTCCGCCGGCGAGATCCGCCGGATCTGGCGGTGGGCAGGAGGCCGCCTCTATCCCTCGCCGCGGCCGCCGCCGCTGCCGCCGCCTTGAATTCCTGAGCCATCCGATGATAGCTCTGTTTCACAGAGAGACAAGGCCCTGGCCCTCTCTTGTATGTTGTCCAGCCGTGACGTGGGTTCGACTACTTCGTTCGCATTTGCAGCAGGAAAGCTGGCTGGCCGCCGTGGCCGCTTCGCTCCGACAGAGATAAAACTCGAAAGGACACGTCGCAGCATCATCAGGTAAGGGCCTTCTCGGCCCACAGAATTATTGAGCTTTCAACATGTGTTTGCGAGACCACAAAACCCAAATAAATGAATCAAGTTGGGCCTTGGTGAATTTTCAGGCTTCGCTTCATGGGCCCCAGCTACAGACAACTTGAAGTACGGGTCCGCACCCGTGGAACTAGTGATGGCACCCCCTTTTTTTTAAATTACCTCTTTACCCTCATCACCGATCCAGCCGATCGCCATTGATATCGGCCCCATCCCCTCCACCCCAGCCTCCTCTGCCGCCTCCATTTTCGACGACGTCCTCGGGTGCCCTTCTCTTCCTCTTCCTTCTCCTCCTCGTCCTTGCTCATTCTTTCTCCATATTCCCCACGCCAAAACCCAAGGCCCTCCTCCCTCCCTCTTCTTCCTTCATCTTTCTTGCACTTGAACCTTAGTTGATGGTCGATGTTAATAGCAACATGTCGACACTGTGTGGGTGGCTGCCCGTCGAAGCTACATCGATGGGTACGTACCAATATCATCATGAGGATGTCGGTAAAATACCTCGCCAACACCGTCGTGGATCAGTCACTGGCACAACGTTGGCGGACTACCACCGAATCAGTTAGCGACTTAGGCTTTTCATCTCAAACGGCCTGTGGGGGATGCTAAGGCATCAGACCCCTCGGCTTTTTTCTCAAACAGCCTGTGGGGGATGCTAAGGCATCAGAACCCTCAGCTTTTATCTCAAACAACATGTGGGGGGTGCTAAGGCATCAGACCCCTCGGCTTTCATCTCAAACGGCGTGTGGGGGATGCTAAGGCATCGGACCCCTCGGTTTTTTTCTCAAACGGCCTGTGGGGGGATGTTAAGGCATCGGACCCCTCGACTTTCATCTCAAACGGCCTATGGGGAATGCTAAGGCATCGGACCCCTAGGCTTTTCTGTCTGTCTTGGGCTTCACGCGGTTGCGTTACCTTTGACTTTGGCGTTGCCTTGGGAGTCATGTTACGTTGTGTCCCATCGCTTGTACCCTTTTTCGATAGTGTTATGTCCCAATTCAGCGGCTCGATTCTTGAACTTTGTCGCTTCTTCTATCCAATCGGCTATAAATAGATGGCAGGTTGGTGTCATCATTCATCTTAAGTCGTCGTTCCATGGCCCTACTTTGGCAGTTCCTTCTTCTCATTTTTGAGGTGGTCGATCCATGCCTTGGCCTGCTTCGTCAGAGGAGAGCACGTAACCGGGCGAAGCCCGAACCTTCAGCCTTCACCCTCCATGGCTGATCTTATAAGGCTCTGCAAGCTCTTTCAGCCTCCACCTTCCGGCGCGCCAAAGGACGAAGTCGAAGGGATGGGGATCCAGATCGTCGAGGCTGACAGAGGAGGGTTGCGAGAGCCGCAAGAAGAGGGGCTTTTGGCCCTAATTCTTTTTTCTCTCTCTGCTCCTAGCTCCTCCGTAATGAACCAGTTGAGCTGGAGCTGAAATACCTCGAATGGCGCGGGGAGCTGTTGCCGAAGTTCTTCAGGGAAGTGCTTTCTCGTTGAGACGAGATGAGTTCCTCTCCTGCTGTCGACGCGGAGCAGCACTGTAGTCCGTCGGTGGCAAGGATCCCCTCCTTTCTCTAGTGTGGAGGAAGTGAGGACTTCGACGAACCTCAATTTAAAGAAGACTTCACATCCTCCGAGACTTTGTACTACATCTTTGCTTTAAACCCTATGTAATGAACTTGCATGCCCAAACTCTTTTTGTCTCGTTTAGACCAGTATTACATCTTCTGCTCCTTTAGCACGAGACGTCGATTGGAAGCGGTGTTTAAGTACTTTTGTCTTGTCTCTTCGATGCTGAGTTGTATTTTGGGCTTATTATCCTCCATCAAGTCTCAGTGCCAGTGAGAAACTGTCGTTCGGACTCAATGCGCCTTGACCGTTTCATCGGGTTGCCAAGTCAAGACTCGAGCTTGTCATCATTCATCAGGTCTTAGCGCCAGTAAGAAACTATCATTCGGACTCAATGTGCCTTGACCGTTTCATCAGGTTGTCGAGTCAAGACTCAGACTTGTCATCATTCATCAGGTCTTAGCATTGGTGAGGAACTATCGTTCGGACTCAATGTGCCTTGACCGTTTCCTCAGGCTGCCGAGTCAAGACTCGGTCTTGTCATCATTCATCAGGTCTTAGCGTTGATGAGGAACTATCGTTTGGACTCAACACGCCTTGACCGTTTCATCAGGCTGCTGAGTTAAGACTTGGGCTTGTTATCATTCATCAGGTCTTACGTCGGTGAGGAACTATCGTTCGAGCTCAACGCGCCTTGACCGTTTCATCGGGCTGCCGAGTCAAGACTCATGCTTGTCATCATTCATCAGGTCTTAGTGCACGGTGAGGAACTATCATTCGGAGTCAACGTGCCTTGACCGTTTCATCGGGCTGTCGAGTCAAGACTCGGGCTTACAACAAGCCTGCCACCCAGGGACAACTTGACTAAAGCTTCGGAAGAAGGATTTTGAATGCTAACGAGCAAGGTCGGGCTTCAATTCTTACACACTTAGGATTTCCGAGCAACGACTCGACCTCCGGCTCTAAGAAGAGGCCCGTCGGGTCCCTCTCTAGGCTGTGAGGCTGACCCCCTTACTTATAAAGGTGGATTTGCCACACGGTGGGCGACAACCCAACCTAGGCTTTGATAAAATCGAGGGCGTCAGATTTTTCTTCTAAAATCACAGGAAAACATTTCACCCATCCATGAAAGAAAGCATCTGCGCCAGCCGTGGAGTCGACTAGCTCATCAATTCTAGGCAGCGGGAAGGAGTCTTTAGGGCAAGCTTCGTTCAGATTCGTGAAGTCGACGTAGACCCGTACCTTCCCGTTCTTCTTTGGCACAACGACAACGTTGGCGAGCCAGTCCGGGTATTGACTTCCCGAATAAAATCGGGCTAGAGAAGTTTGTCGACTTCTTCATTTATGGCATCTCTTTTGCGATTAGAGATGTGCCGCTTCTTCTGCTTGACAGGGGTCATATTTGCCTGGACAATCGATGGCACGTAGCCTCCGAGTTGACCCTTGTCATGTTGGTGTGACTCCAGGAGAACACATCATAGTTTGTCCAGAGATACTGCAGTAACGAAGCCTTTACCTCTGGCGACAGGGCGCTCCCCAAATAAGTTCGTTGTAGGGGGCTCCCTATTCCTTGCTCAACCTCGTCAAGAGGCTCAATCGAAGGCGACCTCGCCCATTCCTTCATGAGCTCTTGCGCAAGGGCGAGGTCATTCCGTAGCTGCTACCCCCTCTGGTAGCATGGTTCAGAAGAAGATCCCCTAACACGAACGGCCTCGATCTGCGTGCGGGCCGCTACGTACTGGTCTCCTCTTATGTGGAGCACTTTTTCCCAGCGTGGAATTTCAAATATTGATGCTTGGTCGAGGAGACGACGTCCATCTCATGTAGCCAAGGTTGGCCCATGACAACGTTGTAGGGTGTTTCAGTTTCTACTACGATGAACCGGACCTGTCGAGCTACAGATTCGGCGACCACCGTCAAGTTGATCTCTCCCACCACCTTCGCGGACTCTCCGGCAAAGCCAAATAATGATGTACTTGATGGCTCCAACTGCTCACGAGTGAAGCCGAGTTGGTGGAAGGCCCGAAGAAAAATCACCTACACGAAACCCCCCGTGTCCACGAGGCATCGGTGGACGTTCCAGCTTCTAATCATCAACTGTATCACCAAAGGGTCCTGATAAGGGAAGGATAACCCCTGAAGGTCTTCCTTGTTGAAAGTAATGCTCTCGAGGTCGTCCAGCATCCCAATCTCCTGGGGGATGTGGATGACGTTGTTCACGGATTGGACACTGAGAACCTCCTTGGCTCTCTTCTGCATCGAACCCACGGAGAGGGCCGGTCCTGGCCTACGCCCCTAAATCATATTCGGCTGGGGAGCTGTCCGGGGGTCCGACCGTTCAGGCGGCAGGGGAGCCCCCAGTGCGGCTTTTCTTCTCCGAGGCGGAGGAAGTGGTAGATGATCCTCTGTAGCCCGACCAACAGGGTCAGTCTGTGCCACAAACTCTTTGAGGTGTCCTCTCTCGATGAGGTCCTCCAATTCGTGCATCAGGGCCTAACAACGTCACATGTCATGACCCTGACCTTGATGATACTCGCACCTTTTGTTTTGGTCCCTCCCTCTAGTTATTCCTTATGGTGCTGGTGCTGACCAATGAATATACTTTTCGTTTCGGATTTGTCGTAGGACGTACTTCATCCGGAGGGAGAGTGAGGATGGTAAATTTCCTGTTCCTCCCCTCCATTGGCCCCGGTCGCTCCGGGTATTTGCGCTTGGCTCCTTTTTGCTCGACGACTCAAGGTGGCCAGTCGCCGTCTTGATCCCATGCTGTTGGGGTGCAACAGGCTTAGTAACTTGGGCATCCTCTTTCATACGGATGTAGCATTCTGCCTAGTGGTACAACTCCCCAGTATTCAGGACGGGCTTCTTGACTAAGGAATTCCGAAAAGCGTGGCCAGGCCTCAACCCACTCTGGAGCGCCATGGCCACTGTCGCGCCCTGGCCCGTCAAGTCATCGATGGTTAGGACCTCCGTTTTGAAGCGGATGGTGAAGTCCTTCAAGGACTCGCAGGGCGTCATCTGAAGGTTAAACAGGGAATCAATTCCCTTAGGATGCCTTCGGCTGCACTTGTACTGGTCCAAGAACTAGCACGCCAGGTTAGTAAAGTTTTAGATGCTGCCCACGGGTAGCCGGGAGTACCATTACAGTGCGAGCCCTTTAAGGCTTTGTTGGAACATCCTGCACAAACTTGTCTAACGAGTCATACGGGTTCATCCGATTCTTGTACTACAAGAGGTGAGTGCACGGGTCGCCCGACCCATCGAACCTCTCGAATCAAAGCGATCGCCAATCATGGGGGAAGTGGGTAGCTAGTACTCTCGCGGTGAGGGGGTTCTCCACTGCCCCCTTAATGGCTTTTTGCGTCATCAGGTCCACTCGGTATCCAAGTCCTTGGACCACCAGATTTACCAAGTCCTCCTGGTGCAAGTGAGGTTGCTCTTCTAGAGGCGGTGTTGGTGTCGGGCGTTGGGGGACACGAGCAGGGATCGCAGGGCAATGGGTCGGCCCTGCCCCGCCCTCTCCTCGACGTCCAGAGGGTCTTCACTCGATGGTGACGATCCTCTAGAAGGTGATATGCCAGTATCGCCTTCTGGGACTAGTATGAATCGCACTCTATCGTGAGTGCAGGTTCAGGGCCGAGACGGTCCCATACGTTAGGACGCAAACCGCTAGGCTCTACCTTCCTTCCTTCAGGCTAAGGAGCTTGGCGAGTAGTTGTGTTCGTTCGTCCTGCCCGACCCCTCAACATATCTTCGATCACGTCGGTGATCAGAGCATCTAGCTGGGGCTCTTGGTGGCTCCTCTTCGGTGCGTGGTGATCACCAGGATGACCTCTCCTGGGATTGGCTTCTGGTCGGAGTCTTGGATCAGTCTCGGGCCTCACCATGGCGCGCCCGCTGGTCCGCCCATCGGTTGACTTGGTTTTCTTCTGCCAAGCTCTCTATTCTCTCGAATAGCTTCTCTTGGTTGGCCAAGAGCACTTCCAACAGTCGACGCGGGGGAAGAGAGACATGAAGTCTCCGTTCCTCCGCACCAAGGTGAGTCCCGCTGCCTGAGGGCGTGTTGGAGGAAGATACCGGGGCCAATGCCTTCCTCTTGCTCTAGCAAGTCGTCACCATTGCTTAGGGTTGTCAAAGATAAAAGAGGAGAAAGATGAGTTAAGATCCCACAGACGGCGCCAGAGAATGTGAAGGGGGGGGGGGGGGGGGGGGGGGGGACCCGGCAACCACACCCGATCATCAAATGGAGCGGCTCGCCTCCACCTCCTTCCTGAGGTACCTGCAAAAAGGCCGAGGCTCTCCTCCAAGCCAAGGCCCCTCCGAAGCTCAAGTCAGGAAAATGAGAAACAACGAGAGAAGGACCAAGCATGGTCAAGGGTTTGAGAGTGAGAAATTGCTTACTTGTCCATGAAGGGGCGGGGTTCTTTTATTGACCTTCTCATGCGTGTCTTGTGCGTATTGCTCATGATATTTTCTCTAAGAATCTCAGGATGGTTGTGTTGGATCTTTCCTGATCGGACACCCCTTCCTTTCTTTCGAATCCCACAGACGGCGCTAAAGAATATGGAGGGAAACCCGGTAGCCACACGCAATCGTCAAATAGAGCGGTTCACCTCCACCTCCTTCCCGAGATACCTGCAAAAAGATCGAGGCTCTCCTCCGAGCTAATACCCCTCTGAAGCTCAAGTCAGGGAAGTAAAAAACAACGAGAGAAGGTCCAAGCGTGGTCTAGGGTTTGGGAACGAGAAATTGCTTACCTGCCCATGAAGGGGTGGGGTTCTTTTAAAGACATTCTCATGCGTGTCATGTGCGTATTACTCGCGAGATTTCCTCCGAGAATCTCGGGATAATTATGGTGGATCTTTCCTTATCGGACGCCCCTTCCTTTCTTTCCTTCTATGCTCCCGTTGATCGTGGGCCCCTGATTAGTCATGGGCGACCCTTGATCTTTATGGATGTGATTTCATCGGGATCGTCCAGCCTAGCGAATCCCCTGAAGTTCGTTGAGGCCCTTAGGTCGTTAAGTGTGCCTTCCAATCTTTCCTTGCCAAGGGGCAACCCTCCGTCGCCTATCAGATCGGTCTTCTCGGGGTCCGGGTTGCCAGGCCAGGTCCACGACCTGCCAGACCTTTTTCCCCGACCTGGTTCCTACCGCGGGGTTCGGATTCCTTTGAACCCTCTCCAGGGCTTACCCATTGGCGGCGCAGCCCATGGACCGGATCGGGCTCGGTCCGACCGGTCTGGTACTTCGACTCTTCAAGCTGGGCCGAGTCAGGCGGTTCCATTGTACACTTGTCATCATCTAGTCGGCACACCGGAAAACCCCTTCTACACCTCCATTTCATCGAGCATCTTTATCAGCTTCCTTTCAGTCCCCTGAGGGTAGCAGATAATTTCACTATTTGGGGACTCAAATTTTAGGAAAAACTGAAAAATGGTTTATTCGAAGGATCTTCATGCATTGGTCCGCAACATCACTAGAAGGATTGTAGGGGTGGAAGCCCCATATACTCCCCTTTGCTCGACAGATTGCACTACTCACTCTAGTCCTTCAGTCAATACCCTTGTATTGTCTTTCTAATTCATGGCTGCCCCAATTAGTGTTTCACACGATTGATTGAACGTGAAATACGTAGTTTTTTGTGCACCAAAAGTTATTCTACTCATGGACTCCACCTTATAAAGTGGGACAAGGTCGACCAATCCATCAGGGGGCTTATGTCAGGATTGGTGTGTCCTTTATACCAATTTTAGTATGTCCGACAATAATAAGACATTGCATTTTTCAAAGTGCAACTCTTCTTATATGAACCACTAGTTCATTAAGGTGAGCTCTAGGTGACTCGGGTATTTGGATGAGATCCATACACACATGATCTAATTTCACTATACACACCTTAGGGTTTAGGGTACATGCTCGGACGCCAGTTGGGTTGGCTTTTGTAGCCCCCCCCCCCCCCCCCCCCCCCCAAGCACCATATCACAACCGCCTGTCGGGGCACATGATTAGTTTTTACTGATAATTAATTGTAAATTTTTAATATAAAAAAATTGTATAATTTTAATTGGATACTTGGTGAGGGTATATAAACACCAACCCAGCTGGCGGTTGAGTACCCTAAACTCAGTCGCGATTCTCTCGCAGTCGAACGCCAACATTGTTAACGTTTGGTACTTTTTCGACAAATATCTAGGTTTTATTTCTTTTTCACCAAAATCACTTATTAATATTATTTTAATCTCTATTACATTTATAACGAACATTCCACATATCAAGTCCCATCTGCAATGAATGTTCCGAACAAATAAATCTCGCTTACAATGAATGTTTCAAAAAAACAAGTCTCGCTTACAAATGAATGTTCCAAAGTCTCATTTACAATAGCTACTAGCATTATATAGTTTGATGCCATAAAAACAAATATGACAAAAACAATGGATTATAATTAACACATGAACTTTGATCAAAGTCTCAGAGGAACAGTGCAACACACATCAATCATTTGGACTTCGGCTTAATATTTGTGCATGAAGTTATATTGATAAAAACTAAGTTATTATTGTGCTAATACTTGAACAATAATCATTTTTTGATTCAAACTACTAAAAATCATGTTTATAAATTGTGTACACCAACATAAAACCTAAACTAAGTGAATGAGTCATTTTTTCTTGCATCATCTTTATAAATCATCATGATTTTATTCATGCATCATCATGAACGGAGTCAAAATTTAATGGTCTGAATTTCTCCTGAAGACCACTGACAGAGAAAGGGGGAAAAAAAGAAAACAGGTTGGTTGGAAGATGACGGTGGATTATGATAATGTTCTTACTTAATGTTTTACTCACGTTTTATCCTAAGATGGTCCGAATGTACATAGATGCAACGAAAAATACTAGTAACATGGAGATAGCGCCTAGGTCCTATGCGCAAGTTTACTTTTGTCCACTAATGGGTATCATGCACATCGTGGCCGTTGATTCTGCATCGCATGGGCTTTGGTGCTACCGGTACATTATTGGCCTAGGAGCTTCTAGTATGTTACTGGCCATTTCCTTACGAGAGCAAAATAGAACCCCTTGATGTGAGCTTGTGAGTCGTTTCACAGAGGTCAAAAAAGTAATGTTAAAAATAAAATTGTTTGGCTTGAGCAATTTGTGGGATTCCGTATTAGTTTAGGGAGAAAAATTATCAAAACCAAAGACTGTCCAACTCTGGAGTCCATTTTTGCTGCCGGCTCTGTTTGTTGTGTTTGCTTCCGGTCCAATCACAATGTGCCACATTGTTCATTTAAAGTAGTATATTGGGGATTACATTTGCTATCGGACTTGCTTTTCCCATTATGTCTCTTGGAAAAGACGATACAACACACTACAATTGGATCGGAAGCAAATGCAGCAAATGGATCCTGTAGCAAAAATGTACTCCCAAATTCGGATTCAAATCCAATAACAGACCCAAAGTTTGACATTTTTGAGAAAATATTAGTGAAACAATTGTAGGGGTTGAAGCGGTGCGACACATCTCACTAGGAATGACAATGGGGCGGATATAAAAATTAATTTTTAAGAATTTTGAATTGGGCCATGTGAAACCCATATAGTTTACAATAGGAGTTTAAAACATGAACTCAGCATGAAAGGGGGGATTATAGTTATCTGTGGATGTTGACAACGTGGTGATCAAAATTCCGAACTGAATGTGATTCATCTGTCGGGTACCTCCATCATGTGATTCACCTGAGTGAATCGGACGGTTCTGAGATGCATGGATTTGCCACGTCAGCCAATACAACAGTCCCTCTGAATATTTTCTCCTTAACGGGACCCTCCGGAATCTGTTGATGGTTTGGACACGTGTTTAGAGCATTTTCTAATTTCTTTTGAGCGCCCTCAGTTGAGTTTGACTTTGCCCCAGGCCAGTAATCGGCCGGCAATGATCACAGCCGTGGGATGCAGAAGCAACGGCCATGATTCATAAGGGTATTTTCGTCATAAATGGCTGCAAGTACAGCATAGCAGCTGCTTCTCGGTCGCATGGCTGTCATAGTTACCGGCCCATTTCGTGGCCATTTTCATTAACTTGAGTAGAGTCGAACTCCCCTCAGCCTCAGGTACTTCCCCACTGGACTCAACCATCTAAATACTAGGGTTATTTTGACTTTGCCCCCCAAACTTTGCCTTGAATTAGACTTTACCCCCCATTTTTCATTAATTAGAGTTTACCCCCCAAAACTAACTGTTCCGTCAGCTCACCCAAAGAAATAAAGTTTTGACTTTTGAGTCGTGAGCTGACGGAACAGTTTGGTTTGGGGGGTAAAGTCTAATTAATGAAAATATGGGGGGTAAAGTCTAATTAAAGACAAAATTTGGAGGGTAAAGTCAAAATAACCCTAAATATTATTATAAGCAATCAGGGCTTCTGAACCGAACGGATCTAATCAAACGAGGCCGTACTTGTGCTGAACCGCAGGGCATCCCACCGGAGGGTTCGGCTCGTCTCTCTTCCTGGGTGCCTCTAGTCCCGAGTATCCATTTGTTCATGCGCTGGATTGGGCTTCAACGGTGCAGATTGAAAACATAAATTTACAACCGGTACGTTGCATTTGTACGGAAACCCAGTCGAAGATTGATCTACACCGTTGAATCATAATCACGCGCGTGAGAGCAAGGAATCCAGGGGAATGGAGGCACAGGAATAGAGACGAGCCGAACCCCCCACCGGCGGTGTAACAAATCCCAGGTGGTAGGCCCCGATATAACAGCGGGAAAACGGCTCACTTGCGGCCCGCCACATGGCCCAAACGCAGCTTGCCGGCCGAAATCCCAACCCCCTCTTCAAAACCTCCCCCCCTCCTAGCCGTCCTCCGTCAGTCGGTCTCCCAAATCCCTCTCCATCCCCAGCCCCGCGTGGCCGCGACGACCTACAGAGCATGAGCTTCGATTCATCGGACCGGTCTCGCTCCGGCTCGGAGACCGTCTCGACCGGTTCCACCGGCTCGGGATCGTCCTCCGGCCCTGCCAACAAGCCCCACGCCGCCGGCGATCCCTGCCTGGACTTGATCCGGCGCCTCGGATCGGACCTCTCCATCTCAGACCTGCGGTTCGTGCAGCGGCTCGGGAGCGGGGACATCGGGAGCGTGTACCTGGCGGAGCTGAGGTGCCCCGGGGCGGAGGGGTGCGTGCTGGCGGCGAAGGTGATGGACAAGGAGGAGCTGGAGGGGCGGAACAAGAAGGGGCGGGCGCGGACGGAGCGGGAGATACTGGACGTCCTCGACCACCCGTTCCTCCCGAGGCTGTACGGAGCCGCCGCGAACGAGCGGTGGTCGTGCCTCCTCACCGAGTTCTGCCCCGGCGGGGATCTCCACGTGCTCCGCCAGCGCCAGCCCGCCAGACGGTTCGACGAGCAGTCCGTCAGGTGTGCGAACGTTAGCAAGAGAACCTTTTTTTTTTTTCCTTTGATCACTTGAGAAACGTACTTCACTGCTGAGAAATACAAACATGCAGGTTCTACGCAGCGGAGGTGGTGGTGGCCCTCGAGTACATCCACATGATGGGTATCATCTACCGCGATCTCAAGCCCGAGAACGTCCTCGTCAGATCGGACGGCCACATCATGCTCACCGACTTCGACCTCTCCCTCAAGTGCGACAGTGGCACGGCCACCCCTGCCCTGCTCGTCTCCGACCGCAACCCCCTCCCCACCGCGGCCTTCGGCGATCCCTCCTCCTTCGCCGCCGCCGCATCCTGCATCCTCCCGAGCTGCATCACCCCCGCCGTCCCCTGCCTCCAGCCCAAGGTCAGGCGCCGGAAGAGGCCCGGTCGCCGCGGCCGGTCCAGCGTGGAGTTCGTGGCGGAGCCGGTGGACCTCCGCTCCATGTCCTTCGTCGGGACCCACGAGTACCTGGCCCCGGAGATCGTCTCCGGCGAGGGGCACGGCAGCACCGTGGACTGGTGGACCCTGGGGATCTTCATCTTCGAGCTCTTCTACGGGGTGACGCCGTTCCGCGGGGCCGATAACGAGCAGACGCTGGCGAACATCGTGGCAAGGGGGCTCGAGTTCCCCAAGGAGCCGGCGGTGTCGGCCGCCGCGAGGGACCTCGTCTCCGGGCTGCTGGCCAAGGAACCTGAGAACCGGATGGGGTCCACCATGGGGGCCACGGCGATCAAGCGGCACCCCTTCTTCAGCGGCGTCAACTGGGCGCTGCTGAGGTGTACGGTCCCACCGTACGTCCCGCCCCCGTTCAGCAGCAGTAACAATAGGGATCTGTCGGACGACAGCTGTCCCGGTACGCCGGTGGAGTACTATTAGACCCCTGCGACCGATTCGTATCGAATGAGCCGATTCTATGGTTCGTATTTTTTTTAGATAGGTTAATCGGCAATTAAACAAATCGGCAGCCGTTTATCGGCCGAAAAATGTCATTTGGGTTGGAGTGTGAAGGCTTTCGTTGTAGAGAGATAGTGAACTGGTTCAATTCCTAATTAGTTAATGGGTGTCTCTCTTTAGTTTTGAAGGGAGAGGGGCAACGTTGAGTGGGCCACCACCGCTGCCTCGGGCAGTACGTAGCCGCTCCTTGTGAGCACGTCCCTGGGTTCTGGCCCTCCTGGGTTTGACATCCGTTCTCCGCACCGCTCGTAAGTGCAGATAGGGCTGCAAATGAACCAAACTGTTCATGAGTAGCTTGAGTAGTGATATTGGCACATCAATATTTACTCTCCAAACACCGTTTGAAAGTTTTTTTATTATAAAATTATTCCCAAGTAAAATGATCAAAACGTTCATTTTTTTTTCCTGTTCGAGACATGTTTGGCTGACCAGGGCCGAACAAGATACAGTATGTTCGGTCGACCAGAGTCAAACAATGTATAGTATGTTCAGCAGACCACGATCGAACATACTGTACTATATATATTTGGGTGACCGAATGTATTGTACCATGTTTGACCATGGGCGGTTGAACGTACTGTATAATGTTTGCCTCTGGTCGGCTGAACGTAAGGTTTGGATGCCGGTAGACGACGACGGAGAGAAAATCGGTGGGGGAAAAATCTACGATGCTTAGGCCGGGGAGCTTGGCGAGGGCCGGAGAGCAGAGGAGATGGAGGAGGTAGGGTGTTAGACGGAAAGAAAATCGACGGGGGGAGAAACTTACGATGCCTGGGCGGGGGAGCTCAGGGAGGGGCGGAAAGCAGAGATGAGCCTTGTCGGAGCAGTTGATGGAGGAGGTAGGGTGTTAGGGTTTGGATGTGTGTGTGGAGTAATTTGGGAAAGAATGGTAGTATAGGCTTTTTTTTTTTTTTAATTGGAGGTGTGGAATGAGCAAATATATAAAATTTTAAAACTGGGTGGCGTGTGAAAAGTATTTGGCGTGTCAAAAGGAATACTTGGTGTGTCAATAGCCCTACTCGAGTAGTTCACAGACTGCTTTGTAAAGGCTCTTTCAAGCCTGTTTAATTACTATTTGAGTCAAGCCTAAGCCTAGAGTTTAGGCTCGTTTGATAAACAAGGCAAGCTCAAACATACTAAAGTTCGGTTCGATAGGGTTCGTGAACATGTTTGTTTAGCAACCGTTAGAAAGCTTATGAACAAGTTCATAGATGGCATAAAAATAAACCAAATATATCTAGTCAAAGATTTGACTTAAGATAGAGTTCATGAACAAGCTCGATAAGCGCTCGTTTGAGCAGGTTCGTTTATTAAACGAGTTAAGGTCAAACAGACCAAAGCTCAACTCGGCTCGATTACTAATCAAGCCAAGCCCAAGTTTGAATTAACAACCAAACTTTTAACCAACCAAGCTCAAACATATCAAAGCTCGGTTCGTTTGCAACACTATATACAAAGTGATTCTCGCACTCGTGTGGCACGTCCGTGTGTGGTGTGGCATCTTCTGTGGGCTAGGCCTATATCTGATGACACCCCATTATGTATAAAAAAACAAAAACAAAAACAACATTGAGTAGGCCACACGTAACATGTGCGGTAACTAACGTTGAGATATATATATATATATATATATATATATATATATATATATATATATATATATATATATATATATATATATATATATATATATATATATATATATATATATATATATATATATATATATATATATATATATATATATATATATATATATATAGAGAGAGAGAGAGAGAGAGAGAGAGAGAGAGAGAGAGAGAGAGAGGTTTTGGGTTGTGGTGAGAGAGAGGGAGAGAGGGGCAACTTTTTGTTTGTGGTGTATCCTAAAAAAAAAAAGTTTTGGGTTGTGGTGGTAGGATGGTGAGCGAACCAGGTAGGACTGATACAGAGAAACAATTAATGAGCTATTCAGCGTTGTAGACTAGCTTTCGGGCTATTCGTTTGCACTTGGTGTCCCGTATCTAAGTGTGCTTGGTAGTGTGGTGTTTTTGGGTTAAATGCAAAACACAGTCGGATCACTTTCGACGGCAGCACCTCTCCGGGCATTGCCACCTCCCATCCCCACCATCGTATTCGGCAACAACATACTTAGACGCCTTCGACAATAAAATATTATGGAGTGTTTTGTTTTATATATATAGTAATATCCGTATCTATCGACCCTCGGACGGTCGCTTTCAATGGCATCACTTCCCCGTCCGCCTTTGGCGAAAACACTGTAATAACAGTTATACACATATTTAATTTACATAACCACACATGATAACATAGTTATTAAAAGAATTACTCCATAATTTATTATATTTTATTAAATTAAAAATTCAACAAATAATTGCTTCATAAATTATTAGATTATCTTAAATTAAAAAAAAACAAATTTATGCATGGTTTATTATATGTATTGAACTAGTGCATGCCCGTGCCTGTCGACATTGCAGCGGGCCTCCTTCGACGACAACACACCTGAATGCTTTTGGCAACAAAACACTTTTGACGACAACACCGGCATTCATAGGGACGCCCATTTCCTCGCCCGTGCCGATTGGCACGAAGCGGGCGCCTTTGGCACGGCCAACTCATTCTCTCCCTATAATTGATTAATCACAGTTGTCTCTATTCGAACGGATTCCTCGAGATCGACCCGATGGTTTGGGGCGACCGAAATTTCAGCAAGCAGGTTTATAGCCATTGATGTGAACAACGATCACGGGATGAACGGTCATGTTTAGTGCAGTTTAAATGGGTCGGGATTTGAAACCAAGGGGAGAGAGTTGGTTGACGGGAAAATAGATATCGTGCGTTGATTTTTTAAAGAATGGTTAGATCTATTCAGTTTATTTTTATCCAGTCAGCTTGTCCTAGTGAGCTTCTGTTTTGTCTAGTCAGCACAAAACCGACGTGCCATGTTATATAGATAAGAAGAGGATAATGATAATTACTCCATAATGGTTTTGATGCATTATTCACATAACCAAGTGCCTCTGGAACGTTTATCCAACAATGACTTCATACAGTAACTAAAAAAATTAAAAAAATTGTTTATAGTTTTTAAAAAATTAATTGATTTTAGTAAGAGAATTTACATATGTTAACTAACCATTCCTCATAATACTTTCAACAATGCCTTCATACAACCTCGGTAACATGTCAGCGGTGTCGATTTTTCTCAGCTTGCTATCGCATCACCTCTACAAATAGTAATCTGGTAGCTGGCCTCGATAGCCTCTCGTTGTCACCACGTTTCTACAGCTTGCAACCGTACTTTCTCTAAAAGATTTCGTCGGGTTATCATGATCCCCTCTTCTGTGTAAAAACTACTATAAGTATACAAAGTTTGTACTAATAAATATATTTTTTAAAATTTATATTAATTTAAATATAAATTCTGTTTTGAGACGATTCCACGTCCTTAATATGTATCGAGATATTGTAAATGTGTTAGAATATAAAATTTATGATAGTGATGTATAGATTATGTATGTGTCATACGTATCATACTGATGTCATAAATATATTATTTAGTCATAGTAAAGATGTGTCTGCCATAAACAATAAATATGATAGTATAACTAAATGTGCAACAAAAGAATAAAAAAAAAGAAGAATACCTCATCAATGATAATTGCAACCCCTCTCCCTTCTATACCGGGAGATGATTAGTTTGGATTAATCTATTAAGAGATTGGATCATACAAAAAAAAAATAAAATTAAAAGAGATTGAAGCAAGAAAAGTCAAAAAATTAAAACTAATATCAACCATGATAATAATGAAATACCAAATATATTAAGATAAACGTATAGTCTAACTAAACGTGCAACAAAAGAAAAAAAAAAAGAATACCTCATCAACGATAATTACAACCTTGCCCTCTTCTATGCCGAAAGATTCTTGGTTTGGTTCAATCTATTAAGAGATTAGATCATGCAAAAAAATCATAATTAAAAGAGATAGAAGCTAACAAACGAAGTAAAAATAATAAAACTGATATAAACCATGGTAATAATAAGATCATTCTCCACCATATTGATTTCCATCGCAATCTCGTGAAAAGTGGATCAATGGATGTCAATGACAAAAGAAAAGAGAGAGAAAAAGGATATAAATGCCACAAAGAAAGAAAGAGAGTTGTTCACAACCTGATTGGAATATTGTTTGAATTATTGTGGCCATATTAAATCATCGATGACAACATCATTTTTCTCCATGTTGATGTCCATCGCAACCTCCTAAAAATGAATAAAGGGATACCAATGCCATCACCCATGAAAAAAATATACATTCAACGAAAACCAAGTAGAATTAACAAAAATATATCTCATCGACGACATACGATGGTCCCATAATCTTATATGTTTCCATTGCTTCTTGTGTAAAAAAAGAAACCACTGTCAAAATTTGAGCATGCAAAAAAAAGAGGATTTTCAGGGGGGTTGTCAAGGGAGGGGGGGTTTGTCGCAAGTTGGGAGGGGGGGTTTCGGTGAACTCTCATAAGGCCAGGTTTTCGGGGGGTACTCCAAATTTTATGTAAAAATTTGAGTTGCAACCCCAATTTTCTAAAATTTGACTTTATATCTTGACCATGAGCAAACCATTAAAAATAGAGGTATAACTTAAATTTTAACATAAATTCCTTTATATATATATATATATATATATATATATATATATATATATATATATATATATATATATATATATATATATATATAGGATACGGGGTATAGGCTGGCGGCCTATTTCGACGAAATGGGCAGCCACCCATTTGATGCCCCTAGGAGTCTTAGAATGTGCTGATTTTTTGTGAGCATAAGCATCTTATCTTAGATGGAACACCTACAAAAAATCAGCAAATTCTAAAACTTTTAGGGTCATCAAATGTAATATTTCAGATTAACGGTGACAACAAACACTCGATAAAAATTCTAACATTTGATACCCCTAGGAATTTTAGAATGTGCTGACTTTTTGTGGGTGTTCTAAAAATACTTATGCTCACAAAAAATCAGCACATTCTAAGACTCCTAAGGGCATCAAATGGGTGGCTGCCCATTTTTTCAAAATAGGCTTGCAGCTCATTTCCCGTTTCCTCTCTCTCTCTCTCTCTCTCTCTCTATATATATATATATATATATATATATATATATATATATATATATATATATATATATATATATATATATATATATATATATATATATATATATATATATATATGAGTGATCTGGTGCGAAACCCGGTTAAGATGCGAAACCCCCCTTATTTGCGAAACTAATCCACAGCCGTCCGATCAACCGATCCAACGATCGGTATTCACCCTTCACCGACCGCAGCTGTTACTGTGGCGGGCACAATAATAGCGATTTCGGTGGGGGGTTGAACCCCGGCCGTCCGATCGACGTGAATCGAACGGCCAAAATTCTTTCCGCCCGGTTAAACGATGTAGCCGTTCGATCGAATGATCGAACGGATGAGATCCCGTGGGAAACATCAAATAGGACAAAAAAGTAATGAAAGTAATTATTACTTTTTGTCCTATTCGATTGTTTCCCACGGGATCTCATCCGTTCGATTATTCGATCGAACGGCTATAATTTTTAACCGGGTGAAAAGGATTTGGGCCGTTCGATTCAAGCCGATCGGACGGCCGGGGTTCATCTGGACCATCAAAACCGGGGTGGAAAGGATTTGGGCCGTTCGATTCATGACGATCGGACGGCTGGGGTTCAACCCCCCACCGAAATCGCTGTTACTGTGCCCGCCACAGTAATAGCTACAGTCGGTGGGGGGGTGAATACCGATCGTTGGATCGGTTGATCGGATGGCTGTGGCTTAGTTTCGCAAAAAAGGGGGTTTTGCATCTTAACCGGGTTTCACAACAGATCACTCCTCTCTCTCTCTCTCTCTCTATATATATATATATATATATATATATATATATATATATATATATATATATATATATATATATGATTGGTAGATGACTGTACTAGATAATGACTTGATGGGCCAGAAGGGATCACTGTGAATGAGGAAACCAAAGATTCTTTCATTTGAATCTGTCATCTGAGGAATAAAATTGATAAAATAATTCAGACAAATAATTTTTTGTATAGAGAGGTGGAGAGAGATAAACTTGACTGGTAGACGAATATGATAGAGAATGAAACGATGTCATATGTATTGCTATTTGATCATGTATTATAAAAAAATAAATTAATAAAAAAAATCAAAAGAAATAAAGATGATAATTTTTCAAGATAAAAAATAAAATATTACAGGGCATATTATTAGATATTAAATTATACATTAGAATGTCTAATTTTCTTCTAATTAACTAACAGTCAGTTGGCTTCGGTCGGAGGGCCGGTACACATGACAACCGTACGATGGTAAGTGATCCGATTGACGTATCACTACCTTGCATCCGGTTCCGAGCTTTCCAACCGGGGCGACCGAATGAAGGGGAGATCCTAACTCAGTACAACACATGTTGTAATTCAAGAGACATGGTGTAGCGGGTCCCAACACATATTGTTTTAGAAAAAGAAGAAGGTAAATTACACTTTGCCAACTACTTAATTTCCTCATTTGGTAATATTTATCTGATCAAAACTGAATTGAAGGGGCAAAAAAAAAGGGTACAAACTGGGTAAGTACACTCGAAGAGAAAGAACTAGCGATCATCTATCTATATATTAATGATATGTTGATTATCAACAATAACTTATATGCTATTATAAAAACGAAGTGGTTTCTGAGTTTCACTTTTAAGATAAAATATCTTGGACTTGTGGATACTATCATAGGTATCAAAATTTAAAGAGATAATATGTATTATGTTCTAATCAATCTCATTATATAGAGAAAGTAGTAAAGAAATTTAGTCACTTAATTGTTAAGAAAGCAAATACTTCATTTGATCCAAGGATCAAATTAGATTCTAATAGTGGTAGAGCAATACCTCAAATTCAGTATGCAAGTGCTATAGGGAGTTTCATGTATGCTATGTAATATACGAGACCTGATATAGTATATAAAGTGAATAAATTGAGTAGATTCACTAGCAACACAAGCAGAAAAACATTGGATGTCTATTGATAGAGTTCTAAATTAGCTTAAGAGGAACATATGACTAAGTCTTTATAATTCAGATTTTCTAACCGTATTGGAAGAATATACTGATGCAAGTTGGATATTGAGTGCAGGGGACAACAAGTCCACCACTGGGTGAGTATTTATCCTAGGTGGTGCAGCTATATCTTGAAAATCTAAGAAACAGACTTGCATATCACACTCTACTATGGAATCTGAATTTATTGCTTTGGCAGCTATCGACAAAGGGGTTGAGTGGTTTAAGAATCTACTAATAGAAATTCCTTTTGTACCTAAGCCATTATCGGCTGTATCTATATACTGTGATAATCAAGCTACTTTGGCAAAAGCTTATAATAAATTCTATAATGGAAAGTCTAAATATATAAGTTTAAGATATGATTATGTGAGGTATTTGATTCGAGAATGAATCATTAAGTCACATATGTGAAGCAAGTGAGAACTTGACTGATCCTTTCATCAAGCCTATTACAAGAAAGCTGATAAGGGCAACATCTGGAGGGATGGGGTTGAAATTCCTTTAATAAAGATCTATCTGTGATGGGAACGCAACCTAACTCTAGTAGACCACAAGATCTTAGGTTCAAAGGATAAAAACAAGTCACTGATAAAGTGAATAGCTTTCAGTACTAAATTACTTTGAGAACCCCATCTAGGATGAATACTGCTGGCTATTACTGAATTTGAATGTTGAGTTTTCAAACTCTTAATGAGATTCAGTCTTAAATATAGACAAATGTTCATAAATATAACAAGAACACTGGAAGAATTTTATCTATATGAACGTAGAGGTGGTGCCACCTCTCATGAGAGTTTGGAATTATCTAACGAAGCATTTATAAAACCATGATAAGTACAAAATTATTAATGGTGCTAAGAGAGATGTGTAAATATGAATCGTTGACATGGTCGTGATTATGTGTACATTGTTTCGGGTACTATCACATAGGGATAGCTAGTTTAAAGCTACGGCTACCAGAATTTCGATAGAACTTTGAGATACTTACACTAAGAATATGTTCAAATCGAGAGATACCTATCTATATGCATAATTATATTCTGACAGATAATCTTGTTTTAAAAACTATGAAGGCTTGATCTCAAAAAGGGTACGTAGGCAACCACTTAGTGATACAGTCCATGTTTCTACAAATAAAATTTTATTTATTTTCTTTCTGTGTATTTTAAAAATGATGGAGAAATATTAGAGATTTTTAAAAACTATTTAATATCTAATAATTTTAGTTGGAATTATTTTAACAAAGTTGTTGAGACTTCTTGGTTAGTGAATGACTAACCAGGAGGGAGATTATGGGGTTCAAATCGGATGATATGTCAATTTTGGACAAATAATAAAATTTATACCTATGCGGCAAGGTGCCGGCGATTGAGACACACTTTGCATTTAGCATGAGTGGATGTGACGATCCAAACGAACGGGGCAATCGCGTGTGCAGTTGTAACCATCCACCCGGGCGGATTGGCATCCGTTAGCCTGTGAACCATTGCATCTGTTGGCTACTAAGGGGTGCCTCGAGCCCTATATAAATATCTTAGTTAAAATTATTTAATATTTAATTATTTTAGTTGGGATTCTTTCAACAACGTTGTTGAAACTTCTTGGTTAATGAATGACTAACAATTAGGGAGATTATGAGTTTATACTGGATGATATGCCAATTTTGGACAAATAATAAAATTTGTGCCTACGAGGTGAGGTGTTAGGCGATTGAGCGTTTAGAGATGCACTTTGCATTTAGCATGAGCGGATGCGACGATCCGAAAGGGCGGCCTACCCACCTAGGCGGTTGCAACTATCCACCTGGGCGGATTGGCACCCGTTGGTCTGCGAACCATTGCATCTGTTGGCTACCAAGGAGTGACTCGAGCCCTATATAACCAAGCCAATTTTAACCCTATTTGTAATTCCGAACTATTCCGAATCTACTTCAAATTTTATTTTTTTTTCTTTATTCTCTGCTAGAGAAACCCATGTCACATATTTCTATAGTGAGTTCTTCACCATTGTTGAGTGCAGTCTCACAAAGGATGACGTATCTTGGAAGCGATTCGCGAGAGACCCGACAATAATAAGTAGGTAAGAATAACGCTTTAAGGAAAGCAGATCCTACGCGCTTCAGTCTTTGTTTTATATTGTTTTCTCTGTCTCCATGATTCCGATCCACAAATTGTTTAACATAGTATTTGATGGTGCCAAAAAATATCACCGGCTCGTCGTCCATGTGGTAGCAGCAGAAGAACACGACGAGACAAATAGGAGTCCTCAGGGAGATCGTCCTTGTCTTTGGAAGCATCCTGTGTGACCTCGAGGTCTCATTTATGAGGTATTGCGAGGCACAACTTGCTCGGGAGCTCGCCCTGACCGCACGCGATAGGCTCGCACGCAGAAGAGGTTACCCCTGGCTAAAGCCTTGGGAGCTCGCTGGGACCATGAGCGATGGGCTCGCACTCGGAAGAGGTCGCCCTTGGCTAACGCTCACAGCTCGCCCTGACTGCACACGATCGACTCACACTCGGAAGAGGTTACCCCTGCTAACGCCCACAGCTCACCCTGACCGCACACGACCGGCTCGCGTGTGGAAGAGGTCGCCCCTGGCATAGCTTAAAGAACCCCTCAGAAGATTCAACGCCCACAGCTCATCCAAGAGCTAGCCAAGTTAGCTCGTGATTGGATCGACCAGGAGCTCACCCGATCACGTAATAACAAAGGAGCTCGCCTACTTGCCCGCGAGGGTCGCTTACAGTAAGGCTGTAACAAATCGACAGATGTCACCATCCCCATGGAATTACGTGGATGATTGTGAGCCACATTCGCCGGCCAAGGTCAGTCTAGAACACCCCAGACTAAAGCATTCCAAAGCACCCACCTGGACTACACCGCCTCCGTCTGACAAGCTAAAAGACAAGGGACCATTAAAGGCCCATGTGGGCCGGCACGTGAAGGTGTAGAAGGTGCGGGAAAGAGCGGTCACATGTTGAACTCTGGCGGTCTACAAAACGTCTATAAATGTATGATTTCCGGATCCAAAGTACATGTTCGAAACTCAAAAACCCAGACATATTTCGATTACTAGGGCTCACCATTTTTCAAACCCTCAATGACTTGAGCGTCGGAGGGTCTGCGCTCCCCAGAGAGCCAGCCGTTCACGTTTTTCTGTCTTGCAGGTTGGGCGACCTCGCCAGCTAAATTTTCCCCCGACAATGTTCACTGGTTTGGTAGCACTGTAAAGAAAATTAAAACACAATAAATGATATTTTTTTGTCCATAGATTTTCACAATCCTTTAGCTTATTCGGTCTCTTTGTCATGGACGGCTCACTGGGTCCCAAAAATAAAAAACAAAACCATCTCCGACTTTAGAAAACATCTGAAGATAAAAAATGGACTGTTCCTATCTATTGTATGTAACACTAGGAGGTTGAAAATGCTCGAAGGATAGGATTTGGCGTCTCCCAATACTCAAGTCTCAAAACGGTAAAAAGCAAGATTCAGGATCCGGTCCGATCAGCCACAGCGCAATAATCGGATATGAACGGACGGATCGTCTGCCGCGTGGACGGTCCCCGACCAACAGCCCCGTCTGTAAAAGGAGCTCAGATCTCCTCCAGTCGGTCGGCCCCGGTCGGTGGGCCCGGAGAGCATCACAACCGTATGATGTCTGGAGACTCAAAAGTGAATCGCACTCGAACGACCCCGTGCGGATGTGATTCGCGTCGGGCCCACCGACCGGGGCCGACCGACTGTAGGAGATCTGAACTCCTTCCAATGGCGCGGGCTTCCAATACCGGTTACCGGGTCGCTTCCTCCCATTTTTTCCCACCACACCCGGGTTCCCCTGCCCCGCTCTGCACCCCCTCTCTCTCTCACTGCTGCCGAGTCGTCAGATCGATCCATGGCGGAGAAGCTCTTCAAGTATGTGATCGTCGGAGGTGGAGTCGCAGCGGTGAGTTCGGATCGCTTGTTATCCACTCGATTTGGTTTCTCTTTTGGATTCCTCTGTGTCGTAAATCAGTGAGTGGCCTGATTGCTAATCCCATTTTGTCGATTACACTTTGAAATAATTCTTCCCCCCCTGTTTAGGAAGTGTATTTGCTGAGGATTCGTTTTTTTTTTTTAATTTTTTTTTGACGATCTCTGTTTCTGGTTTACTGGTTTTTCTTTTGTTGATTTTCTTTTATTTTGTCTTTGGAGGGTCTCAGTAAGGAAGATTAGGGTTTGTAATGAAAACGTTGAGTGAATTAATTGACCTCTTTTTTTTTTAGGGATATGCAGCTAGAGACTTTGTGAAGCTAGGCCTCAACCGGGGAGAGCTTGCAATCATATCAAAAGAGGCGGTAAGCATTTACCTGCACAGTGATATCTGATTCGAGTTTCTATTTAGGCCAGTATCAAAGAAAAGTGAGAGGGTAAATTACACTTTGCCCCCTGGAAGTTTAGCTCAAAAACACTTAACCCTCGTATAGTTAAAAAAACTACATTTTGCCCCCTTCAATTCAGTTTTGATCAGATAAAAATTACCAAATGAGGAAATTAAGTAGTTGGCAGAAGGGGGTATTGTGCTAACATCTCAAACTTTAGGGAGTGATTTGGAACAAAATAAATTACAGGGGGCGTCAAGTGTTTTTTAGCTAAACTCCAGGGGGGACAAAGTGTAATTTACCCTATATTGTCTATGTTCAGTATTCCATCTTTCTTGTTTGAGTTTTTGTTTAGTAACCGTAAAAATTAACGTTGGCTCTCTAACAATAGGAGTGATACAATTGCAAACGCTTGCTCTAGGAGATGCTTGTTACACGTGAAATTCTTTTTCTAGTTCGTTGTTAGAACGTTAATCTCTTCAACTTGCCTTTATGGAAATTTTGATCCCCCTTTTTTTCCCCTCTAAATCACTTAGTATGGATCAAGTTAGTTGCGGTCCTTGTGGATACTTTTCACTTTTTCTCGTCTATTAAAGTGTACTATAAAAATTAGGGTTTTTTACAAATCGACCGCTACAATCTTCTCTATTTATATATAAACCCCTATAAAAGTGATATTTACGTATAAACCCCTCAATTCATTCAAATGTTACAAATTAACCCCTGCATTTAACTCACATCCAAAAAGAGAGAATATTTTCAATTTCATCCTTAATATTTTACCTGAACTCTGTAAATACCTCTCTAATGTGAGAATTCTTCGGATTAGGTCCAAGTTAGATTCGGGTTATGTCTGTGTTGTTTTGGGTTAAGTTCATATTCAATAAAGATGGGTCGATTTAAGTAATTAAAACCATGGGTAAATCGGTTATTTCCCCTTTAGATTAATGAAACAACAGTCAAATAAAGGGATGTTTTGGAAAAATTCCTTCATTTTGGATGTCAGTAGGGTCAATATGTAAATTTTGGACGATTTAAGGTGTTTATATGTAAATATTGACTTTTACAGGGGTTTATATGTAAATAGAGAAGATTATAGGGGTCGATTTGTAAAAAACCAAAGAATTAACTACTGAATAGCACCATATCCCACCTATATATGCGATTGTAATGCTACGATATTGCCCTAGGATTTGAAGTCGTAAAGGTTTCTAATCTCTAAGTGCCATGAGGTTTTCATTAAACCACTATGGACTATTTTTCTCCTTAAAGACTCAATTCTTATTGTTTAGCAAGGGTCAAAGGGGACCTAGGGAAGAGATTAGTTGGGGTTTTAGGAGCCCTGTCATTAAGCAATGATACATAAGTAATTGTGATTGGAGTACTTCTAAAGCCGTTAAGTTGGCCTCATAGCGTTGTCCAGCAATTCTCGAGAGAAATATGTGAGGTCATATGATGATTGTAGCATAGATGAGGAACTTTAGGTGATTTTGCGTAAAATTGATTACATAGGGTTTAAGTAAGAAATCTAACTTAAATTTAGAGGCGACACCAGTGGAGTAGGCTTTGAGAATTCGGGTTTGGGTTCGTATTCGGATCAAACAAAAAAAAATTGGTTCAAATTCAAGTTCTGGTCTGGCTGGTGCAGTTCTTTTGGATAAAAACATTAAAAAAAATAGAATAAAGATATCAGGAATTAGGGTATGATTGGGCCGATTCGGCCCCGAGTTAGTTGTGTCAGATCCAAGTCTTGTGATATATGAATGTGTGAATAACTAGTAACTATATTTATCATTCAATCTATTAGAATAATGATAGAGCCAAATACAAATCAAACTCGATTCGGGGTCACTATCCAGGTTCGGAGGTTTGAATGGGCCAAAATTCGATCTGGTTGGGGTTCGAACGAACCCCAGCCTCTTTAAGGAACCTTTTCATAGTTTTATTTTATTTTTAGCCCCATCAGGCAGTGTTTTAAAAAGCGGCCTAGGCAGCGCTATGCGCTAGAAGGCCCCCCATCGCCTAGCCTAGTTCTAGGCGGTGTAGAAAAGCGGCCCAGGCCACTAGGCAGGGCTAGACGGCGGTCCTAGGTGGGTCTAGGCAGGGGCTAGGCGGTCACCTAGGCGGTAGGGGATGGCAACGGGTTGGGTTTGGGACGGGTTGGCCCTATCTCGAACCCGTTCCATTATATTTTATCCTGCCCCATACCCATCCTAAACCCGCATCGGGTTTTGAGGGTAATTACCAAACTCGTCCCAATTAACATTGGAAAAACTCGTGCCCGCCCCGCTCCGTTTATGCATTACGGGTCGGGTCGGCTTTATAAAAACTACATATTTAACTTCTTGGGCCCACCTAATCGCAGCTCTACATAGCAAATATTCCTCCTATATTACCATCACGTAGTTATAAGCACAAGCCAACTTATTATATGATCTTGATAAGTTATATACCCGAATCGGGTCGGGGCGGTTGGAGTAAAACCTGAACCCGATCCGAACCCGATCAGATTTCAAATTCATATCCCAAACCTTCCCCAAACCCGTTTTTGAGCATCCCAAATCCGTCCCAATAGGGTTGGGTTGGGTAACCTGGTAAACCCGAATAATTGCCATCCCTACTAGGAGGGCCTAGGCATTATAACGTGTATAGATACTATTCTATTAATGATAATAATAAATTTTATGATTTGGAATGTACTAAAATTATGGATATTATGATATTATTTGAGATAATATCATGCTTGCTTTTGTTCTTGTTAATCTTGAATTTATGGTTATGTGAATGATACATGCTCTTCAAAATAATATTTGGGATAATCTTGAATTTATAGTAAGTTAAAAATATATATATTATATATAATATCGAAAACCAAAAACGCCTGGGCACCGCCTAGGCGCTAGAAGGTCCCCCACCGCCCGACTAGCACCTAGCGCTTTTTAGAACATTGCGATCAAGTCGAACCACAACCTATTTAAGGAATCCTTCCATAGTTGTATTTTATTTTTAGACCCATCAGGGACCCATTTTAATACTATTATTGGGTTTTATGTAAAATAATAATATGCATATAGGGTTGCAAATGAGGTAGTTTAGGTTGAGTTTTAAGATAGTTTGTTTTTAGAATTCGAGAGTTTGCTATGGGCACTTATCTTGTATATGTAGATACTTAAGGATCTCCCACATTCAATATCTAACAAATATGAGATTAAGATAAAATAAATTTGGGATGGGATTTCCTTTAGCCAATTCCACAATTGATGGCCAAGAAGTACAACGATGTGATTGTTTTTGGTATCTTGGGTGTCATACTGAAGAATGCAAAGATAGATGATGAATTGATGATATACCCAATAAGATTAGAGTGGGTTGGATGAAGTGGAGAGAGGCCTCGGGAGTGCTATGTGATCAACACATGTCTTTAATTCTTAAGGTTAAATTTTACAAGATATCAATAAGACCCACAATGTTATATGATTCAGAATGTTGGCCCTTAAAGAGAGTTCAATCTCATAAGATGAGCATGACAGAGATGAGGATGCTGAGGTGGATGTGTGAAAAATTTTGGAGTTATAGAATGAGGAATAATTGTATTAAAGAAAGTGTTGGTGTGGCACCAATTGAGGATAAAATAATAGAGAACATATTAAGACTGTTGGAGCATGCACAACGTAGAATATAGGCGGCCTCGATAAGGAGAGGGTCCCATATTTAGTAGGGAAGAGGAGAGGAAGACTTAGAATAACATTGATGGAAGTTTTTAAAAAAGACATGAAAAAACTTTCATTGACAATAGATATACCCCTAAATAGAAATGAATGGCGTGGAAGGATTCATAAAGCCGACCCCAAGTAGATGGGAAATGGCTTGATGGTTATGGTTATGGATGATATTTCCTTTCCAAAGGCTCTGCCTCTTTGACGTGTCACGTGATGGTCTGGTCATCAGTGTTTGGGCTTAAGGCCCTATATATGAGACTCTATTTTCTATTTTCGTCATTCCTTTCTCTTTTTACATCCTTTCCATCCTTGTTTCACCTGACAATGTCAACAACAGTTGCATCGGATCTGCAACTGTTCTTTGCTTATCGGATCCCCATTAATCAATTCCAGCATATTAGCGCAAAAGACAAACCACCTTAGTTGGCATAATTGTGTGTACAAAACATTCTCGGTCAGATCGAGTTGTCAAGTTAGTCCTTGTGTTTGGTATGTGTCAGAGCAAGAGCACCCACGAAGACATCACACCTGACATTCATTCAAGGTGAAGATTCAAGACCATTGCAACCCAAGGAATACGTGATCTTACTTACATATGGGATTGTAGGACTTTGTGCTCAAACTTATAGAGGCTTACATTAATCCAAGTTCGCGCTATCGTCGTCGTTTAAGCTTTAATATTTCCCGATTTACGCATTGCAAAAAATTGAGTTTCAAGTCTCATCCGAGTTAATGATTTTACTTGTTTTACACTGTATTCGAACTTGATTCTATGTTTTCGGTGTTACCTGATTTGTTGTTTTTGTGTTTGACTGTCTTGAAGGTGATGCACATTACGTTGTGCATGTGCAATTACCTTAGTATACCATCATACACTATAGCCTTAGCCAAGTCCCATAGAAGAGTCCCTTGTGCCAATTTGCAGTCTGGAACTTCGAACTTTTTCTAAGTGTCAAAAGAAGAGGTGCTCTCTAATGGGGTCCGGACCGCCTCCTGAGAGGGTCCGGACCATTGTAGGAGAGAGATTCCCTTGTGCGGTATGGACCGTCCTGTTGAGGGGTCCGGACTGTCTATAGAGGCCTATACCGTCCTGATAGGATCTGAACCGCAACTGTGAAATCCCTTTCCCTCTTATGGGTAAGGTCTGGACCAGAGTGCGGACCATGGGCCAAGTGAGGGTCCGGACCGCCCTACGGAACCCAGGATGCAATGTGGGGTCCAGATCGTCCGTTTAAGGGTCTGGACTGCCCTATCTAGTTTCGATGGGTTTACCCTGTTTTTGGCAGTTTTCTCCACCATTGGATGCCGAAGTTGTTGGCTATCAAGGGAGACTTAACTCTACATATTTATAGCCTTTATAAGCAGAGGTGCATAACTTAGAGGGATTTGGGGATTTTGGAGCTTAGAGTCAAATTGGGAAACCTAGGCCCTTCTTCATCGGCAAGTCGATTCTTCATCGACCTTTTTTTGATTCCTTTTGTGATTGGATCTCAGATTCATTCTTCATCTTGTTTGTAGATATAATTCATGAAGTAGAGCTCACGTTATTTTTGTTAGCAAACCCTTTCTTCTTTTATGCTTTTCTCTTGTGGGAGATTGGATTTTTGGTGTGGTTATCCAAAGAGCATCCTCATCGGTGGGTAATATCCGATTATGGGCAATTGATGGGTTATATCCATTTGCAACCTCGTCTTGGTATGTTCATCCAAGAGGTCGTACGGTGTGTGTATCCTTTCGAGGCTACTTTGCTAGTGACTGGTCGTGGGAACATTGGCCGTGGAAGAGCAACAGAGGAAAGGACCAGGGTTTTGAGTTTTGGCCATTTCGGATCGATTTCAGGTAGAACCGGCCCCGAATCGGGTGGGTTTCACCTGTTTCGGTTGGATCAGTTTGTTTCGACCAATTTTGGTTGGTTTTGGCCGAAGCCACTATAGCTTGTATTATATCTTGTGTTCTAGGCTTATGACACAATTATAAAACTAACCTAGATATGGATTATGCTCCATAGTAAATGAGTTGGTGTTCAAAATTATATATATGATATGTTGAATCATTTTATTCACTCGCTTCTATAATGAACACAAAATCATCAATGTAAGTGCTTTTAGTGATGTTAATTTTAGTTATTGTATATAAGTTTCTCTCTCCCCCCCCAAACCTAACCCGAGGCCCCTCAGTGCTCTCATTGTCTTACAGTCTCACTCTCTATCTCATTGTTTATAAGTTGTGAGTTATATAACTTATAAGTTATAAGTTATGTAACTTATAGGGCAGGGAATCATGGATACTCTTACTTATGAAATGGTTACTTATACAATTACACACCGTCTTTTACCTACCCTAGAGGTTTCAGAATTTAATGAAACTTGGTGGGGATGCTATCTATGGCAAGTTGATCATCTTCACCAAAAACCATCAAATTCTATAACCTCTAAAGGCATCAAATGTTAGAAGCTTTATCGATCGTTCATTTGAACAACATATTTGATTTCCCTAGAGGTTATAAAATTTGATCATTTTAACCGTTAATTATTGAAAATTACATAAAATTAGAAAAAAAATCATAGAATATTAATAAAAATAAGAATAATTAGTTTTCAACTATTTTTTTTAAAATTAATTTTTAATTTTTTAAAAATCCAAAACTGAAACCGTAGAAACTCAGGCCGAAATTGATCGAAACCGATCCTTGGGGGTCTGACCGAGACCGAAACTGTAACAAAGTTCTTAAACCTTGGAAAGGACGATGTGATCGTGGTTGCATCGGTCTATACATACTGGGTAGCGTTCTGAACTATTATAACTTCAAGTCATAGTGGATTAGTTGGGTCCAAGTTTGCTCAGTGAGGTTTTTCCCATTGGGTTTCCTCGTAAATTTTTTTGGGTGCTATCTATGATTGATATAATTGCATTGGTTAGAGCCTTGTATGTATAGGGGTGGGACTTGGACAAGTTGAAAGGTCGGCCATGCCCAATCCGACCTACACACACCTTAACCCATTTTACCTGTGGAACCCATGGAAGCCCAACCCGTGT
Organism: Chamaelirium japonicum; assembly: GCA_947650365.1. Taxonomy (NCBI): domain Eukaryota; kingdom Viridiplantae; phylum Streptophyta; class Magnoliopsida; order Liliales; family Melanthiaceae; genus Chamaelirium; species Chamaelirium japonicum. The sequence goes on from OX393559.1 coordinate 32,435,985, forward strand.
TTGCCCCTTCGAGTTGCCCAATTTGCAAAAAAATGGGTGGGTTGGTCGGATTGCCCAATTAGAAATGCTTGTGAAACATACGTAGATGGAAAAAAATAACAAAATTAAGATGTCAAAACCATTTGATTGAAGATGAAGCATTGTTCTACATCACCGGAGAGAGACGTGCGAGGCGGTAAGATAAGAACAAATGGGGTCAGTTATGTGGGGTTAGGGATTCTCTTTCTCTATTTTGCATTTGTGATTTATATAAGGATTATTGGATTAGTCGAGCACTCGAGCGGGTGTGAGTGTGTGTCGTGTGACTGTGTGTGTGCCACTAATCGTGCACCATTGTAGTGCAATGAGATCAAAGTGTTATCCACTCATCGTTGCACCACTGGAGTGCAATGAGATCATATTAGTGGATCCACTATAGTGAGATGATGCAAGTATGCCACTGTACTTGGGTTTCTTGGGTTGGGTAAGATCGGTGCCCAAATTCGTCCAAATTGAAATCGGGTTTATCTTTTTTTGTCCAAACCCGTCCAAGGTTTTAACCAGTTTTGCCCATGCTTGTCGATTGTTTGGGTTGGACCCGCCCCCACCTCTATATGTTTATACCCATAGCCTTTGTATGTTTCATAGATAGTGAGAGAGCGAAATCTTGTGAGCAAAAATTGTTTGTAAATTGCTTATACCATATTATGTTGCTTTCATGCTTTGCTTGAGTCTTGAGAGTGGATCCCATCTGGTGCACCAAAAGGTGCATTTTCACTGTAGAACCATCAACCCTATTCTTCTCACCTTTGTAGGACGCAATGCTTCCATCATATCCCCAACCACTTTTGATTTCCATTGGAATCCAATCCTAGACACCCCCCCCCCCTCTCTGATTCGCCCTTTGTTCTCTCTTAACTAATGTTGTATTCATTCTTGACCGTCATTGCTCACGAAAAGATTAAACAACACTCCAAATAGTAGAGGCAACAAGACAACAAACAAACAAGTTTCTTATTCCTGTCGTCATATTATTTGGCATGCCTGATCATCAAATATAGCTAAGGCCTCTTGTCATTGCTTCTTTTGGCAGTAACAAATCCTCTTAGCTCTCGTATGATCGGTTGTCGGACAAAGTTGAGGTCTCCCGTCGTTGACCGCCTGGAATGACATCAATGTCATTGTTCGTCTCTCTCTTGCAGACTTGGCATTGGTTAGCTCCCCCATGTCTATCGATCACATGGCCGCCTTCCCTAACTGCCACCTTCATTCCCCTCCCTCGAACCCTAGCCTCTTAGCCACCATGTTTTAAACTAATCAGGTTTTAAATCCGTTGTTTTAAAATCCGAAAATGGATGTACTTGATAGGAGATAACGGCTAGGGTTTGGAGAGGAATCGAATGCATTCCATTGAGGGACTCAAGCCCAATATATGTACATGTATATCTATACAATCCGACCCGACTGTACAGTAAACCCGACCCGACTGTATGTACATTAACACTCCCTCTCAAACTCACGGTGGATCATGAACCGAGAGTTTGCCTAGAAAATGTCGGAAGCGAGCAATCGTCAGGGGCTTCGTCAGAAAATCAGCAGTCTGCTCCGATGAGGAAATGAAAGGCAGGGAGATGGTGTGGTCGATAAACGCCTGGCGAACATAATGACAATCAACTTCAATATGCTTTGTTCGCTCATGGAAGACCGGGTTGCTAGCAATCTGAATAGCACTCCGGTTGTCACAGAAGAGCGGGGTGGGCCCGGATATCACCACTCCCAAGTCGAGCAGAAGACGGCGAAGCCAGACAATTTCGGCGGTGGTGGAAGCCATAGCCCTGTATTCGGCTTCGGTGCTGGAGCGAGCAACAAACTCCTGCTTCTTGCTGCGCCACAAAATCAGTGAATCACCCAGAAACACACAATATCCTGTAGTCGATCGACGAGTGGCTGCATCTCCTGCCCAATCTGCATCGGAGTAGGCACGCAGCACCAACGGAGAGGTGGAGGGAAACAGTAGTGAACGGGTGATGGTGCCCCGGAGGTAGCGGATAATCCGAAGAACAGCTGCATAGTGTACTGACCGTGGAGCCTGAACAAACTGACTGACAATGCCAACAGCATGGGCAATGTCTGGCCGGGTCATGGTGAGATAGACGAGCATCCCAACCAGCCTCTGGTAGCGGGAGACATCCTGGAGCGGCTCACCGTCTGTAGCGAGAAGCTTCAAATTGAGCTCCATGGGTGTATTAGCAGTGCGCGTGTCAGTAAGAGTAGCATCAGCAAGGATGTCGGAGATGTACTTCTGCTGGGAGACCAACAGACCACGAGCTGACCGGGCAATCTCAAGGCCCAAAAAGTAGCAAAGAGATCCCAGATCTTTCATCTCAAACTGACTCTGGAGGTGCCGCTGGAGAGAGGCGATGGTGGCACTGTCATCCCCAGTGATGATCATATCATCCACATAGAGGAGAAGAACTGCAATGCCCTGACTGGAGGAGCGAGTGAATAAGGCATAGTCGGAGTGACGCTCAACAAAACCGGCGGCCAGAACTGCACTGCGAAATCGCTCAAACCAAGCACGAGGGGCCTGCTTGAGCCCATAGATGGCTCGGTGCAACCGACACACGTGCCCTGGAGGAACAGAAGTGCCCGGAGGAGCCATGTAGACTTCCTCGGAGAGATCACCGTGGAGAAACGCATTGGTGACATCCATCTGATGGAGAGGCCACCCTCGAGCAGCTGCCACAGCTAAGAGGGTGCGCACAGTAGTCATCCGAGCAACTGGAGCAAACGTCTCCTCGTAGTCAATCCCATACTCCTGGGAGAAGCCGCGAGCAACGAGGCGAGCCTTGTGCCGCTCAATGGATCCGTCAGGTCGAGTCTTGACCTTGAATATCCACTTGCAGCTAACAGGCACCACCCCGGAGGACAAGGCACCAACTCCCAGGTCTGGGTCCGCTGAAAAGCCTCAAGCTCAACTGACATGGCCTGCCGCCACTCTGGATGTAACGCTGCTTCACGGTACGATTGGGGCTCCCGATGGGTGTGTATAGCAGTAAGAAAGGCCTGAAAGGATGGTGAATAGGAGACACTGGCAGAGTAGCCAGAAGAGTCAGGAGAGTCAGAAGGAAAAGCAGAGTAGCCAAACCTGTCAGGAGAGTAGTCCCCGGTCGTGGATCCTGCTCCTGTTCGGCGCTACCCAGCGAGTAATGGGTGGTGGTGGAGGTGGCGAGGGAGACTGAGGAGGTGGTGGTGGTGGTGGAGGTGGCGGTGGAGACTGAGGAGGTGGTGGTGGTGGTGGAGTAGGCGTGGATGGGGCAACAGAAACCGGGGGTAGAACAGGGATGTGGAGATGTGAGGAGGGCGAGGAGGATGACGCAGGAGGCAAGGAAAGATCCCGAGACTCAGGTGCAAAATACGGGACATCCTCAACAAAGGAGACGTGACGGGAGACACGGATCCGACGAGCTAAGGGATCATAGCAGCGATACCCCTTGTGCTCACGACCGAGCCCCAAGTGAACACACCTAACAGACCTCGCAGAAAGTTTGGTGCGCTCATGGGGAGGAAGAAGAACGAAGCACGTGCAGCCAAACGTACGAAGAAGAGAGTAGTCAGGTGGGCTGGAGTGAAGGCGCTCGTGAGGGGTGGCACCGGACAGAGCAGACGACGGAGTGATATTGATGAGGTGGACAGCCGTCATGACAGCTTCAGCCCAGTATGAGTGAGGAACAGACGCAGAGAGAAGCAAGGCTCGTGCAGTCTCAAGGACATGACGATGCTTGCATTCGGCAACGCCATTCTGCTCATAGGTGTGGGGACATGACTGCTGGTGAAGAGTGCCGTGAGACTGAAGAATCTCACGCATCTCAGAGGAGAAATACTCCTTGGCACAATCAGACCGAAAGGTCTTGATGCGCCGACCAAACTGGGTGTGTATCATAGTGGTGAATCTCCTAAAGATGTGAGGTACTTCAGATCGATGACGCATAAGATAAACCCAGGTGCACCTAGAATAGTCATCGATAAAGCACACATAATACATGTAACCCGATAGAGATGCAACAGGAGCAGGACCCCAAATGTCCGAATGGACTAAATCAAATAAAGCATCAGACTGGGAAGCACTAGCAGAAAAAGGAAGAGCTAGATGCTTTGCCAGTCTACAACCCGTACAAACAGAGAGGGGGGAGAAAGACGCTCGACCCAAAGCGCCCGAACGGAATACGCTTTTGAGTCGATCACTCGATATATGACCTAACCTTCTGTGCCACAGGTCGGCATCAGAGGTGACAGACATGACAGACGCAACTGAAGACACATGAAGATGGTCCAACTGGTAGAGTCCTCCTGCCCTACGGCCCAGCCCAATCCTCTGACCCGTCCGCGAATCCTGCACAACACAAACAGAAGGGGTGAAGGTGACAGTCAGACCAGAGTCTCAAAGAGAACTGATAGAGATCAGATTAATATTAAGACGGGGGGCATGATGGACATGGGGTAGGGTCAGGCGACCAGAAGGGTCAGAGGTGGTAGTGATGGAGCCACATTGCGGAATAGGGACGAGAGTCCCATCCGCAGTGCGAACCTCCTGGTGGGTGGTAGTGGGAGAACAGTCCGTGAGGACAGTGGAGTCAAAGGTAAGGTGACAGGAGGCACCCGAATTGAAGATCCATGGAGCAGTAGTACCAGAGGTGGCAGACAAGCCGTGCGCAGTCGCGGAGCCGGTGGAGGCTAGGTGGCGAAGAAGGAGCTCCTCGAGGCGCTGAAGACGGTCCGGCTCAGGCAGAGAAGGTGCTGTGGTAGCAGTGGGGAGCGTCGAGGTCTCTACAGTAGCCGCTGTACCACCAAAGTGGCGGAAGGAAGACGAACCACGTCCACGGCCCCGTCCACCTCGACCGCCGCGTCGATCGTCGTGAGAGGTCGAAGTCCAGCGGGGGGCTCTCTCATCCGAACCCCAGCGGGGGTTGCTTGGAGGACGTGTAGGACAGTCGCGCTTCATGTGGCCGGGCTCCTTGCAATAGTGACAGAAGACAGCCTCATCGGAGAACCCGGCTGCCAGGACAGAGTCGGAGCTAGGAGCAAGTGGAGGAGGACGAGCGCCCTGAGTCTGAAGGCGGGTCTCCTCGTCGACCAAGGCGAGTAGAGCATCCTCTAGCCGAGGGAGTGGCTCACGGTGCAGGAGCTGGGCAGCTATGAGAGCAAAGCCCGGTCGAAGCGCTGCCAGAAACTGGTGCAGGTGGCCCTCGTCGAGGTAGCGCTGGAAATCCCGGGAGCGGGGGCAGGCACACCGCTCCGGGATCAGGGAGTCCAACTCATGCCAATAGGCACTCATCTGACTGAAGAAATCCTGAATGGTGCGCTCCATCTGACGGGCAGACTGCGAGTCACAGATGAGCTGATGCCAGTTTGCGCCTCCGCGCGGGAGAAAACGGTCCCGGAGATACTCCCACATCGCGCGCGCTGTCGGAAGGCGGACGATGGGAGCAAGGAGCGGACGAGCAACAGAGTCCAGAAGGTACGCCCGGATGGCCTGATCGTGGCGGCGCCACGTAAGAGCAGCAACGATGGTGGCCGTGGGAGCAGTCGCAGCAGAAGACGCTGCACTGCTGGAGACAGAGGAGGAACCGGAGTAGTCAGTGGGAGGAGCATCCTTGCCGGTGATGTGACCCCACAGATCACGACTGGAGAGCGCGGCCTCGACGGTGAGGGACCAGTCAGGCCAGTCGCTGGCCGATGACAACTGAAAAGCGACCGCCTTCAGCGGTGGAGAGATCGCAACGACGGACGGTACGGCTGGAGAAGCCATGGAGGAGGCTCAATGGAGGGGGGGGGGGATGTAGGTAGTCGGGAGGGGCTGTAGGACGGATGTAGGGCTGTAGGGGAGCTGTAGGAGGCGGTAGGAGGGTGGTCGGGGGCCGAAGTGGGCGGAGGAGGGTGGTCGGGGGGTGTCGAGGGGGGGCTGTAGGGTGTCGGGAGGGACTGGAGGGTGTCGGGGGGGGGGGGGGGGGGGGGGCGGTAGAGGGTTCGGGGGGGTCGGGGGGGCTGTAGAGGGTTCGGGGGGGATCGGGGGGGGGGGGCTGTAGAGGGTTTGGGGGGGGGGGGGGGGTCGGGGGGGGGGGGGCAGTCGGCCGGCGGGAAGGAGGGGCTGGTGGAGGAGGGAGGCCGGTGGAAGGTGCAGCCGGAGGAGGAGGAAGGGGGGTTCGGGTGGCTGTTGGGCAGGGGAAAAAAGGGGGGGCCGGAGGAGGAGATGAGCCGGACGGGCTGAGCCGGTGGACGGGGAGGTGCAGCCGGAGGAGGAGGAGGACCGTCGTCGTCGGGAGAACCCTAGAGCTCTGATACCATGATAGGAGATGACGGCTAGGGTTTGGAGAGGAATCGAATGCATTCCATTGAGGGACTCAAGCCCAATATATGTACATGTATATCTATACAATCCGACCCGACTGTACAGTAAACCCGACCCGACTGTATGTACATTAACAGTACTTAAACCTAAAACCCCTTAACCTTAAACCCGAACTCGATTGTACCAAGCCGACCTGACTATTAATCTTGATTTTGCATCCCCTTATGTACCCGACTTGTAGTATCCATACTAATTCGAGCCACAGTATTACCATTAAACCTGTAGACCCCGTTAAGCCATAATTTGAGATGTTCTTTGCTGTTTTTGGCAAGTTTGGAGTTTTCTTATTCTCACAAGCTACCCAAAGGGGCTAGTATATCACATGTTAGAGCTTTTTGACTTGCTTTTCCATTATTTACCTTAGAATTTCAAGTGAAACATTCCAAAACCATTAGTATATATATGATTGTTCTTTATGAACTTTCAAGTTAAAACTTCCATAAACGTTGAAAAAAACCAGAGTTTCTTTATGTATTTTTAACTGGACAAGGTGTCATGTTCCTTGTCATGGTGGAATGCATGTGATGATTTGGTCAGAATTAATGAAAATACGATGATGCACTTATCTGGAGGGGATTACTGGTTTGTGTAAAAGGGGCGAGGGGAGTCATTGATCCAAGATTACATTGTTAGAGGTAATACGAAGGGATTTGGAAGGCTTGAATTATTGATGGAGTTAGCTTTAAGTAGGAATATGCAGCGGCCAGTGGGCTTCTTTATTTAATCATGTATTTATTTATCTTATATTTATATTTTGATAACATATATTATTATTGTCCATTATTTGTCGTCATTATTTTGTTTCCTCCCTCTTTTCTCTTATCTTTTTTTTTTCTTCTTTCTCTTTTAAGTAGCTCATGTCCCCTTTGCTAATTGGCATATACACCCAGATTCTTGCTGCAGTTTTTGGGAGGGTTGATGAGAGGTTGTCAAAAGGGGTGGCAATGGATCGTGTCGGGTCGTGTTCGTGTCGTGTCTAGTTTCGGGTCGTGTCCAAAACCACTAGACCCAGACCTGACTCGTTTAACTAATCCTGTCTAGACCCTACCCGACCCGCTTATAAACGGGTAGACTCGTTAGACCCGTTTACCCCACGGGTCTATTCAGTTGACCCGATCCGACTCGACTCGACCTGACCCGATAAGACCCACTGGTACTACATACTACAGTACGGATTGCGGTTAGACCAGACCCGACCCGACCTGAACCATTGAATTTTAAATGGCTCTTCTCGGGTCTGCCGTGTCTAGACCCTAAACCCGAACCCGATCCATTTATTAAATAGGTCTACCGTGTCGACCCGTTTACGATCTGAACCCGTTTAACCAAAACCCAGACCTGCTAACTTCGTGTCGGGTCTTGTCTGTCGTGTTGGGTCCAGAATTGCCAACCCTTTGTCAAATGCTTGGAGATTTGTTGCTTAACTCTTTTGTGCCTCTCTCTTGGACAAAGGGAATACATAACCGACCCTTTGCTATGGAATAAGGTTTTGTGTTGTTTTGCGATTCAAGATAGAGAATAGAGGTTAGGTGGGTGATGTGTTAATTATTTATTCTTAAATGATTTGTGGCTGTGAGATGATTAGTTGGCTTGATAATATTCTTTTGCTTGGTTCTTATTCTGATATTGATACTTTATAAGTTTATATGTGAATGAATGGAGATTGTGTACTCGGGTGGACTTGAGGAGATGCTCCCGTACTGATTTCACTTGGAACTTCAGGTGTCAATATCCCTCCAAAGGTAGAGTTTTTGAACCTGTGGTTTGAGGTGTGGAGAGCCAGGAATCGAAGCTTGTTTGGAGGAGGTGTCTAATTCTGGATTTGGTGTGGTCAGCTACTCTGTAACTTTCGTTTGAGGAACTTTGGGCTGTACTTGTTTGTGCATCATTTTTTCTTCTCAATTATTAGACCCTCAACATCTTTGGTTTGATGTACATTTTCATATTCCCCTTCTTAATCATGACATGAATGTCAAATTTTCTTGATGCTGATTGTGGTTTGCACCTGATGCCCTTGGATTATGACATCAATATCAGGTTCTCTTCTTTTTTTAGCTGATTCTTCATATTTTGCTCTATCTTATTGGATGTTTCATTTCCTTTCAAACAATGGATGATTTTAGTATTTTACCTTCTCACCTTTGTGCAACTTTTCATCCCATCTTTGTCCATTTTTCCGTGGTTTCATTTCACTTCGCTAGAATTATATACATTTTTCAATTCTATGATTGGAGGCTTGTTAAAATACATCTTCTAGATAAAACAAATTATTTTGGGTGGAGTTGGCATGGTTATGAAAATCTTGACGTGTCATAGTTGTGCTAGATTCCTAAGCAGTATAAAATCATCTAACCTTTATTGTTATAGTGTATATTATCTTGTCGTCCTCTTGGTTCATTTAGTTCCAACATTTCCGTAAGTTGTAGTGTGGTATAGCCTAATAAGGATTGCATAGCTGTCACAATCACTCCAAGTCTATTTCTCAGCAGAGACCAAATCTTTCTTTACTACCCTTAGACAAATCTTAGGCGCTTCTTGACCAAATTATGTACTTCGTTTCCGAAGTCATAAGCTTCATATGATAATTGATCTCAAATAAGTGCTAAATATATTTTGTTTGGGAAACTTTTCAATTGCATTCTTGCTTTGTTTTCTCACCCAGTAATGTGAATGCGATCTATTAAACATGAAATTGGTACAATGTTATACTCCTTTAAATCCTCAATTCTTCTGTAAGCCCATGTTCTATTGTTGGGACATTTGATCTGGACATTAGTTCTTCGAGGAAGTAAACTTCCGACCATGTTCTTTTGCAAAATGTCTCCGAACATTTGATGTCCCAGCTCCCCAAGTATTCCATGTATCTAAGACATTCATCTCTTAGCTAAATTCCTCGGACATTGAATTCCTGAGTTAGTGAGATATTTTGTTGGCCTCGACCCGGGCGTCGACCACCACCCCAGCAATCTGCCATCACCGCCGCCGCCAACCACCACCACAACCATTGGCTGCCACCACCGCCGCCTCTGATCTCCACCCCTACCCACCGTCTCTGCCGCCCACCATTGTATCGGACATTTGATACCTCGGGTCGAGAAGAACTCACTCGAAATTGTACTCGATTTTCCGAGTACAAAAGAACATAACAAATTAATGTCATGGGACGATCTATGTTTCAGGCTTTTGATGTCTAAGACATTGTAGTGTCTTAGACATCAAAGTCTAACCAAACTAAAGGTATTGACATCAACTTTCTGGTAGTATGACTGATAAAATGGTTAGTATGTTGACATTTCCTTAATAAATTAGAATTTTCCCAACAACTCATTTGAACATGATATGGCATTAAAATTTTAACATTGTCAAACTGGTTGTTCGCTAAGTTGATACTTCAATTTTTTTTTTCTTTTGTCATATTTTGGAGGGAATTTGTTTGATAATTTGACTCATTTATGTACTAGCAGTGGTTATAGTTATCTATCATTATGCTAATGCGCTCCAATTTTTACAAATATATACATGCTTCATTTTCAGGTGGCTCCTTATGAACGGCCAGCACTTAGCAAGGCTTACCTTTTTCCTGAACGTAGGTCATGCCTTTTATAATGATATGGTTTGCGTATGGTTTAATTTTATCTATAAGTTTTTTTCTTCTTCTAAAGAGTAGTCTTCTTCATCAAATTGTCAACTTGCATATCTACATATTCATCAGTAAGTATTTATGTCTATTAAGATTGTATCATGGAGTTTTGGTAATATTTTTTCTTTTTTTTTAAGAACCCCTCATGGTGAGGGAGGGTGAGGCAGTCCCCAACTAAGAAATAAGTTAGGTTACAACTAGATTACAAAAATCTCTAGCCTCATTTGTGAAAGAATCCACCCATGGAAAGATCCACAATTTGAAAATAGAAACAACAATCCTAATGAGGTCACCGTTGGAAGCTTCCTGTTGTTTTTTCTAGCCAAAACGCTCAATGAATCCCCATTGCTAGGATGCCCCACGGCGGTCAAACTCCTTTCTTTACTCTTCACCTCCTCCAAGTAAACCACAATGCACAGGGTCGACGGATGGTGGTGAATTCCACACTTCAACTTGAAACGATGACAGATCTTCTTAGTAAACAGGCAATGAAGAAGAAGGTAGGAATGACTCTCCTCCTCAGCACGGCAGAACGTGCATCAAGGGTCCACAACTCTTGGGTTGCTCCTCTTAATGCGGTTAACTTTAGTCAAGATCTTGTTCCTGGAAGCCAAAAGTAAAACATTCCTCGCCTTAGTCGGAGTCTTAGCTCTCCAGATAGCCTCGACGGCAAGAACCGATTCCCACCCGGGATTAGATACTTGTAGAAGGATTTAATCGAGAAAATCCTCGAGGAAGCCCATCTCCAACCTACTTTGCTAGATGTCAGGTGAAAAGAAGCTGCTCCCAGGATTTACATTAGGTCGACAAGATCCACGAACCACGCAGGGTCCAGGGGAGAGTGCATATGAAAGCGTCAACATAAGACACCCCCACAGGACTTAGGGGTGTACCTCGGTTCGAAACCAACCTATTTAGGCAAAACCCAAACCGATCCAACCTTGGTCGGTTTTGAGGATTTCCAATCCGATCCAAACTGAACTGAGATTAGAATTCAATCCAATCCAATTAAAATCAGTTTGGATTGGATTTGATGGTCGGTTTAGGCTTTGATCCATATCCTTATTGGTCTTTTTTTTTCTTCCTTCTATATATGGACTTAGTTTCAACTTAAAAAATAATAATTGTTGTCAAATCATTAGGCCTAAATAAAAATTTAAATTGATTTTGAGTCATCTTACATTATTGCAAAGGTTGTTGGTAGAAAGGGTATATGAGGACATATGGTATATTTACTAAAATATTTTATGTATATACTTATGTCAGTTCGGTTTAGGTTGGTTTTAAATTTAAAAATTCGTCAATCGATCCAATAATGTCGGTTTTTAAAAAACCCAATTCAATCCGATCCATTGAGTGTGTCAAAATCGATCAAAATCGGCTGGTTTGGTTTTGATCTTGTATACCCCTAAGCGGACTGACGCTCCTTGCTTACGCGTCAGGAGAAAAAGGTCCTAGAACAAAGTTTTTAGCGACACATTGCCTAGCCAGACGTCATCCTAGACCTTGATTTTCAAATTGTACCCTAGGATAATCTTGCTCCCCTCTCGATAGAGATCATGTACCTTCAGGATCCCCCCTCCAGAAGTGAGTTCTTACCCAATGTCCTACTTCTAGCCTGAAGCGGGGAGAATTTTTAAAAATTTCCAGATAGAAGTAGGTCTCTCAAGGACCTCCTTTTCTTTTGCCACAATCTCCACCACTTTCCTAGCATGGAGATGTTGAATCTATGGGGGTCAAGGACCTCCAGGCCGCTGAAAATCTTGGGCAAGCAAACTTGGTCCCATCTCAGCAGATTGTACGAACCCCTGATGTCCACAAGAAGGATCGTTTGTGTGACAATCCCTAGCATGGAGAGGATGGAGAGGGAGAGAGAGAGAGAGGCTAGGGTTTTGGGAGAATGGATTGAGGCCATCTCATTAGGCCAAGGGCCAAATATATATGTGAAAGATACAAGAAAAAGAACAAAGGGTATCCTATACAGGTAATCTACGGGTATGTGTATCTCAACAATATACACTATACACTATCACTAACAATCACTAACAGCCCCCCTCAAACTCAAGGTGGGTCATACACCATGAGTTTGCTAAGCAGAAACTGAAAACGTGGAGCAGGGTGTGACTTCGTGAAGAAGTCAGCGATCTGATCTCCAGAGGAAACAAAGGAGAGAGAGATGGTCCCAGCCTCATACTCCTGGCGAAAGTAGTAGCAATCAAGCTCGATGTGCTTCGTCCTCTCGTGGAAGACCGGGCTGGTGACAATCTGTATTGCACTCTTGTTGTCACAGTGAAGGGCTGTAGGTCCAGAGATCTCAACCCCTAGATCTCCGAGGAGACGTCGCAAGTGAACAATCTCTTTGGTAGTAGAGGCCATAGCTCGAAACTCTGCTTCAGTACTAGAGAGAGACAACGCTCTGCTTCTTGCTGCGCTATGATATGAGAGAATCTCTAAGAAATAAGCAATAGCCGGTAGTCGATCGACGAGTGGTCGGATCACCAGCCCAGTCAGCATCCGAGTAGGCACGTAGGACCAGAGGAGAAGTCGATAGGAAGAGCGACCGCGTGATAGTGCCTCGGAGATAACGAAGAAGTCGAAGAAGGGCAGCGTAGTGAGCAGAGCGAGGGGCTTCGACAAACTGACTGACGATGCTAACGGCGTGAGCAATGTCGGGCCTGGTGATGCAGAGGTAAACCAACTGACCAACGATCTGTCGGTACCAAGTAGGATCTGAGAGAGGCTCACCATCGGTGGGACGGAGCTTCATGTGAAGCTCGAGAGGGGTGACAGCGGAGCGATCATCGGAAAGTGCAGCTCGACTGAGTATGTCGGCTGTGTACTTCTACTGAGATAGCAGAATCCCTCGCTCACTGTGGGCGATCTCTAGCCTAAGGAAGTAGCGAAGAGGACCTAAATCCTTCATCTGGAACCGACGCCGAAGATGCTGCTGAAGAAAAGTGATGGCAGCTGAGTCATCACCTGTGATGATCATGTCGTCGACTTATAATAGGAGAATCGCCCTGCCCTGAGGAGATGACCGCACAAAAAGCGAGTGGTCCTGCGAGCTCTCAATGTAGCCAATCTCGGTGACGGCTCGTCGGAAACACTCAAACCAAGCTCGAGAGGCTTGCTTGAGCCCGTAGATAGCTTGACGGAGGCGACAAACATGCTGGGGAGGAGTATGCAAACCAGGGGGTGGCTGCATGTAGACAACCTTTGAAAGATCACCATGGAGAAAGGCATTCTTCACGTCCATCTGGAGAAGAGGCCATCGACGGACTGCTGCAACTGCTAGAAGTGCACGAACGGAGGTCATCTGAGCTACAGGTGCGAAAGTCTCCTCGTAGTCTATTTCGTATGCCTGAGTGAAGCCACGAGCCACCAACCGAGCCTTATGCTGCTCGATGGAACCATCAGGTCGCCGCTTGACCTTATAGACCCACCGGCAACTAACAGGCTCAATACCAACAGGAAGGGGGACGATGTCCCAAGTCTGAGTCTGCTCAAATGCCTGAAATTCCTCACTCATAGCCTGTCGCCACTGAGGGGACTGGACGGCCTCCCGGTACGACCGAGGCTCCTGGTCTGTGTGAAGGGCTGCAAGAAAGGCTGTAAACTGAGGCGAGTAGGAGGTGACCGTGGCAAAACCAAAACGGTCAGGTGGGCCAGAGGTAAAGCTGAAGCGATCAGGTGGGTGGTGCTCGCGCTGAGGGTAGCGGGGCGGCGGGCGAGGATCCACGACCGGCGACGTCAGACTGGGCGTAGCAGGCGGAGTACCAGAGACATCGGGAGTATGAGGAAGACCTACGGAAGTAATCGGTGACGGAGGTGAGGAGGGGACAGAGGAAGACTCCGTGGAAGAATCACTAGAAACAGGGGGAGAAGTAGAGCTGGGCGAGAGGGGTGATAGAAGAGGCTCGAGAGTCGGAGACAGAGTAGGAGGAGTCTCCAAGAAGGTGAGGTCCTGAGCTGCAGAGGAGTAGTAAGGGGCATCCTCGACGAAGGAGACGTGTCGAGAGATGCGAAGGCGACTGATAGGATCTGATATCAACTAGATGTGATGCGGAATGCTTAAATTAACCCAAGTGCAGAATTTAAAACATCAAATCAGATTTCAGCATAATAAAATCAGATTTCAGCAAAGCCTATTATCATGGTTCATCATTCATTCAAACACAATCAGATTTAATTTAATGAAATCATAAAACTGACAAGAAGAACATTAATTTCAGATTATAAGGACTGAATTCCAGCAATAAGAACAAGAACAATCTCAAATTAATAAGCCAATGTCTCAATAACAATCAAAGATCTAAACGAATAAACCTAACGGATGAGATTCTCGGGAAACCAAGGAATTTCGGAAACCCTAATATGATTTCAGCAATAAGGCCGGTTGTAGAAAGCAGGTTATCACATGAAAATTATCGAGGATCGATCTCACCGTGCTTTGGTCAATGCCGGCAGCTTTCCGATACTCCGTTGTTGCAGATGAAAGGCGCGGAAGGGGAGGCGTGGCTCAGAAGACGGGGTGAAGAAGCCGAGACGATGGATCTTGAAGATGAAGAAACTTCACGTCGATCTTCCGTGAAGCCGTGGATGAATAGCGAGGCGACGGGGTAGAAGCTTGCGTAGGAAGAACAGGATGAGAAGCAAGGAAGAATTCGTCGGAAAGGATAACCGAACAAGCGAGCCGCTTCTCCGTTTCTAGGGTTTCAATTCATATTCTTCTCCCCTCTCCATTAGGGTTTGTAGGGTTTATAGGGGATGAAACAACAAAGAAAACACAAAAAAGGAAAGAATGAGAGAGAGACGCGCGGAAGAGAGAGAGAGAGGGACGCGCGGCATGAGAGAGAGAGGGGGACGCGCGGTCTTCCGCGGGAAAGGGAGAGAGGGGCCGGCCGGTTGGCTTAGGTGAGGGATTTTTGGGTTTTTGATCCTCCCTCGAATCTCATCCATTGAGATCTATTCTACCCTAACATCCTACGGCTAAAAAGTAAACACAGAAACGAGTCAGTTCGGCATCTGTGGCTCGAACCGGATGCGAACATGGCTCGCACCTACCCAAACCAGAAATAAAAACTGAAATAACTAAAGATCCGTTGGTCGGATCGAAATAAAGTAAAAACCAAAACTGTGGGGCTTCGATTAAGCTTTCCACTGATGCAGACGGATCGACGATCGGGTTCCTGGATCTCCGGCGCGGATGAAAATACGCCATCAGCTGTAGAAAAACTGCACGCAGTAGGCTCGTCTGCATCAGCGACGAGTCAAGGGGTCATAGCAACGATAACCCTTGTGCTCGGCGCTGATTCCTAGGAGGATGCATTTAACTGCACGTTCGGACAACTTCGTGCGCTCATGGGGCGGAAGAAGAACGAAACAGGTGCACCCGAAGGTACGAAGCAGACTACAGTCAGGAGGGGAAGAGAAAAGACGCTCGTGGGGAGATGTACCACCCGGGAGAACAGACGAAGGGGTGATGTTGATGAGGTTGACTGAGGTCAAGACAGCCTCAGCCCAGAAAGTGCGTGGAACGGAAGCAGAGAGAAGAAGAGCATGCGACGTCTCAAGGATATGACGGTGCTTCCTCTCGGCTACTCCGTTTTGTTCGTGTGTGTGAGGACAGGAGTGCTCGAATAGAGTCCCATGGGACTGAAGAAGTGTCCGCATAACAGTGGAGAGATACTCGAGGGCGCAATCAGACCGAAAGGTCTTGATGCGACAACCGAACTGTGTGTGCACCATCGAGGTGGAGATCTGGTAAACCTGAGGAACCTCAGAGCGGTTCTGAAGAAGGTAGACCCAAGTGTATCGGCTGAAGTCATCGATGAAAGAGATATAGTAGCGATCAAGGTTGTCATATCGTGTATCGTATCGTGTATCGTTTTTCCTATTTTGTGTATCGTGTATCGTAACGTATCGTGTATCGTAAGATACGGTTAAATTTATATTTTATACATATATATATATATAATAAATATAGAAAGTACATACTAGAATATTAAATATGAAAAGTCAAGTAGAAGAGTAAGACATTCCCTATAATTTCACATCAAACATAACATTGGCCTATACAAAAAATGTGATGTATATATTTATATAAAAAAGAAATCATATATAAGTATTATCTATGATCTATCAATATATTGTTCTCAAAATATTCGAATGGTCAATGAAGACAAAACAAAAACTCAAAAAGTAGGAAGATCTTATTTTTCAATCTCCACCGCATCTACATCATCAATTTGATCATCAACAATAGATAATTTATCACCACTTGCTTCTTTATCTTTCTCTAATGTCTCTTGGACCTCTTATTTATTTTCATTCTCATCCTCATTGTCTAATTCAAAGTCATCCACTTCTTTCCTTTAGCCTTACTTTATCAACATAGATCCATTAGCCCTCTACTAAGAAGTACCACATATATATATATATATATATATATATATATATATATATATATATATATATATATATATATATATATATATAGATATAGGTAGAAATGGAATCCGATAACTATTGAAATTAGCAAAGTTGTAGATATTTGGTGTTCCAAGCTCTAGAAAAATTTTAAAAACAAATGGCATTGGAATCCGACAACTCTAGAGAAAGATTTGTAAAACACCTATAAATTTCTTAAAAAAAATTAGTATCACTTCACTCTAAGTTAGAAAATATTCCTAGGTATTTTTTTAATGCTAAGAGACCTATATAGTCCTTTGGGAAATTAAGAGAAAAAAATTCATTTTAAAAGTTTCAAAAAAAAAAAAAAAAACAAACAAAAAAACATGTTTTCACCGTATCGGACCGTATCGTGTATCGTATCGTATCGTAGCGTATCGTATAGTGTATCGTACGATACAGGAGAAAAACGATACGTAAACCCGATACGTATCGTTTTTCTCCTGTATCGTATCGTATCGTACGATACGTATCGTGTATCGTACGATACTAACAACACTGGTAGCGATAGCCACACATCGAAGGGAGAGGTGCAGGACCCCAGATATCGGAGTGCACTAGGTCAAAAGGAGCAGAACTCTGAGAGGTACTAGAAGGAAAAGGTAAGGCTGTAGCTTTGGCAAGCTTGCAACCTGTACAAGTAGATAAAGAAGAAAATGAGCAAGGACCTAGAGCTCCAGTCTGGAGTAAGCTCTTGAGTCGAGACTCAGAAATGTGGTCGAGTCTTCGGTGCCACAAGTCGGCATCGGAAGAAGCTAAACTACAGACGCCAGAAGGGGGAATGAGGGGAAGATGGAGATGATCAAGGTGGTACAGCCCGCCTGACCTACGACCAGCGCCAATCACCCGTCCGGTACGAGGATCCTGCACAACACAAGAAGAAGGGGAAAAAGTCACAACACATCCGGAGTCACAGAGGCTGCTAATAGAGATGAGCTGCATGCGAAGCTGGGGGACATACAACACAGTGGGTAAAGAGAGACGACCGCTCGGCTCTGTAGTGGCGGTAATTGATCCACACTGCGAAATGGCTAAAGAAGAGCCATCGGCAGTATGTATCGACGGGATATGAGGTGCCGGTCTACAATCAGTAAGCAGGGAAGCATTGGAAGTCATGTGATGGGAGGCCCCAGAGTCCAGAATCCAAGTAGCGAAGGTACCGGGAGTGGCAAAGTGAGCAGAGGAACTAGAGACGCTGGAAGCCTCGGCGGAGCTGAAGCTCGCCTGCTGGTCTAGGCGGAACTGGAGCTGTGCAAGCTGCTGCTGAAGGAGCTGAGTAGTGGCAGGACCATCTAAGGAGCCCCAGGGTGAGGATGGAACCGTGCAAGGAGAGGACGGAGCAGTAGCAGCAGCAGCAGTAGAGCCAACAGGTCGACCACATCCTCGGGGTCCCTGTCTCTTCTCGGGATGCAGCTTCTAACATGTGGCGACAACATGACCTGGTTTGTGGTAGTGAGTGCACACAAACCGATCACGACCAGAAGCAGAGGTAAAAGAGGCAACCGGGACTGCAGCGGGGACGCCAGTGTGGCTGGAGGAGTCGGCCATGGCAGCTCACTTGGTGCAAACAGAGAGGGTCAATGCAAACAGAGAGGAATCCGACGAGGTCGGAGTCGATCCGGGTCCGACGATGTGTTGTGGGTCAGATCTGATACCACACAGGGTAATATGCACGAATGTGCTGCTCAACGGAAGCGGTAGGGACGTGCGAGATGGCCGCTCTAGTTCTTTATACCAAGCACCAAGGAAGAAAGAGGCCGACGGTGATGAAAGAGGAGAGATCCGGACGGCTGGAGATGCAGATCCGGGCAGATCTGGAGGGTCAAATCCGTCGGTCGTGGCTCCCTAGTCAACAACCTAAAGGGACGCAATCTGACCTCAGATCCGTCCCGGTTCGCGAGAGAACTCCCCGGCGCCTGCCATGATCTGGCCACCGAGCTCGGCCATGAAGGCGATCGGGGCTTGATTTGAGATCGTGACCCCAGAGTGAATGGAGGCGGCGGCGGCGAAGCTGAAGCTGGGGATCTCGAGGCAGTTCTCCACGGGGTCGCTGCGGCTGATCGGGAGGCTCAGCTTCCGGCGGCAGCCGTCGATCGACTAGCGGCCCAGCAATGCGAGCCGGTTCACGTTCGGGCGGCAGTCGCCGCTCGACCCCAACCGCCGGTCGTGGCTCAGATCCGCCGGTCGGAGGTCCAGATCAGTGGGTCGCAAGGGAGGATCTGGTGGCAGTCGAGGATGCTCACGTCGGAGGAGGCTGGATCTCACGTCGGAGCGAACGCCGGAGCAACGCGTCCGAACGATGCTGAGGAGGCTCACGTCGGAGGAGGCTGGACTGAGGAGGAGCAGTACGATCTGAAGAGGAACAGTCCGACGATCTGGAAGGAGGACGACTGCAGATCCGATCTGGAAGGAGAAGCAGTCCGATCTGAGGCAGTCCGGCGAGGGAGATCAGATCTGTGCCGAATCTGGGGCAGATCTGATCCGGATCGGCCGGATCTGAGGCTGTGGCCGGGGAAGGAGCCGCCGGGAAAGGAGCCGCCGTACCGGGAAGGGCTGCGCTGCGTCGAGGCCGGATTTGAGCACGAGATCTGCGGATCTCGTCGGAGGGTCAGATCTCGTCGGAGAACCTCGGGATCATGCGCTCTGATACTATGTGACAATCCCTAGCATGGAGAGGATGGAGAGGGAGAGAGAGAGAGAGGCTAGGGTTTTGGGAGAATGGATTGAGGCCATCTCATTAGGCCAAGGGCCAAATATATATGTGAAAGATACAAGAAAAAGAACAAAGGGTATCCTATACAGGTAATCTACGGGTATGTGTATCTCAACAATATACACTATACACTATCACTAACAATCACTAACAGTTTGATTTTCTCAATTCTCTCTGTAACCCAAGAAGGGAAATAAAAGAATACCAAGAAGTAAGAAGAGATAGTAGAGAGCACATAATTGCCCAAAATCAATTATCCGAGAGACAAGAAATTGCCCTACCATCCTTTCAATCTAGCCTCAATCTTCTGGATGAGCTTTTCCCAGTCGTTTTTTCTTAGGGCCCTATCACCGACTAGGATCCCCAGATACTTTATCGGCAGGCTTGCCTATCTGTAGTTTAATAGCTGAGCAAAAAGCGACCCGAGTTCCTCCTTCCCGTTGTAGTAAAGCGAGCTTTTCATAAAATTTATCTTCAGACCCGTGCAAAACTCCAGACCATATAGCAGAATCTTGAGGGTGGTAAGTTGAAAGGGGCTACCTTAGCAAAACAAAAGGGAATCATCTGTAAAATGAATGTTTGATGTTGACCACTTTCTTCTCCCTATTCCTCTTAGAACACCTTCAGAGTTTGCGTTCCTGATGAAAACATCAAAGATATCCACTACTAGAATGAACAAGGGGACAACGGGCAACTCTGCTTCAATCCTCTATAAATCTTGAACTCTTCGTGGCATTCGATTAACCAAACAAGCTATCTTGGATGAGGTTAGGATCTTCTCTAAGCACAACTTGAGTAGCAAACTATCGCTGCACGTCTCTTTAAGGTGGAAGATGGTTTCTTGGGCAGCTGACACGCTGTCTAAGATCATCTGACCTTTGATGAGGCCGACTGAGAGGGAAAGACAATGGCTTCCATACTAGAAGTCAACCTGTACGCGAGCACTTTAGCGATAATCTTGTACAGATAGTTAGCCAAACTGATTGACCAAAAATCTTGGAAAGATTGCACTATTTCGCTTAGGAAGCAAACTAATCCAAGAGTACTTCAAACAGTAAAGTTTCACTCTACCTTGGAAGAAATCTGAAAGTAGACGATACTAATCTAACTTCACCATTTTCTAATATCGCTGAAAAAAGCTCATCGGGAAGCCATTTGGAACTGGGACCCCGTCTCCTTTAGAGTCAAATATTGCCTTGCAAAATTCCTCTTTTGAAAAGGCTACATCCAACCCCGAGTTAAGTCCATACATGGAACGTTCAGACTCCCCCAATCGACTCCAAGTGGGGAACGATTGTTTTCGCTAAAAGCCTATTTGCAAAAAGAAGTAGCTTCTTGGAGAATATCCTGAGTTGAAGAAAAAACTAGGGGTGGGACTTGGGCGGATCTGACCCGCCCAATCCGAACCTGACCCGTACAATGAACAAGCATGGGCAAAGCTGGTAAAAAATTGAACGGGTTTGTACAATAAAAGATAAATCTGATTTCAATTTGGACGAATTTGGGCACCGATCTTACCCAACCCGAGGAGCCCAAATACAACGGCATACTTGCATCCGGGCCCGGCCCTGGGGCTAGGCACTAGGCAAGCAAGGTAGCTGCCTAGGGTCCCCCATTTCAAAACATCTTCTAGGACTGAAATATGATTTTGTTAAATGCACAGATGTATTACTAACAAAGATTATGGATAACTGGAGTTATTAAAGTTTGAACACAGAATTCAACAAAGATTCAACATAGACCTAACAAAGATTCGTTTTTGTTAACAAGTGGGATTTATGATGTAGATTCCTTGTTGCCTCTTCTGGTTTACAGGCGCTGCCAGACTTCCAGGGTTTCATGCGTGTGTTGGGAGTGGGGGAGAGAGACTACTTCCTGAATGGTATAAAGAAAAAGGTATCTTGTGCTTCCATAAAATTGCTTTCTTTAGGTAATGTTTTTGACAGCTGTGCACTCATATAGCTTATCGAGTATAATCACTGTTGGCAGTTTTTGGACTGATACCCTCACCTTAGTATAATTTTTTTGAGTTGAAAAACTTGATAGCACACTGTTTTTATTTAATGATGACAATGTTTCTGTACCTGATTCTTGTTGTGTTTAATTTATACTTAAGTCATAACAAGTCCGGTCATTCTCAATATTCCATCTTTCCATAAGAAAGATGTGGTTTTCCAGATGGGATCTGGGCAGGTGATCAGATCGGCTGCAGGTTTCATTGTATATACTGATGGAAGTGGATGGGCTTGGCCCTTTGGGTCAGCAATAAACTAGAACTGTGAGCCAGTAACTTAACTGTCTGGCATAGCAGGTTGTGTACATTTTTTCAGGTCCAAGTTCAGTCACTCCCACTTAACATTAACGAGTATCTATCACAAACTATAAAACTAGAATCCTAACCTTTCCTGGATTGCCATCCTCTATGCATTTTTTGAAATACTTTCCACTCCACTGACAGCATTGTTGGTGACAAATCCAGCACCATGCTCCCTGCCTGAGTGAGCATTCCAACCCCCCTGCATCTCTCTCTCTCTCTCTCTCTTCCTTTGCACACTTTTGACCCTCTCAGTTATCAGTTGTTGTGTTCAAGTCTATGTAAGTTTATGATATTATGGGAAACTCCTAAAACATCAATATGACCCTACAGAACATTTTAAAAAGCTGTATCGTACTGTATACTGTCATCTTTCTGCTCCACAAACTTTCGCAATGGTCGTTATACTTTATGTTAACTCCATAATTTTTTCTCTCTAGTATGTAATCACCTTGTAGAAATAGGGAATTCTTCAGAAGGGAAAGAAAGCTATAGTGCATTTGGTTTCCCGTTTTTAGGCCCCCATTATTATCCAAATCGTAACATGCATATTTCTTGATTTTATGTCAAATCTCTATTTAGCAGTCCTTATGGCATTAGGTTTGCTGTATTTTCCAAAGTTGAACACCAAATGACTGATTGTAGCAAGTATTTTCTGAGAGTAGTTTTACTAGCAAGCATAACCTTTTTTTGCCTTATGGCTTCTCTTTGATTGTTGAATATACTTACTTGTGGCCGCAGGCATAGAGCTCATCCTGAAGACAGAAATAGCGAAAGCAGACCTTGCTTCCAAGACTCT
This sequence comes from Chamaelirium japonicum, assembly GCA_947650365.1. Classification (NCBI taxonomy): domain Eukaryota; kingdom Viridiplantae; phylum Streptophyta; class Magnoliopsida; order Liliales; family Melanthiaceae; genus Chamaelirium; species Chamaelirium japonicum. Next base: position 32,458,310 of record OX393559.1, read on the forward strand.
TACCAGTGCAGATGGTGTGACCTTCACATATGACAATTTGATCATTGCTACTGGTTCCACGGTATGTCCAAAACAATTGTATATATATACATATATAGAGGAAACGGGAAATGAGCTGCCTATATATATAGAGAGAGAGAGAGAGAGAGAGAGGAAACGGGAAATGGGAAATGAACCGCCAGCCTATTTCGGCGAAATGGGCAACCACCCATTTGAAGCCCTTAGGAGTTTTAGAATGTGCTGATTTTTTGTGAGCATAAGCACTTTAACTTTAGATAGAACACCCACAAAAAATCAGCACATTCTAAAACTCCTAAGGACATCAAATGTTAGAAGTAAGGTTTGAGAACTCGGTTTCGGTTTCGGTCGGAACCTCGAGGATCGGTTTCGGTGGTTTTGGTCGTTTCGGCTGTTTCGGTTTCGGTTTTTTTTTTAAAAAAAAAATAATAGAAAACTTAATTAAAAAATTAATTATCCTTATTTTATTAATATTCTATGATTTGTTTCTATTTTTTTATAATTTTTTGTAATTTTCTATATTTTTTTTTTGTAATTTTTAGTAATTGTTTTCTTTTTTTGCTGATTTTTTGTTGATTTTTTTCTAAGTTTTTGTAATTGTCTAGCACTTAATATCCTCATTTGGTAATTATTATCTGATCAAAACTGAATTGAAGGGGGCAAAATGTAGTTTTTTAATTATAGGGGGGGGTTAAGTGTTTTGAGCTAAACTTCAGGGGGTAAAGTGTAATTTACCCTATAATATATAACTTATAAGCTAGGAAGCATGGACACTTCCCCAGGCCTCCTGTATGCGTGTCGGACACGTGTCGGACACTCGCCGGACACTCACCGGACACGCATGTGCCGTGTCCTACGTGCTTTCGGGAGCCGGACATGGTTGGACACTTCTCGGACACTCGCCAGACACTCCTCGGACACTCGGGACACTGCGGGTTGACGGATTGTTCGATATAGGGCCGGTTACAAGCTGTGGTGATTCAGTTTTGGCTTCAACCTATCTGATCCTCTGAGATTATAACCTCAGAGAATCAGATAGGTTGAAGTCTAAACTGAATCGCGGCCGTTCTTTTGCATGCCATTTGGGCCTGAGTGTGATTCACTTGTCAGGACGGTTACGATTCAGGTTTGACTTTAACTTATCTTATCCTTTGAGGTTTCAGATAGGTTGAAGTCAAAACTTAAACACAACCGTTATTTTCCATACCATTTAGAGCTGTTTGCGATTCACCGATCGGGCTCGATGTAACTAACGATAGCGATTCAATATGCATTAAATTTTATTTTAGTTGTTTTCTATGAGGTTTTTTCGGTTATTGAAATATATATGAATTGCAAACACATATAAAATATTAATTTATTTTGCCGTGTCTCCGCCGTACCCGTGTCCTCTTTTTTTAGGATTAGCCGTGTTGGCGAACCCGTGTCGTGTCGTACCCGTGTCCCCGTACCAGTGTCAGTGCTTCTTAGCTTATAAGTTATATAATATAGTGTTATTTTGACTTTGCCCCCCAAATTTTGCCTTGAATTAGACTTTACCCCCCATCTTTTAATTAATTAGACTTTACCCCCCAAAACTAACCGTTTGGGGGGGTGAGCTGATGGAACAGTTAGTTTTGCGGGGTAAAGTCTAATTAATGAAATATGAGGTTAAATTCTAATTCAAGGCAAAATTTGGGGGGCAAAGTCAAATAACCCTATAAATAACAGAGGGTTGGGGCTCGGGCTCAGGCTCCGGTTAGGGTTTGAGGAGGGAGGGGCTCCGATTAGGGTTTGAGGAGGAGGGAGGGAGGGAGGGAAGGAGGGAGGGGGTACTTGGTTACCGGCAAGGCTCGACGGCGACGACATTGAAATTTTTTTTTCTCCTCTTCTCACCCACCTATTTTTTATTTTTTGGTCTTTGGTTTCGTCCGAAACCCTCTGGTTTCGCCCGATCCTCTTCGATCCGTGGCCGATCCATCCAAGCATGCCGAAACAGCGGTGATTCGGGACCGAACCGAAACCGATCCAGCTGATCCGGATCGGTTTCGGGCGAAACTTTAAACCATGGTTAGAAGTTTTATCGAACATCAGTTGTAACCGTTAATCAGAAATATAGCACCTGACTCCCCTAAAAGTTTTAGAATGTGCTGATTTTTTGTGGGTGTTCTATATAAGGTAAGGTGCTTATGCTCACAAAAACTTAGCATATTCTAAGACTTCTAGGGGTATCAAATGGGTGGCTGCCCATTCTAGGGGTATAGGGTCCCGATCCAGTGAGAAACCTCTTATATGCGAAACCTTTGCAAAATCGACCTAGAGGTTTCAGAATTTGATGAAACTTGGTAGGCATGCTATCTATGCCAAGTTGATCATCCTCACTAAAATTCATCAAATTCTAAAACCTCTAGGGTCATCAAATTTGATAATCAAATTAACGGTTTTTATGAATGGTCAGTAAATATTCTAACATTTGATGCCCCTAAAGGTTTTAGAATTTGATGAATTTTGGTGAGCTTTATCAGCCGTCTATTTCAACCATTAATTTGATGAGCTTATTTGAAATGCTTAGAGGTTTTAGAGCTTGCTGATTTTTTGTAAGGATGATCATCTCAACATAGATATATCATCTCCACAAAAAATTAGCAAATTTGGAAACCTCTGTGTATGTTAATAGAGGAGCATATATTGAAGCCTTCAATGCATGGGCATACAAAGTCACGCTCTCTCTCTCTCTCTCTATCTATCTATCTATCTTTCTATATATATATATATATATGGAAAATGGAGCCTCCATGTGTTCGGAGGGAAACTTACCTTCATATGCAGTGATTTCATGTTTCATAAGACTCCAACGATGGTGATACTTTTTCGAGGACTCTTCAAATTATTTGACGTCATATATTGGATTAGAAACAAAAATATGTAGTGGCTAGGTTGATTTTCTTATAATCCTCTATTTAAGTTATAAAGAGCTCTCATGTGTACTTCACTTTTCCGGCATTTTATCACAATGATTTGAGTCCATCGGTTCTAGAATTAAAGAAATTGTTTGGTGCGTCGCATCCTTTCTTGAATTACATGCTATGCAGGTTATAAGGCTCTCGGAATTTGGTGTTGAAGGAGCAAATGCCAATAATATATTTTATCTACGGGAGATCGATGATGCCGATAAGCTTGTAGCCGCTATACAGGCCAAGAAGGATGGGAAGGCTGTGGTTGTTGGAGGAGGGTACATTGGTCTCGAACTTGGTGCAGCATTGAAACTCAACAATCTTGATGTCACTATGGTGTACCCGGAGCCTTGGTGCAGTAAGTTTTACTTCCCTTCGAACACTGAAACTAGAGGAATATAGAACAGCCTCATTTGGGTTTAATTTTGATCCCAACATTCAAAGTATTTCACGTGTACGTGGTCTAGGAAAGCTTCACTTGTTTCACAACTTGTGGTTGTTGAAGTGCTTGTCAAATTTTTACTACAAAGGTATTTGAGAGTGCATAAGTATTCTAATCCTTGTTCTTTCAGTGCCTCGGCTTTTTACAGCAGAAATTGCTGCTTTCTATGAGGGTTATTATGCAAATAAGGGAATCAAGATAATCAAGGGGACTGTAGCTGTTGGATTTGATTCCAATACTAACGGGGATGTAAGTTCTTGAGCACATAAAGCTCCTACGGACACGATTTTTCCTCTGACGGGAAGATCATCTTTGCGCCGTTCTTTGATGTATATTTTTCCCTAATCAGGTGACGGCGGTAAAATTAAAGGATGGAAGAGTCCTAAATGCCGATATTGTTGTTGTTGGCGTTGGAGCAAGACCACTTACTTCACTATTCAAAGGCCAAGTTGAGGAAGTGAAAGGTGGAATAAAGGTCTGATCATTTCCCTTAAATCTCAATCACATCTATTTTCTAGTTTCGTATAATTTGCGATCAAAGAGATGACAATTTAATCTGAACCAAGACTGAAGCAAATTTTGTGTGTCGACTTGTGGAATTTGGGTTTTATACGGATTCTCCTCTTGGTTGCAGACCGATGGTTTCTTCAACACAAGCGCCCCTGGTGTTTATGCTGTAGGAGATGTGGCTAGCTTCCCTTTGAAGCTGTACAACGAGCTGAGGAGAGTCGAGCACGTCGATCATGCCAGAAAATCAGCAGAACATGCTGCGAAGGTATGCACTTTTCATGTTTCATCGCATGTTCGGTGCACTAAAATGTGATGTTGTGTTGAGCGCTCGCCCTCTCTCTTACTACGATGCAGGCAATCAAGGCAAGCGAGGAAGGAAAAGTAGTCGAGGAATACGACTACCTCCCTTATTTCTACTCTCGCGCGTTCGATCTCTCTTGGCAATTCTACGGGGACAGCATTGGGGACACGGTTCTGTTTGGCGACAATGACCCTGCATCCCCTAAACCCAAGTTCGGTTGTTACTGGATCAAAGACGGGAGGGTGGTCGGGGCGTTCCTGGAGTCGGGAACCCCGGAGGAAAACAAGGCCATGGCCAAGGTGGCCAGGCTGCAGCCGCCGGTGGAGAACGTGGAGCAACTGAGGAAGGAGGGCCTTGAGTTTGCCAGTAAGATCTGATGTAGATTCTAACAGTAAAGTTATGTAATGTTTGCCCCGCGGTATTTCTTTGTTTTTATACCCCCCCCAATGCTTAGGTCCTGATCAAGTAACTTTACATCTGTGGGATTGCTAATTAAGAAATAAACTTGTTTGCCTTGCACAGTTACAGTTCATATCTATAACCCTATAGATAAAAGAGGGGATGGTGTAGGGCTCATAGTCCTACACAGGGACAGGGATTGGAGTCGCGTTTCTCCTGCACCAAAGCAAGTCTCTCTCTCTCTCTCTCTCTCTCTCTCTCTCTCTCTCTCTCTCTCTCTCTCCTTTTATTATTGTGGTGGGCCCATTACATCATGAGCCCACCTGTTGTCACCTGAAGTAACCCCCCCTCCCAATCAAGGTTTCTTTATTATTGTGGTTAGGGCTGTTTATGGACTCGGGATAGCATGAGGTTTAATTTGGGTAGAGGTAGCTTGGGATTTGGTCAGGATTGGGTTCGCACATTTAAGCCTGACTGTGTTATGGATCGGTTATGGACAACCATAATCCGAACTAAAGCCCAAATTTTTTATTTTTATTTTTATTTTTGTTATATACAATGAATATATAATTTTAAAAGTGCCCATTTTATGAATATAAATGCCTCGGATTTTAGAAATATTATTTAACGTATATACTTTTTAATGTATATCATAATCAATGCTATTTTTTATTTTTATTGGATGATCAAGAGGAAGAAAAACCGCACTAAAAATGTCGGTTGGGCCGGGCCGGGTATAGGCACACTCATAAGTTTGGGCCGAGCTTAGGTATGAGGTGGTCTGACCGAACCTGGATCCATTAACAACCCTACTTGTGGTGGAGGTTAATATGGAAATGTTTTTTCAGCATCTTGTTTCCACCCAGATCGGGCCATCATAAGGCGGCAGCTTATCACAACCGTCTGTGCACGAATCCTCGATTGGTGAATTGCCCAACTGGTAAGGAAACGAACAGTCTGACCAGGAGCCACGTCACGATGGCACAATCAAGATGGAGAACTGGATGATTGAATAGTAGTTCTCGGTTAAAATATAAGGTTGGCCCTTCATAATCTTTGCTTGGCTATATACTATCTGAGCAATTAATACTATTCACCAACTAGTTTTCCAAATGTTTTTTTAAACAACATGACGTGTCACTTACTCACAGCTACGCCTTTGCCTACTGGTCAGGACTGAGTGCGATTCACCTCTCGGGCTGGGTGCAACAGACGGATGTGATTGAGCCATGTCAGGGCTCTCGCTTTGATGATTGTTGTTTCCTTGCTCGACTAATCCAGGTATGAGATCCATAGTCAGTGGGCATTATTTCTGGGCTATATCAACTACCGTTACTTTCGAATTGAGTACTTTCTCTTTTCATTCAACACGTTCCACAAGGCGTCCAACCTTATATATTCATGCCCAAATTTTGATCTTGTATAACCTTAGGATCCTACAACTAACGTGATAAAGTTTGAACACGTGGTGCTTTCATATTGGGCGATCATGCTATAGGCCTAGGTTATACAAAGAAGATCAACAATTTCGTTCTCCATTCGTCATCTCCAGTAGGTTCGACTCATCAGCTATGCCAATTTTTCCAATATTGTATTCGTTTTCACTTTGGGTCTGTTCTTTCAGTTTCCTAGGAAATAAAATAAAGGGAACAATTTCTGTAGAAATTCTTTCCATATCGTTTAATTTCCTTTGTTCTTTTAGCAGGAAAATAAAAGGAAGAAATCAAACACAATGAAAATCTTTTTTTTTTTTTAGTAGGGAAATGAAGAGAAAGAGAATTTCAGCAAGTTTGGTAGAAAAATAATGTCCTTCATGGTCGTGGAAATACATCCACCCGGAAATCCTCTTTCCACGATTTGATCGGCAAAAGAACATCGAAAATTTGGACGGGAACCCAATTTTCGCTCATTAATCCGTTTTCGAGGTTATTTTTCGCGCAAAAGAACAGACCCTTAATGAACTTTAGCATTATTATTTCATCACTCGGTACTCTCCCAACCATATGAACCCTAGAAAAATCTATTCAATTGAAATGTTTTACATACTTTCTATTCACAAACTCGATCACAGCCGTCCATTGCACCCAGGTAGGGGTTGAGTGGGATTCACCGATTAAGGCTAGGTGTAATTAACGGACGAGACTGAGTGCGATTACATTTACCCGATCACAATGTCCATTTACCTACGGGTTGAGGACCGATCAAGGCTGGGTGTAATGGAAGGCTATGATCACATCACGTCATTATGTATAACAGAATCGGTAAAAGCTATCAGGCTAAAATAGTATTTTTCTAAAGTCACCTCAATATTTTTTGTTTATACTAGAAGATAGCATATGAGTTCATCAATAGTGTCGTCTATATTGAGATTTAAGATTGCAAAGAAATGATTTGACTTATACAAACTTAACATTTTAGTGTAGGAATCACATTGCAGTTACTCTTACAATAATGACAATATCTATGGACAGTACAAGGCTTGTCAAATCATGCCTTATGTGTTAATTTATATGTATGGATTTCTGTATTATTATATTGTTATGACTTATGAATGATTTATGTTATCGATGATTAATTAATTTTGGGTGTTTCCGATCTTTAGGGGTAGTTTGGCTATTGCGCAAATGATGTGCGTATATTTGTTTGCACATATGACATGTGTAATTAAAGTTTTATTATTTAGGTGAAATTTTATTTGCCAGTTTTATGTGCAAAAGTTACACAAATTTAGCAAGTGTGCATCTGTTTACACACGTCACATCATACTAACCAAACAATCCTAAACTGCTTGCATATGTGGTTTAAAAAAGAAACGCTATTCAGCCCGAAGGTTTGTTCCGATTTCGCCGACCCGATTGGCGTGGCAGCGTGCAACTGGTGCTATTAAAGATTTTAAAATTGCTAGTGGGTTTCAGCCACCAGTTGCAAGCTGCCACGTCAATCGGGCCGGCGAAATCGGGACAAACCTTCGGGCTGAATAGCATTTCTCATTTTCAAAATCACATACTGAAAACGCAGCAACCAAACAAACCCTTATTGCTTCATTAAAAGTTCTATAGTTTCCTTTTAGATGAAGAACATATTTATTATGTATTTTTAAGTTGTTCTTTGTAAATCTAACCGTAAGTTTATGCACCATAGATCTAACAATAATAAAGAACCATAAGTTTATTATGTGTTGTGACACGTGGACGTCTTTTAAAGAACCATAATCATTCTTCCATGTGTGAACACAGCTCAGTTTTAAATCCTATTAAAAACCTACCATAAAGATAATAAAACACTCATTCAATGGCATTTAACTATCATTTGATGTTAATCTCTCTCTCTCTCTCTCTCTCTCTCTCTCTCTCTCTAACAAGTGAATCACACTCACTTTAGATTTCATACTTCTTCGAATAGTTGTGATGTCATCTCTGCCAAATGGCTGTGCATCAAGCTCATCTGGGCATTGCCCGTGTTTCTTACTAGTATAATACTAAAATGAAACCCTCTCTCCTGTGTTGTGACATGTGGATATCTTTTACAGAGCTAGAATCTTTCTTCCATGTGCGAACACGGCTCACTTTTTAATCATATTAAAAACCTACTATAAAGATGTTAAATACTCGTTCAATGACATTTAATGGCCATTTGATGTTAATATATCTCTCTCTCTAACAAGTGAATCACATTCACTTCAGATTTCACACTTATTTGAATAGTTGTGACGTCGTCTGTGCCAAATGGCGTGCATCAAGCTCATCTGGTCATTGCTTGGGTTTCTTACTTTTGAATTTAGTAATGTCTCTTTTCACTCAACACGTGCCACAAGTATTCAATTTTATATATTCATGTCCACATGGCACTTTCGTATTGGACGGTCATGCTACAAGTTATACAAATAGATCAACAATTTTTCACTATGCGCCCTCTCCAGCAGGTTCCACTCATTAACTATGCCAATTTTTTCAATATTGTATTCTTTTTCACCTAATGAAAGACACGTCTTTACTGGATTTTCTTTCACCACTCGGTACACTCCCAACCATACGAAACCTAGAAAATATTATTCAGTCCGAATGTTTTACATACTTTCTTTTCACAAACCCGATTGCAGCAGTTCGTTGCACCCACACCATGGTTGAGTACGATTCACCGGTCAGGGCTAGGTGTAATGGACGGATGAGTGTGATTCTATTTGCTCGATCATGTTGTTCAATTACCTACGGGTCAGGATTGAGCGTGATTCGCTAGTTAGGGTTGGGTGTAATGGATGGCTATGATCACGCACATCATTATGTATAACAGAATCGGTTATATATATATATATATATATATATATATATATATATATATATATATATATATATATATATATATATATATATATATATATATATATATATATATATATATAGAGAGAGAGGATACGGGGTATAGGCTGGCGGCCTATTTCAACGAAATGGGCAGCCACCCATTTGATGCCCCTAGGAGTCTTAGATTGTGCTGATTTTTTGTGAGCATATGCATCTTATCTTAGATAGAACATCCACAAAAAATCAGCAAATTCTAAAACTTTTAGAGACATCAAATGTAACATTTCAGATTAACGGTGACAACGAACGCTCGATAAAACGTCTAACATTTGATGCCTCTAGGAGTTTTAGAATGTGCTGATTTTTTGTGGGTGTTCTATCCAAGATAAGATACTTATGCTCAAAAAAAACCAGCACATTCTAAGACTCATTTCCCGTTTCCTCTCTCTCTATATATATATATATATATATATATATATATATATATATATATATATATATATATATATATATATATATATATATATATATATATATATATATATATATATATATATATATATATATATACACACTAAAATGGAAGCCTCTTTTTCGTGTTGTAACACGTGAACGTCTTTTAAAGAACTAGAATTCTTCTTCTGTGTGAACGCGGCTCTCTTTTAAATCCATTTAAAAAACCTACCATAAAAATGATAAATTTTTATTTAATGACATTTAATGTTAATCTCTCTCTCTCTCTAACAAGTGAATCACACTCACTTCGGATTTCACACTTCTTTGAACAGTTGTGATGTCATCTTTGCCAAATGGCATGCATCAAGCACATTCGGGCATTGCTCGGGTTTCTTACTAGTAATGACAAAATCTATGGACAATACAGCTAAATAATGGGGTACCTCAATTGGTAAAGACATGTATAAGACTTTAATCAATGGTTCAAATAAATGCACTAGCATGTTATGTTCATACTAGTGACCACTTGATCTAAATATTTGGTCTTGATACTTTGACCATACTGTGATCTTCATACTTTGGCCACTTGGCCCCTTCCAATCAACATCATTGCTCTAATTTCTACAATAAAAAACATCACTAGCAGTAACATGTGCAACACACCTGCCAAAAAACTAGCTCCTCTACAATCTGGATGGATTTCACTTCTGTAGTGGATTACCAATTTACCATTAACTTCCCTCCAAACTTCTGATCAATGGGGGTGTGTTTCATGAGCAGATTGGTATACTCTGGCTTGGCTGTGAGAGATCTGACTCAATCTGCAGGTAATAGCCTGTGGATCCTCTCTAGTCAGTCTGGCCCCTGTTGCGGGCGCCAAAGGCATCACAGCGGCAGCCTGACAAGTGTGCTGTCAGTCAGCCATCCCTGAACCCTGACGCATTATAGCCACCTGGTGGCAGGCGTGCCCGACCCGTGAAATCGTGCTCCTCTGCAACTGCACACTCCATCGAGACAAGCGGAAGGCGACATCAACATGACAAGCAGTCAAGCACACAGGTAAGTGTCTTTCATAACGGAGCTAATTGTCATTGGTGTCTTTCACAGTTCACTTGGCATAGGTAACTTTACATTCATTTACAATCTACCACCTTGGTGAGCAAAAAAGGCATTGCAATTGATGTACAGAATGCTCCGGCCAGGATGAAGAACAGCAGCAGCAGGTTTCAGGCTGACGTGAACGCAGACAGTCGGGCATCTACAACTGCATAAGCATCCAACGGTCAGGCAAACATCGGGCCGCCGCCAGCCAGCGAGGGCTTCAGTGGCGGTATCGGCATGGCACCGATCAGGCGCACGCCGGGAGAGACAAACCGTCGGGGATTTGACGGGGTGGGAGGCGGCCTGGGCGACAGATTTACAAACTCCAGTGCCTGCACCCTAAGTTCCACCGGGTAATCTGCGACGCAACCAATCCTTGGCCCAGCTCCAGTGCACCATTTCAAGGAAAGCTGGCGGCCGAGCTGGTACGAACTCGCTTCCCTCTTCGACTTGATCCTCTCCACTATCGCCTTTTGAGGCACATAAGCTATCGGGCTTTCAAGTCTGACTGATAGAGCACTTTTGTAGCTGGCCTTAGCTTCATCCTCATCGGTTTTGGAAGCTGCAGTTGGCTCCACGGTTGAGCCTTCTACCATGTTTGTAGGCATTTCAAGTTGTGGAGGTTTGGATGCTATCAGGAACACGTTAGGTTCTTCCTCTTCCTCTTGGGATTGCTTCGGATCATCATAATACTCTTCGTTAGATGATGCAGGTATCTGAAAAAGATGATCTCAGATCGTGAATGAAAGGTCACTGTAGGTAGTTTGGCTGGCCATAATAATTCTGATGCAACCGAAAAAATCGTAGCAGCACTTATACATACCTGAACATCATCTAGATCAATGCTATTTTCTCTGAGGAAGGTTAAGAAGTTGCCAAGGTTGTCCTCTGTCGGGCGGTAGTGTCCGCTGTAGGCCCAGATCGACTACAGCAATCATAGATTCTGATAATTAGGCATTTGATTTGAATGATCAGATATGAAGATCATAAGCAAGAAAAGATTATGAACTGCTTCGCCAATTTAACGAGGAAAATACTATTTAACCCAAATGCTTTACCGATTTCTTTTAACCAGGATGATGTGGCCCGATCACAGCTGCCCGTTGCACCCAGCCCAAACCGGTGAATCGCACAGTCCCGACCAGCAGCCAAAGGGACGCTGTCATCGGATGCCATGTCATTCTGGTTAAGCATTAGGGCTGAATAGCATTGCCAATTAAACCAATAATGTCACATGCTAGTTACCATCATTTGCCATGCGAATGTAACAATGTATAAAGATATGCCTGTATTACAGCTCTGATGCCGTTTCTGTGAAATCTCTATCGTGCTATAGCTTGTTGAGGAACTGTCCCAGCTCAAGTGCTCTAAGGGTCCGTTTGGTTGGGGGGATTTGTAACCCAAACAAAGGTAGTTTGACCCTTTCTACAGCATATTTATTATATGTTTGTACTACAACAACAGTAGTTTGGACTACAAACAACCCAACCAAACAGAACCCTAAGTGATGCCTGTTCTCTAATGTTGTATTATCTATAGTGATCTTAGGGCATTAAAGGCATCATGTGATGGCACCAAATGATTAGATGAACTCACGTAATCCGCACCTAATGCAGTTGGCATCAACATGAAGGAGAAGAAGAAGACCACCGGCCATCAGAGGCCTTGTAAGTACACCCAGCCCTTCTTTTTTAGTTCAATTGGAAGCCCTCCTCTTGAGGATTTCAATCTAATTATAATTTTATTTGTTTATTTATTCATTTTTTAGAAAATTCTCTTTTGTGTGTGTGTGTGTGTTTTTTTTTGGGGGGGGGGGGAGGGGGGGCGGGCTAGACCCGTACAGATTATTCACAGTAAGTAAAAGGTTACAAGTACGGGAAAGAAATAAAAAACTGACTACAATAGAAGTAAAGGAATCCGGCTCTCTGAAGAAACACTGTAAGCCAATGAGGGTGCTTTTCGTGGGAACAGACCACACTCTAATTTTGTTGTTGAGAACTTTCAATCTGATTAAGAGGCCTCAAGTTTAATATGAATTACACTCAAGATTTCTAGTTTGAGTCAAAAGGCGTGTCGAGTAAAACTCGAGAGCAATTTTCCGTCTTTGTTTTTTAATAACTTCCAGGTCTATATTTCTAGTCATTTGTTAAAGTGAGCTTAAGACTTGTTATAGTAGGATAGTGGTTAAAAAAGTCTAGTTTAGTAGTATATTGGATCATAAAAATTTTCAGTTGATGGGAATGAGTTTGGGGTTGGTCTGAGAGTCTAAATATACTCGTGCAAGGAGAATTCAAAATTATTAAGGATTTCTTTTTTGAATACATACAAATAGTGTATATGATAAAGTTGGGGATAAAACATCAGATAATAAAAAGGTGGATATTCTAAGTTTCCAAACATTTCATAATGGTATGGTCTTCTAGTCTTATGAAGCTTAATTTCACCATAAAGGCTGTCTGTTCTGCTCCTGTCTTTGCAGCTGAGTACCGAAGTCGGGCCCACATGCTTCTCTCTTTGTAGCTGAGCACTGACGCCCGTTGCCGAGTTAATCTCTTATTGAGGGCACCCCAACCATGTTCCGCTCTCAACGAACCCGACCTCTTCTTCGATGGCTCACCAGAAACGACTTTGTCCTCCAGTTTAGAGGAGATTGAGACTTGTCTGTGCACCGTGGCAACTCTTCAAGCCCCTCCTCGAGGTGTTATCGCTAGAGCTCCTCATCCCTTTGGTGATACTTGTACTCGGCTTAGGTGCACCCACTGCCAGAGGCCTGGCCACTTAGTAGCCTCCTGTTGGGTGCTCCATCCAGAGCAGCGCCAAGGATCGACGGACCGTGTCAAGGCGGCCAGGCCTGCCTAGGCATGGCCCAGGCGGCGACTAGACAAGACATATGCAATAATTTTTTTAATATTAAAATTATATATATAAGATAATATTCAGATTTGAACAAATAATAGACATAATACCAAAAATAACATAATGTAATTATGTTAATTTTTCAAACAACCGAAATCAAATATTCTTCTCCAAAAAGAATCTTTATGTCATCATTGTCATGCTAAATCACTGAAATGATGCATCATTATCGACATGTAATCAATGAATCAAATTAAGTTACTATTAGAAAGTTAGAACTTAGAAGTTCAAATATTAAAAACCCTAGGTCCCTAACATTTATTATGAAACAAATCAAGTATAAACAAACACCAACAATTTAGGACAACCCTAAAATTGGAGGAATAGAAGCACAAGAGAAGATAAATCACATGAATATAGATAGATAATTTAAAAAGAAAAAAGAAATCATAATCAAACAAGAACATTAACCCTAGTAAAAAAACATGATATAAACTATAAATTAGGACATATAGATAGATAGGTAAGAAGACAAAAGAAATGATATTTAAGTATATGTATCATACGTACATAAGAAACAAAAACAAAGAGAAACAAAAAAAATAAAAACAAAGCCTTTTTATATAGGTCACCCGCCTAGGCACAGCTGTGCCTAGGCGACCAGGTTCAAAAAGGCTTAGATGATGCCTTGACAACATTGGACTTTGTTCTACTGTCCAAGACACCGCCCCCCATATCGACTTTAGCGACTTGAGCATCGAGTTGAGCAACTTCTTTTGCAGCAGTCTGCCTCTAGCTCCTCCGATTCTTTTGCCCTCTCTGCCACTCCAAGGCCTGTCAATCGGGTTGGTCTGGGTCGGTCAAGGTTTTCCCAAATATGGTCCAAACTCTAGGTGGCTCTTCGAACCCCAATCTCGGCCCAAAGGTTTGGCACCATGTCTAGCCTGAACTCGGTCCATTTTTCTTTCCCGGGTTTAGGCTGTGTTCGGGTCAGTCCAAATAAGAGCCAAAATAGGTGAAAAGAATGGTCATTCATTAATCACTATATTGCTTTAACATAATATATCAATAATGAGTAAGCTGAATATGTCTAATGCAAAGATTTATTTATTATAGTTTTTCTATCAAAATCATATATATTGGAGACGATGCCAATAAATTTAGGATGATGCCAGACATTAACATAGAAGATAATAGATAATAAAGATTACAACCAAAGTATGAGTGGAATATCCATTTTTTTTATTGGATTGCCATTACAAGAATTCGAAGATAGCAGAAACTTTAGACAAACCATAAAAAGAAAGCAAAAGAATTGAACCAGAACACTATCACCATCAAATCCGAGACACTGGAACAGTCTTTAAATCAGAGAAGTGAAACAACAAATCTATCAGGAATAAGTAATACTCTTAACATCCAGTTAGGCATTTCCAAATCTGAATACTTAAACTATCATTATTAGCCTATCAATAAGACCATATCATTATTGTTCAATGTATGCCTGGTGTACAAGTATTTAGATGACATATTTCCAAGAATAAAGATAAAATAGTTATTTTTATAATATTTTAGATTATATATATATATATATATATATATATATATATATAGAGAGAGAGAGAGAGAGAGAGAATAATGATAAAATGCGACGTGCAGTGCGTGCAATGTCGCACCGCAGCCGTCTGATGCACCCCTCCCTGATCGGTGTATCGCACTCATCCCCGATCGTGCGGCTGCGAGAGCACGCCGCACGCACCTCATACCGCATCCTATATTATATATATATATATATATATATATATATATATATATATATATATATATCCTGGATCCGAGTGTAGCAAGAATGCTACACCCCAATGGTGTTTGACCACTCTATAGGTTTTAGAATTTACTAATTTTGGAGGATATACTATCTATGACAAGGTGATCATCCCCACAAAAAATCAGCAACTTCTAAAACCTCTAGAGGGATCAAATATGGTATTCAAATGAATGGTTAAAATAGACGGCAAAAAACGTTTGTATTTTATGATGCCCCTAGAGGTTTTAGAATTTGCTAATTTTTTATGAGGATGATCATCTTGTTATAGATAGTACATCCTCTAAAATTTAGCAAATTCTAAAACCTATAGTGGGGTTAAACACTATTACGGTGTATAATTCTTGGCTACACCCAAGTCCAGGCTCCCTTATATATATATATAAAGGATCACGTTTTCAAACAGGGATAAATAAAGAGAGAAACCCCGAGACAAAGGACGACTAAGATTCAACGGGTGAACTGCATTGAACGGCTGCCATTCATGCTGCGATTCAAATCGGGATGTGATCTCAGATTTAATATACATTTAAATCCATCTGGATATCCAGGTGTTAATTCCTTTTGGCTTGATATATAATTTCATATATTAGGTTTTGAAAAACTATCTAATAATTAAATCATGACTAAATGAAGCTCTGTCTGACGGTATCTGAGAATGATCTCCTCTCTCTCTCTCTCTCTCTCTCTCTCTCTATATATATATATATATATATATATATATATATATATATATATATATATATATATATATATATATATATATATATATATATATATATATATATATATGGGAACAGGGTGGTCCTCCCGACGTGCCAATTTTTAACCGGGTTTAGGGATTGGTCAAGGTGGGTTCACCCTTTTTAACAATGATTATGAAAAAAAATTTGGAAAAGAAATATGCCAAGTGGCATTTTTAGATTAACCATAGCAAGGGGTATTTGCGCGTTACTGTTTACCATTAAATTTGTCGTCCGTTGATCGGGTTGTTTTAAGTTTTTTTTATTTTTATTTTTTTTAATCATGATACAAGTAGAGTGGATTGACCATCCATTAAAAAAAATAGTTAAAATGTACCACGTGGCAAAATATAGGGTAGGACTAGCGTGTTGGCTAGTCGGGAGGACCATACTCCCTATTCCATATATATATATATATATATATATATATATATATATATATATATATATATATATATATATATATATATATAGGGAGGGATACTCTTACTCATGGCCTCTTACTCATATAGTTACCTATGATCCGGGCCGTCCATTAGATCCCGACATACGGTTTGGATTAAATGGGGAGTTAAAGCAATGGTGTCCTCATTAAATGCAGGCTTTTAAAACGGGCTTTTAATACAGGGCATTTAATGCGGACATCATTGCTTTAATTTCCCATCTAATTCGAACTGTACGTTGGGATCTAATGGACGACTCGGATCATAGGTAACTATATGAGTAAGAGGCTATGAGTAAGAGTATCCCTCCCCTATATATATATATATATATATATATATATATATATATATATATATATATATATATATATATATATATATATATATATATATATATATAATCCCTTAAATGCAATCCACTTGGTGCGATCCTATATTATTTGTTAGGGTTTAGGGTATAGGAATCAAGGTTCAAAAACGCGGTATCGGCTACAAAAATTGCTACAAGATCTAGCAGTTACTGTAGCAACTACAGTAACTGCTATAATAACTAGTAGTTACTATCATTAGTGTTAGGGTTTATTATTTAGGGTATAGAATTAGGGTTAAGGTTTAGAGTTTAGGAGTATGATAAGGGTTTAGGAATTACGTTTTGGGTTAGGGTTAGGGTTACGATTTATAATTTAGGATTAGGGTTAGGTTTAGGTTTTAGGTTTAGGGTTTCACAAATGACCAAAAAGTTTCGAAATTCTGAAACTTTTTTGTTGTGTTGTGAAATCGGATCGCACCAATGAGATCGCACTTGAGCGCTCTTTTTCTATTCTTCTCTCTTGTTTGACTCTGAACCCTTTCTCACGCTCTCTTTCTCTTCTCTTCTCTTCTCTTTGGATGCCTTTGGATCATTGTTTAAAGTCACCTCCACATGCTTACCAGTTGTACATGCATGTGCAACTGGAGTGGAGGGGAGTTAATGCCTTCAATCGAAGCAAAAAACCATTAAAGCCCCCCCCCACCACATGATGTCGGTCAAGGCCTGTATGTGTCCGTTTCGGCCGATACAAGCCTGTCTCGACCGATACGGATATGTATTGGCAGGTACAAGGGTTGGTTTCGGTCTCGGATACGACTCAGTTCCGGTTCATGCCCGAACAGGTTCGTACCGGCCGGTACAAACAGATGTCGGCTGAATTTAGAACCTTGCTCGTGTTGTAGCTACTCCCCGACTCAGCTCCTAAGCTCATCAGTATGTCCTACCCTCATTCCACCTGTTGGTTTTCTGGAAACCCCTGCAATCTAATTGCAGCTCACGTTTAGTGTATCCTCAATCTACAACCAAGGATAACAGTAGATCGAACCACTAATCAAGTATGGAAATGAACGAATCATACCTTATGGGTTCTGCTTATTCAAAAACACCGTGCAATTCCGCTTCCAGTGCTCGGTTTTCTCGCAATGGAAGCAGTTTCCCTTAGGCTTTGTAGCCTTCCTCACACCTTTGGATGTTACCGTAGGACTGCTTGGCTTGTGCTTCTACTGGTAAACCACCTTTCAGCTTACCTTTGGTAGAGCCCCTTTTAGCCACATCTAAACACTAGGCTACGACTTGACAATCTCTTCAGCCACCTGCAGAGCATTTACCAGTTCAAACAATTTCAATCTCATTATTGTTCATATTATAGTTGAGGTTGAACTGATCGAAATACTCCGGCAGGGTCTGAAGGACCATGTCTATCTGGGTTTCCCCGTCCACCTTGGCTCCTAAAACCTCCAACTTGTTTAAATAGCCGCTCACTTTCAACATATGATCATGAACTGGGATTCCCTTAGCCATTCTAATGTTCACTAGGTTTCTCACTGCCACTTGCCTTACGATACTGCTATGTTCCCCGAATATATCCTTAAGGTTCTGAATCATAGATGCTGCGGTGAGCATAGGCTGATGCTAGTGTTGCACGTTTGTAATAAATGCTAGAATGTAGTATCTTACCATCTCATCAGACTTTACCTACTTCTGGTAGTTTAACATCTTTCTGGGAAGTCTCACTCATAGGTTTAGGGGGTTAGTCAGTGTTCAGGACAAACATATATTCATGCGTCATGAGCAAAATGTGAAGGTTGCGCCTCCAATCTACATAGTTTGGTCCAATGAGTTCATCTTTTAAGATGGTGACCAATGGATTGAATGTGTTCGGCATCCTGAAGTTAAACAAGGATTGCATTACTACTAGAGTTAAAACTTTTGTTTATCACTATTTAGTGATCGTCTCATATCACTAGATTATAGTACACCTAGGAAATTCAACCCTGCAGAAAACATTGGGGTATAGGACCAACATGCCTTAGCTATAGTTGAACGGGCATTTCACCCACCAACTCGCATTGTCTAGACCTCTCATGCCAACTTGCCAAGTGAGCAGTCTCCAACTAAGTTATCACTTGGCCTCTAGTTAGTATCGCGCTCCAATATTTTACAGATTTAGGCAACTCGTAATATACTGGGTTGTGAAGAGTAAAATAACTTGATACAATTCCAAACTCACAAATTGAGCAGGGGAAACAAAACTTTTATTCATACTTTCAGAATTACATAACTTGTTTGGCAAAAGAAAATACAATGTTTATTTCCCGGTTCTTCTTCAATTCTCAATCTCACTCTCATTCTACACATACGACTCGTAGAGAGGATCTCCGGCCTCTTCCACGTTCTCCCCTCCACTAGTGTCTTCTAGCCCTACAAGGTTAGGGTTTGCAACAAAGTAGTCTGTAGGGGGGTGAACCTTTAATATTTCAAATGGCTCCTAAAATATTCATTTAAATGTATTGCAACAGAATAAATCAACATTCTCATTTGAATATTTACACATTGCCAGTTGTGGAACGATTGACCAACCCAAAGTCGTTTCGGCCTAAGCCGGGCTAGCTTACACCTAGGCACTTTCAACTGCAACCGGGCTAGCCCCACACCCAGGTACTTTTGACCTCAGCTAGGCTAGCCCCACACTCAGGTACTTTCGGTAACCATGCTAACCCCTAGGATGCACAGATACGGATACCAGAATACAGATACGGGGATACGGATATGGTGATACATGGATTTTTGAAAAATTAGAATACGCGGTATGATAGGGATATGTTTGTAATTAATATATATATTTAAATACAATATTTTTTTTGTGTTAGAATATAAATAATGAATAGTTTGAAAATTAAAAATGACCAAGTTCATCATTCATTATATGATTTACATCCAATACAACCCAAAAATTCAAAGCTAGTGTCACATTAATCCATTACAAAAAAATAACACTAACAACATTATGCAAGTGTCACATTCATCGTCCATTACAAAACGCTAGCAAAAAACACTAGCATCCATTATCCATTACAAAAGAGAAATGCTATTCGGCCCGAAGGTTTGTCCCGAATTTGCCGGCCCGAAAGATGTGGCAGCGTGCAACTGGTGGCTGAAACCCACTAGCGATTTTAAAATCTTTAACACCTGTTGCACGCTGCCACGTCTTTCGTGCCGGCAAATTCAAGACAAACCTTCGGGTTGAATAGCATTTCTCATTACAAACTACAAAGTTAGTGTCACATGCATCATCCAAAAAACAAAACATATAAATGATATCATTAGCACATAAACTCGACCCGACTATACATAAAACCCGATCCATCTCAATACATTAACACTCCCCCTCAAACTTGTGGTGGATCATATACCGAGAGTTTACTGACAAAATGCCTAGAGCGAGCAGCTGTAAGAGCCTTCGTGAGAAAATCAGCAGTCTGCTCCATCGAATGAATGAATGGCAAGGAGATGGTGCGGGCAATGAACACCTGGCGAACATAGTGACAGTCAACCTCTATATGTTTCGTTCGCTTATGGAAAACCGAGTTGCTAGCAATCTGAATAGCACTCCGGTTGTCATAGAATAGGGGTGTGGGCTCGGAGATCACAACTCCCAGGTCAAGGAGAAGACGACGAAGCCAGACAATCTCTGCAGTTGTGGAAGCCATAGCCCTGTATTCGGCTTCGGTGCTGAAGCGAGCAACAGACTCCTGTTTCTTACTGCGCCAAAAAATGAGGGAGTCACCGAGAAACACACAGTATCCGGTGGTAGAACGGCGAGTAGCAACATCTCATGCCCAGTCTGCATCGGAGTAGGCGCGCAGCACTAGAGTAGAGGTGGAGGGGAGAAGCAAAGAACGAGCAATGGTGCCCCGGAGATAGCGAATGATCCTGAGTATTGCGGCATAGTGAATAGATCGGGGAGCCTAAACAAACTGATTGACAATGCCAATAGCATGAGCAATGTCAGTGTCAGGTCTAGTCATAGTAAGATAGACTAGCATACCAACCAACCTCTGATATCTGGAGATGTCCCGGAGAGGCTCACCATCTGTAGGTAGAAGCTTCAAATTGAGCTCCATGGGTGTGTCAGTAGTACAGGAGTCAGTGAGATCAGCATCGACAAGAATGTCAGAAATGTACTTTTGCTGGGATACTAACAAACCACGGGTCGAGCGGACAATCTCAAGGCAAAGGAAGTACCGAAAAGGGCCCAGATCTTTCATCTCAAACTTACTCTGGAGGTGATGCTGAAGGGATGCTATGGTGGCACTGTCGTCCCCAGTGATGATCATATCATCCACATAAGTAGCAAAATAGCAAGACCCTGATTGGAGGAGCGGGTGAACATGACATAGTCAGAATGTCGCTCTACAAACCCAGCGGCAAGAACTGCACTGTGAAAGCGCTCAAACCAGGCACAAGGGGCCTGTTTGAGCCCATAGATAGCCCGGCGCAAACGACAAACGCGCTCTAGAGGAACATGAACTCCCGGTGGAGGAGCTATATATACCTCCTCGGAGAGGTCATCGTGAAGAAATACATTGGTGACATCCATCTGATGGAGAGGCCACCCTCGAGCAGCTGCCACAGCTAAAAGGGTGCGCACAGTAGTCATCCGAGCAACTGGAGCAAAAGTCTCCTCGTAGTCAATCCCATACTCCTGGGAGAAGCCATGAGCAATGAGGTGGGCCTTGTGCCGCTCAATGGGACCATCAGGTCGAGTCTTGACCTTGAAGATCCATTTGTAGCTGACAGACACCACACCAGAGGGACAAGAAACCAAGTCCCACGTCTGAGTCCGTTGAAATGCCTCAAGGTCCGTTGTCATGGCCTGTGTAACCAAACCTGTCAGGAGAAGTCATATCTGTCAGGAGGGTGATGTTCGCATGAAGGGTAGCGCCGAACAGGACCAGGATCCGCGGCCAGAGAGGTGGGAGCAGCTGCAGGCAAAGGAGTACCAGTGGAAACAGTCTCGGTGGGAGGAACTGTAGAGCGACGAACGTAGACATGTGTGACAGGGGAGACAAGGAGGGGGAGACAGGGAGGGGGGGGGTGGAGACAGGGGAGGGGGAGGTGGAGGTGGTGGAGACAGGGGAGGTGAGGAAGGTAGAGGAGGCTCAACCGGGAAGGTAGGCATGGGAGCAGGATACGAAGGTAGGAAAAGGATGGTGAGAGGGGGTAAACGCGTAGAGGATGACGTAGGTGGTGAGGAAAAATCCCGGAACTCCGAGAAAAAGTACGGGACATCCTCTACAAAGGAGACGTGACGAGAGACACGGATCCGGCGAGCTAAGGGATCGTAGCACCAATATCCCTTGTGCTCCCGACTGAGCCCTAAATGAACACACCGAACATATCTAGCAGAGAGTTTAGTGCGCTCATGGGGAGGGAGGAGGACGAAACACGTGCATCCAAAGGTCCGAAGAAGAGAGTAGTCAGGAGATGTGGAGTAAAGCCGCTCGTACGGGGAAACACCAGAGAGGGAGGAGGACGGAGTGATGTTAATGAGGTAAACAGCGGTCAGAATAGCTTCAGCCTAATAGGAATGTGGAACAGAAGCAGACAGAACTAGAGCTCGTGCTGTCTCGAGGACATGGCGATGTTTGCGCTCGGCAACTCCGTTCTGTTCATGGGTGTGGGGACACGACTGTTGGTGAAGAGTGCCGCGAGTCTGAAGGATCTCACGTATCTCAGAGGAGAGATACTCCTGGGCACAGTCAGACCGAAAAATCTTAATGCGCTGACCAAACTGGGTGTGAAGTATAGTAGTGAAGGTCCTGTAAATATGAGGAATCTCGGAGCGGTAACACATGAGATAGACCCAGGTGCAGCAGGAGTAATCATCTATGAAGCTCATATAATATAAAAAACCAGTAAAATAGGCAACTGGAGCAAGACCCCACACGTCAGAGTGCACGAGATCAAAAGGGGTGCTGGAACGGAAAATACTAGTAGAAAAAGGAAGAGCAAGTGCTTTGCAAATCGACACCCAATGCAGACAGAGAGAGGGGAGAATGACACCCGACCCAAAGCGCCAGAGCAAAAAACGCTTTGGAGTCGATCACTGGATATGTGACCTAACCTTCTGTGCCACAAGTCAGCATCAGAGGTAACAGACAGAGCTGATGGAGTGGAAGTGGAAATCTGAAGATGATCCAACTGATAGAATCCCCCTGCTCTATGACCTAGCCCAACTCTCTGACTCGTCCGCGGATCCTGCACAGAACAAGAAGAAGTAAATGTAACGATCAGGCCCGAGTCACAAATGGAACTATCAGATATTAAGTTAATGTTTAAGCGGGGAGCGAGGTAAACACGACGTAAGGTTAGGCGACCAGTGGGATCGGAGGCAGGGGTGATGATCCACACTGCGAAATGGGTACACAAGTCCCGTCAGCAATATGGATCCCCAGGTGGGTGGAAGAAGAGCTACAGTTCGTGAGTACAGAAGAATTAGAGGTAAGGTGGCAGGAGGCACCCGAGTTGAAGATCCATGGAGCAGTAGTACCCGGAGTGGCAGATAGGCTGTGATCTGTCGAAGAGCTGGTGGAGGCGAGGTATTGAAACAGTAGCTCCTCAAAGCGCTGGAAACGATCGGAGTAAGACCGAGACTGAGCAGGAGTGGTGACAGACGGTGTTGGAGTAGGAAAATCAGTGGCAGCAGCAGTCCCGCCATCATGGCGAAGGGGTCCCTGACGACGTCTACAGTCGATTGATGTGGTGGAGGGACGTGGCTCGAGAATACCATCAAAACGAGGAGACGGAGGGACTCGACGCTCAGCTACTGTGTGCAGGTAGTACGGGCGCCAAGGGATGCTGTAGGAAGCCATACCCCTAAAGTACGGGGGCGACGGGGGCGAGCCGGCACAAGGGAGATCTTGGGCAGTCCGGTACAGAGGAGACGGACCGGAGGAGGGGCCTGCGGTGAAGGAGAAGGCTGGGTGAGGAGCCGGCACAGGGGGGGATTGCGGTGGAGAGGAGGCCGAGGGGGAGGGCTGCGGTGGAGGAACGGTGGGGCAATGGGGGGTGGCAGGGGGTGCAGGAGGGGGCAGTGTGGGTTGCAAGGGGGTAGGAGGGGGCGGCGCGAGCTGCAGGAGGTGCAGGTGGGGGGCAGCGGGGCTTCAGGGGGTGCAGGGTTGGGGCGGCAGGTGCTTCAGGGGTTGCAGGAGGGGGGCGGTGGTTGCTTCAGGAGGTGCAGGAAGGGCAGCGGGGGCTACAGGGGGTGACTGAGGGGCTGCGGGGGGGTGGCGGAGGGACTGTAGAGGGTAGCGGAGGGGGTTGCGGGAGGCCGGGGGGGCGGGGGGAGGAGGGGGGCTATGGTAGGCCGGAAGGGGAAGGGGGGGCTATGGGGGATCGGGGGGGCTGCGGGAGGCTGGAAGGGCTGCAGAGGGTGGCGGAGGGGCTGCAGGGGGTGACGGAGGGGGGTTGCAGGAGGCCGGAAGGGGTAGGGGAGGGTTACGGGAGGCCTGGGGGGAGGAGGGGGACACCGCGGGATGCCGGGGGGGAGGAGGGGGTGCTGCGGGAGGCTGGAGGAAGGGAGGGTGGTGCTGCGGTAGGCCAGAGGGAGCGAGGGGAGACCGGAGGAAGGAGATTGGACCGGAGATGGCTGCCGAAGTCGTCGTCGTTAGTCGTTACCGTCGGCACGCAAAAGAACCCTAGAGCTCTGATACCATGTTAGGAGATGACGGCTAGGGCTTGGAGAGAATGGAATTATCTCTATTGAGGGACTAATGCCCAATATATATGTACATCAATAGCACATGAACCCGACCCGACTATACATAAAACCCGATCCATCTCTATACATTAACAAAAGAAATGGTTACGTACGTAATTTAGACCCATATCCGAATATACGTATCCCGACATATCGGTCCCGTATCCCCGACGTATCGGTCACGTATCCCCAACGTATCGGACTTGTATCCCCAGTGTATCGGTTATTTTTTTTAAAATCTTGATACTTCCTAACCGTATCGGATACGTATCCCGTCGTATTCGAGTATCCGGAAGTATCCGATACGGGCATAACATCTGTTTCGAAGTATCAATGTATCCCAAGCTAACCCCATACCCAGAGAACTTTTGGCCATAGTCGGGCTAGACCCATACGTAGGACTAATCGATCGAGATGATCCCAACCCACAATTGGTCAAGTTTTCCACACACTTAAACAACTTTTCCAACATAATCTCATAGAATATCTGAGTTATTCTAATAACAACATTCAACCGAATATTTGGTTCAAGTCCCCTACCCCATAGGCCGTGAGTCGTGAGTGTTGGCTTCCTTTTGAAGTGGCCCTTAGTCTAAATATACCCTGGAAGGCAAATGTAACCATTTTTAATTAATTAGTATCTCTAACCAAAATATCGGTTTTGATGCCACGAGTGCGTGGCCACAAACAGAATTGAAATCCGAGCTCGATTAAGGATCCTATGGTCTGGTCACTACGGTGAGGGATCAACATGTAAAGATATATTCGATAACGATCGGCTTCGGCAGGGGAATGACACGTAAAGAACACGTTTGATGACGATCGACTTCTTCAGGACACATTCAACGACGAGGGATGATACATAACTCTCTGATTTTTTTCAGGTTCGACACTGAAAATGGTTGGTGCGGCGATCGATTTCTTGAGAAGGCGTTCGACAACGAATTACAAGTAACACCAAGTAACTCTGGCAATTTACTGGTAGTGTCCCATGAAATAAAGACAAATATTATTGGTCAAAAAATATTAAGCAATGTAATATTGCATTTTGCATCTTTACAGACTATCATATATACTATTGACTTCATTAATAAGAGGAAATAAGTAATTGCTTTTCATAACAAATAAAAAAATCCATACTGAAATAAAAATTACCCGACAACTCTCTCTCTCTCTCTCTCTCTCTCTCTCTCTCTCTCTCGCACATGCAGATTCGAGGGCATAGGGGAGGGTGGCGATAGGCTTTTTGAGGACACGTTCGTCTTCTCGACTCATCTCACGTACCCACCAAGTAACTCTCACTCTCTTTTGTACCCTCCTAACCACATAACTCTCTCTTTGATTTTGTTTCCAGGTTCGGCGGTGGTGGTTGGGGCGGCGATCGCTTTCTTAAGGAGACGTTTGACGGTGAGTCAACGACAAGTAACTCTATCCTTCGACCTATCTCACGTAACCACCATTTTGCTAACTTAGCAACCAACTACTTCAAGTGTACGCATATTAAGACTTAAGTTTTGTACAATGTTATTGAGCTTTAATCATTAATCTCTTAATTCAAACTAAAGAACTCTAGTAGATGTTGTTGACTATTCTAACCTTGCCTAACTAAATGGCTCTAGAAAGTCATACTTGGCTGCCACGACCAAATGTGCACGCCGACAAACGAGTTTTGTTGCCAAAGGTGGCCGGGGGTGTGTTGTCGTTGAACGCGGTTGTTCGAGTGCCGACAGGCACAAGAAATATATATATATATATATATATATATATATATATATATATATATATATATATATATATATATATATATATATATATATATATATATATATATATATATATATATATATATATAGGGTAGCGATCCAGTGAGATATATGAGATGCCTTGTGAGAACCTATCTAGAGGTTTTAGAATTTGATGAAAATTGGTGGGCATGCTCTCTATGCTAAGAAGCACTGACACTGGTACGGGGACACGGGTACGACACGACACAAGTTCGCCGACACGACAAATCCTAAAAAGGGAGGACACAGGTACGGCGGGGACACGGAAAAATAAATTTATATTTTTAAATTTATATTTTATGTATGCAATTCATATATATTTCAATAACCGAAAAAACTTTATAGAAAACAACTAAAATAAAATTTTAATGTAAACTGAATCGCTATCGTTAGTTACATCCAACCCAATCGGTGAATCGTAGACAGCTCTAAATGGTATGGAAAATAACGGTTGTGTTTCAGTTTTGATTTCAACCTATCTGAAACCTCAAAGAATTAGATAAGTTAACACCAAACATGAATCATAACCGTCCATCATAACCATTCTGACAAGTGAATCACACTCAGGCCCAAATGGCATGCAAAAGAACAGCTACGATTCAGTTTTAGCTTCAATCTATCTGATTCTCTGAGGTTATAATCTCAGAGGATCAGATAGGTTGAAGCCAAAACTGAATCACCACAGCTTAAAACCCGACCCTATATCGAACAGTCTATCAACCCGCAGTGTCCCGAGTGTCTGAGGAGTGTCCGGCTCCCGGAAGCACGTAGGACACGGCACATGCGTGTCCGGTGCGTGTCCGGCGAGTGTCCGATGAGTGTCGGTGTCCGACACGGGTACGAGATGCCTGGGGAAGTGTCCATGCTTCCTAGTCTCTATGGCAAGTTGATCATCCTCACAAAAATTTATCAAATTCTAATACATCTAAGGGCATCAAATGTTAGAAGATTTATAGACCGTCCATTAAAACAAATAATTTAAATTATGTATTTGATACCTCTAGAGGTTTTAGAATTTGATGATTTTTTGTGAGGATGATGAACTTGCCATAAAGAGCATGCCCACCAATTTTCATCAAATTCTAAAACCTCTAGATAGGTTTCTCACAAGTATCTCATAGAAGAGTTATCTCACTGGATCGCTATCCTCTCTCTCTCTCTCTCTATATATATATATATATAGATATATATATATATATATATATATATATATATATATAGAGAGAGAGAGAGAGAGAGAGAGAGAGAGGATACAGGGTATAGGCTGGCGACCTATTTCGACGAAATGGGCAGCCAGCCATTTGATGACCCTAAGAGTCTTAGTATGTGCTGATTTTTTGTGACCATAAGCACCTTACCTTAGATAGAACACCCACAAAAAATCAGACATTCTAAAACTTTTAGGGGCATCAAATGTTATATTTCAGATTAATGGTTACAACGAACGTTCGATAAAATTTCTAACATTAAATGCTTCTAGAAGTTTTAGAATGTGCTCACAAAAAATCAGCACATTCTAAAACTCCTAAGGGCTTCAAAAGGGTGGCTGCCCATTTCGCCAAAATAGGCTGGTAGCTCATTTCCCGTTTCCCCTCTCTCTCTCTCTCTCTCTCTCTCTATATATATATATATATATATATATATATATATATATATATGGGAATGCTTAGGTGCGGTATGCGGTCCGCAGCCGTCTGATGCACCACTCCGTGCATCTGATGCACGCGACCAGTGCATCGGACGACTGCGGACCGCACCTAAGCATTCCCTATATATATATAGGGGCATGCTATGCTGCGGCATGTGGTAAGTGCGGCATCGCACCGCAGCCGTCTGATGCACGCGCTGCGTGCATCGCATGCACGCAGCGGTGCGATACCGCACTTACCGCATGCTGCACTATAGCATCTCTCTCTCTCTCTCTCTCTCTCTCTCTCTATATATATATATATATATATATATATATATATATATATATATATATATATATATATAGGGGGATGCTTAGGTGCGGTCTGCGGTCCGCAGCCATCCAATGCACCCGCCGCGTGCATCGGATGCACGGAGTGGTCATCGGGCGGCTGCGGACCGCACCTAAGCATCCCCATATATATATATATATATATATATATATATATATATATATATATATATATATATATATATATATATATATATATATATATATATATATATATATATATATATATATATATATATATATATATATATATAACCGGAAGCCTGGTTCCGGGAATAGCAAAGAAGCACCTCAATGGTGTTTGACCCCCCTAGAGATTTTAGAATTTGTTAATTTTTGTAGGATATGGTATATGTGACGAGGAGATCCTCACAAAAAATCAGTAAATTCTAAAACTAGTTGATCATAAAAACTTTAGAAACTTTTCAGCCTTCTATTTTAACCGTTAATTTGAATAGCATATTTGATATCACTATAGGTTTTAAAATTTGCTTATTTTTTGTACGTATGATCACCTTTTCATAGATAGTACATCCTCCAAAAATTAGCAAATTATAAAACCTATAATTGGGTAAACACGGATACTACACCCGGGTCTAGAAAACATTTTTCCATATATATATATATATATATATATATATATATATATATATATATATATATATATATATATATATATATCGGGGATGCCCACATTCGATGGAAGTGTCAAAAATTCATTCGACGGCGCCCACATTCGGCAGGGGAGTCAAAATTCATTTGACGCCCATATTTGGTCATGGCACCCATTTTTAAAGGTAGCACCTACATCATCAACCGCCAAACCTTCTCGTGTTCTAGGTCTAGCAACAATCCGAGTGCCACACAGTTCAAAAACTTGGAACTCGACTTGAAAGCCAACTAAGTAAACTCATAATATTAAATGTCAAAATTATCAAAACATTAAGGGAAGTCTTCAATATGGGGGTACAGATATTCATAATGGGTTAACTTCCATCAAGCGGTGGTTCTAGGCAATTTATTTGATGCTATCGGAGCACGAGACATTGTAAAGGCTTAAGAAGTAATTAGCGATAATTAGTTGAATGCCTTTTCAAGTAAAAATTATTCGAGACACAACTCCAGTTTTTCTTGTATCATTTACTGTAACTATGATTGATAAGTTCTATTGAGATTGAATCTTGGTGTGTTGTAGGTTTATTATTTAATCATGTTTACCATTTGAGTGTTCACATTGTCGGCAAGGGGCGAATATTCGGTCTAGACGTCCACATTGTCAGCCATCGAACCTCCTCGTGTTGTTGAGTCAAGGCATTCACATGCTTTCAGAAGCTGGTTAAAATTTTAATGCGGTTGTTCCCCACCATTGAAGCATGTTAGCACTGTAGCGGCCGCCTTCGGTGGCAAAACAAACTCGTCTGCTTTCGGTGACAAAACATATTCGGGGGTCGACAAAATTCGTCAGCGGCGCCAACATCCTACGAATTTTGCTGCCCCTGCCAAGCCGCCAAAGGAGGTCACTGCAATGCCAACAGGCACGGAGAATTCTAATAAGGTAATTATATGACATTGGAAGTGCTAATCGAAAAACTTAACAAAGCCACTTAAATGATTACAGATAATTCAAGTTCATCATATCTCAGAAGGAACTTGGTATCTCACAACTAAAATTACTGTAAGAAAGGCCCATTTTCTAGAGCTTCTCATCCTTTCCCATATTAGCAGGAATTGGTCTAGAAATTGTAATGTACTGCAAGATGCAGCAGCCTACAGGAAGAAAAGGCTCAAGTTATCCTCCACATATATCTATGATTCTATTATAAGCATGTTATTCATTGAAACGATAGGGTCAGTTGCAGACTTTGAACCCACAAATAGAAAGAGAGTCCATACTTTACTTTTGGCCTTTGTTGTATGCATACATTGCATCATGTCGAATTTTTGTATAAGCTTTGGATCCATATAGAAATGTTTAAATAATTCAGTTTAACTTCAATTTTCAGTATGTGGACTTTTCATTCATACAGTTTACAGATTCAAATGAATTTTGATCCCTGGTGATAAAGTCTCAGACAATCTTTTGCTTGTAGTCCTCTGGAAATATGAAAAAGGAAACAACACACCACACCATGGTACAAACTACAAACCCATTGGTACATTGGGAAAGGAATTAGATGATGAGAGGATATGCTTTTCAATGAATTTTAAAGGGTGGTGAAATAGACGGAACTCATACCTATAGTAACATATCCATCAACTGAGCCGGTAAATACCTACCTCGCCGGAATCGTCGTCGCCTTGTCAGAGACCCGACCACATCACTGCCTTCCCAGGAAACACAACAGAGGGAGAGATGTGAGAGGGAGGAGAAGGGTCGGCTAGAGTTTGGAGAAAAGAGAGGTGAAGGAGTGGTAAGGTGGGCTTGAGTTTATATATGAAATTGGGGGCTCATGACCATCATCTGATCTCCATCGGACGTTAAAGACGTGACTTAAATCCTTCTTGTACGTGGAATTCCGAACCCAGCTGTACCCAATAAAGCTATGATGGGTTTGAATTAAAATTGGGTGAAGATCCGACATACTCCACGATCCAACAATGCTTGGTTTGGAAAAATAGTCATAATAAATTCAATCGGACTCCAAAAAATATGAAACCGAAGGCATTTGAAAACTTGATTCGATGCATACGACATCATGCCAAGAATAAATGTCTAGCCATTTATGCGACAGCTGGGCCAAAAATTCCCAAGGAGGCACGTTGTGGTTCTCCCACTAGCAAACCCCGAAATGTTGCTCAGAACTCCATATGCAAAAAAACAACACGGATCTCGCTCGAGTACGCACACAACCACACAAAAAGGACTTATCAATGCATAGACTAAATTATAGTTTAATAATTAAATATAAATCCTCAAATAACCTAGATAGTTACATCCACTGTTGCTATCGCTGACACCAGTAGACTGTGGCATGTAGCCGACGCTCCTCTGCAATTCCTCATTTTGCCTCCTCTCCCACTCGGACTGCTTCGAATCCCTTGTCGCCTTCCTAAACTGTGCCCTCCTGAAATCATTATCGGGATCGAATGAGTACTCGTATTCGTTGTCCGAATCATTTTCTTCTTTGGTTGGTGAACGTCTAGTATCACCTCTTTGATTGCCAAGATTTATTGGCGCCTCTTATAAGCTCCAATAGAT
Source organism: Chamaelirium japonicum (assembly GCA_947650365.1). Lineage (NCBI taxonomy): Eukaryota > Viridiplantae > Streptophyta > Magnoliopsida > Liliales > Melanthiaceae > Chamaelirium > Chamaelirium japonicum. The sequence continues at coordinate 32,489,671 of OX393559.1, forward strand.
TTAACCTGATTTCTTTTGAAATGGACGGGCATTGCTTTATGTCCGAGTACCCACCGACGATGTGTTGTTTCAACCGTAAAACACCCATCCTTCTATCCTATTCCCACAACATTTACACTGTGACTTTTGCTTCAAACCATCAAATAGGACACCCATCCTCCTATCCTATTTCCATAACATTTACACTGTGACTTTTGCTTCGGACCGTCCAATAGGACATCATGCTGCCAACTCGGATCATTCAATCCAGCATCCGAGGAGGACTGGGCAGCCATCTGATTAATTTGATAAATTGACCGACTATGGACTAATCAATCGGCCAAACTATAAATATTTTATGCAATGTTTAAAAAGGCAAAGGTGGGAAATAATACGTTAGGCTTCCAAAAGACAAGGCGTAAACCTCAAGGCGGTACGAGGCGAACGCCTCAATTAAGCCTCGATTTTCTTAAAAAAAGTGCTAAAAAATTCTAAAAAAATATAAACAAATCATGAAAATAAGAAACACCAATCCATGTAAAAGAAAATATTTAATTAATCATAAAAGTGAGGCTGTGGATTTTACCTCAATCACTTATGTTGTCAAGTGTCGAGCTGAATACTTGTAAGTCTATTATCCAATAACCAATTCCAACCAAATATATAATAATACAATGATACAAGACATATAATAGACGATATATAGATCACTTTGAATCACATTCAGAAAAAGCTCAAGTACTAAGAAATACTAACCAAACATAGTAGTTGATTGATATTCGAAGTATCATATAGATTCATAGTCTCATCAACCTGACCCATAACATAGCAAAGTAACATGCTAACAAAGAAAGCAAGATCCCATGTGGTTGTGATCCAATCTAACGGTTGTGATCACGTCTAACGGTTGTGATCCCGTGCGGCAGCTAAGGCTTAAGCCTCACTACGCCTCAATGCTTAAGCCTTGAGGCGTACGCCTCACACATAAGGCGTAAGCCTTACCGGGCTTTCATGAGGCTTAAGCCTCATTACTTTTGAGGCGTGCCTCGAGGCATAAGCCTCACACGATTTTTCAAACATTGATTCTATGATCTAAGCAACAACTCTCAAACGAAAACTATATGCTTTGATGACCCTAATTGTGCATGCACGTGCGTTCTGATATCTTACGTTCTTAACTTAGCATTCGAGTGTACAGTTGAAAATATTTTTGAATTTCTAAACTATTGCAATTCATATGAATTTCTAAGTTATTATAGATTAATTTGTAAGTTTTATTCTATGTGGTTGCGATCGAAAAAAGTAGGTTTTCGACAAAATTCGACAAAATTGGGAGGCTTTTGGTTAAATCTCGGTGGCTGCGATCGAAAACTCGGTGGTTGCGACGAAATCGGTCCGAAACCAGTCTACAGGTTTCACGAAATCTGTGAACTGGTTTCGGTCAAAATTACCGAAATGATTAATTTCACCGAAATCAACACCTAAATGGGAGGCATCACGTGGATTCGATGGCCCCCATTGCTTTCGGTTGAAATCTCGTCGAAAAGGACAAAATGAGACTGGTTTCGGTCAGTGTAGTTAAGGTGTCGCCTAGGCCACGCCTTGCTTTTTAAGTGGCCTAGCTGCCTAGGCGGGATCTAGACGGGCGGTGGCTATGAGGTGGTCGCCTAGGCCAATCCAAAATTTTATAAAGGCAAATTAAAAAACGGGTCGGGTTCCAATTGAACCCGACAATAAAATTAACAAATTAAAACCCATTCCCCTCCCGATACCCCACTTTATGCCTCTGAGTCTCCCCTCCCGATACCCCTTCTCTCCTATAGGGTTTGGCGCGGCCCGAGTGTGAAGGTCGACGATTGGCGGTGGTGGACACGATGACGCTCCAATGTCAGGTACATCCAAAACCCTAGCTCGAGGGCTCCCCAGTCCGCTACGCCCAGGCTGGCCCAGCTCTTCGAGGATGAGGATGGCAAGCCGATGGCCTCCACCCCTTCCTTTGCTTGCGTGTCTCCACTGGCTACAACGGCAGCCATCGAATTGAAGGTTTTCGCCGACGAGAGGGTCGTGGTGAGGTAATAGTCCTCAAACAACGAGCTCCCGCCATAGCTACTCCTGCGGGACTGCTTCTGCAACCCGATCGAAAGCCTTTTTGAGCCATTTTTGCTTCAAAAAGCCTTTATGCTTCAGAAAACCTGCAACTTATTTTTTTTTTCTTTTATTTGCTAAAAACAATAACATCAGGGAAGAGCATGGCTTCCTTCTACCTGCCAAAAAAGAGGACGAGGAAACAAAAATCAAACCATACCAAACTTCAATCATTTATTCTTTCTTCAAATTTAATCATTTTTCGAAAGCATTCACATAGATCTTGTTCAATTGACAAAATTAGCATACCATTATTATTTTTAGACATGTATGTATGCTACACTAGATTAGTTACAAGTAGATGTGAACATTATAAGAACTAGCCAAGTGCCAAGTCTTTGCACGAGGACCAATCCTAAGTTAGGAGAACATCGCCTATACTGACTCCTAAAGCTTATAGACAAGGCGGGGCCTATACGTGTGCGAGCCCTTTTTTGGTTTTCCAATGACTTAGATTAACCTTGTCCCAATTGGCCGGCTGAATCATCTCTTCGAAGCCACCGTGGTGGGAACGCTTTTGGCTAGCTGTTAGAAACATATAAACTAAGGTAATAAGGGCCTACCTATACTAGTTAAGTCGTGATCACAGACATGTTATATTTGTCTTCAAACTTCAAAGTAAGATAGGAAATTATGCTATCTTGTTATTGATTTTGCCTTGTTATTTCATTTGTTTCCTCTTAGCAAATGTTTAATACTTGACACTTGTTAAGAGCACAAATTATATATATATATATATATAGAGAGAGAGAGAGAGAGAGAGAGAGGATATGGGGTATAGGCTGGCGGCCTATTTCGACGAAATGGGCAGCCGCCCATTTGACACCTCTAGGATTCTTAGAATGTGCTGATTTTTTGTGGGCTTAAGCATCTTACCTTAGATAGCACACCCACAAAAAATCAGCACATTCTAAAACTTTTAGGGGCATCAAATGTTATATTTCAGATTAACAGTTACAACAGACGTTCGATAAAACTTCTAACATTTGATGCCCCTAGGAGTTATAGAATGTGCTGATTTTTTGTGGGTGTCTATCTAAAATAAGGTGCTTATGCTCACAAGAAATCAGCACATTCTAAAACTCCCAAGGACTTCAAATGGGTGGCTTCTCATTTTCCCGAAATAGGCTGGCAGCTCATTTCCCGTTTCCTCTCTCTCTCTCTCTCTCTCTCTCTCTCTCTCTATATATATATATATATATATATATATATATATATATATATATATATATATATATATATATATATATATATATATATATATATATATATATATATATTATTGCCTAGGCATCGCCTCGCCTTGGCAGGCCAAATCGCTTAGGCATTGCCTTGATGCCTTAACAACATTGGTTTCGGTGGGCCCCCACCGTTTTGTCTGAAATTTTGCCGAAATCGAAACGGGTCCATATTTCGAACCCCCCTTTCGTTTTGGCTCCAGCTAAAACCAAAAGGTTTCGGCAAAATTTCAGAATTTCGAATGAAAATTTAAACCATGATCTTGTCTGTCTCTCAGAATAGCTCACCTACTTGAGTTCTAACTTCTTCTTACCTAGTGATCAACCCTTCATGAGAGTCACTCAAGAAGACACCAAATTCCCTCCAGGGATTATGGAGTTCCCACAGACAACCTGCGTTCCCTAGTATCAAATGCAAGTCACCCAATCTAACCAGGTATTGGCCTACTATAGATCTCACTGATTTGGAAGGTCAAAGTGATAGACACTGAACCCAGTTACCCTATATATACATCCTAGTTTTTATGGTATAGCCATCTAACAGTATAAGTGCGACGACCAAGATCCAATAAGCTAAAAGCCAAGAGTCAAGACTTCTGAGGCTGGGATGCCAAGATGGATGAGGTGAGGTGTACAAGGCCACGAGTTAGCCCCACATCGCCTGGATAGAAGGAGATCCTGAGTTATATAATTTTTCCTCCCAAACATAAAAGACGCGTTTTAAAACCGTGCGCCGCTACTGATTTCGTAAGAACTCCGTAGTTAAGCGTGATCGGGCGAGAGCAGTACTAGGATGGGTGACCTCCCTGGAAAGTTCTCGTGCGGCCACGGGCAAAACGGACAATATCTTATGTTTGGGGTGGATGTTACAATAGGTATTCATAGTTTTGGGTGACAACACTTAAATACCAGTTACCCTATCTTGATTTCGTTCAGTGCATTCCAAATGCACCAATACTTCCTGATTTAGAATCAGCATTCCAATGATAAAGATATACTACATTTCTCTATTAAGAAGGTCATGGTGTTATAATTTTGCAAACTAAATGTCCAGTTTGGTTACCGACTGTGAACCTACTTAGATGTGTATGGGTCTCATCCATACACTCGAGGTACCTAAACTGCACCATAGTGGACTAGTGGATTTATGTGTCTCGAACTTATGTTTGTGAGTTTTCCTAATGTATGATATGATTAACTGGAGTCAGGCATGCTGGAATTGGCATGTAGGAGACACTAATCCTAACAGTACAGTCTTGGGATGGGCTTGAGGAGAACTTAGTCCGATTCAAATCCGTCCATTGACACTCGGTTATGTATGGAATAGTTAGGGCAACTATGGATACTTACATATAGAGCACAAGTGGCAACAAGTTCCAAGGCACTCAAAAGAAGAAAACATCAGGCATCAAAAAAACTTTACTAATACTATAAGAAAGGGCAAAATTGGAAAAGGGTCCTCGGCGGCTAGCTTCTTCTCTGAATAGAAGTTTGAGTATGACCTTTTCATTTTAATAATCAAAACTAATGTGTCAAGTGCACGACAGTTGAGCAATAGTGAATACAGACAAGTAGAGCATGAATGACAATAATCTGGCAGTTAGTCAGAAGGTATTAACTGTTTTTTTAAAGGACAAAACTATAAAAGTGCATATATAGAGAATTGGATTTGGCTGTGTGCGCATGAGTGGGTAGGTGGGGAGTGGGTAGAGCATTTCAAATTTCTCGATCGTTACATGATGGTAATGGTTCATCTAGTCTTGGTGAGGTGTATTTAACCTTTCAAACTGATATTTATCATCTACAACAGGTAGAGCATGGATGCACCAAAATTAGACTGGAAAAGGGCCTAAGGTAGCTAGTACGATGAAATCAAGGGAATGTGTTCAGTTTGATGGGGAGTTTTATACCAATACACGTAGAAATATACCATATGATCTTCCATTATTTTTATAGGAATTTATTTTGTAAGATAATAACAGTAATCAAAATAAAAAAGTGGGAATCTTGAAATCACAAGTAATTTTTTCTACACGTCGAGGTACATGAGTGGTAAATCAGAGTATTCTACGGATTCAGTGGGCTTGCCCACTTTGTGGTGGTAATTTATGTTCGTCAGGTTCACATAAATTTAATAAAAACAAGTTTCAAACCACCACAACTGGGCATATATTACATGCAATTATAAATGAATGAATATGCAAAACAAATACATCAAATATATTATGGACACACACACAGACCTTTAATTTAAATATTAAAAGTCAATAACATCTGAAAGAAGAGCTACTACATAAATTTTGACATATGGGTTTATAGGACTTGATAGATGCTACCTTAAGCACTCCATTATTTGCAGTGAATCTTCCAGCTGCTAGAGTGGCACCTCCAGCGAGGAAGCTGGAATGATGAAACATACCTTTCTTTTTCTGGAAAAGATGCAAGAAAAGTTAGCTATTGTAACTCGAAAGCTTTAAGGCATCGAGATGGAGGCGAATATAACCCCCTAATTGTCAATGTGTACTTAATATCAAGCAATAAAATTTAGGACTGCTATTCTTGTGCAGGTTCAACATTTACCTGACCAGCATACAATCTCCTGGAGGTGCTCATCACAAAAATCCACTTGGCACCTTCAGGTTCTTTAGCTGTATCAAGAAGCTCTCCTGTTTCTCTGTGAACGATTTTACCCTCCATAGGCATATACTCATAGTGCTCTCGTTCTTGCTGAAGGGAGTGTTCAGACATGTTAGGATCACAATGTTGAAGCCGCCAATTTAGTTGTTAAAATAGGAGAGACAAAAACTGAAAGCAGTCATAGTGGCCTTCAATATGACATGACAAATGAGTTGAATCTTCCTCTTTCCAAGGAATGCTATGTCCACACGCAATGAGGGCAAAGAGTAGCCAACGTGTTGCTGGAGCGAGTACACCACATCAATGCGCAAGGCTAAGCGCAGCTGATATGATTTGAGTCAGCCCAGTGTCCGTGGATCAAGTGCGATTAAAGTTGTAAAATAGCCCGCGGCTCAACCCGGCCTGGCCCGATATATATATATATATATATATATATATATATATATATATATATATATATATATATATATATATATATATATATATATATATATATATATACTACAAAAAATAGGGTAAATAATTAGAGATTTTGTCCTTGATATTAATTAGTATAAATCTATTGACTTTATTGTAATTTATGTCGTTATTAATAATATAAAAGAGATTAGGGTGCATAATGAACCCTAATTTGTTTCCTGTTTTTCTTCTTGGTATCAGAGTCGTTCTGCACTCCATCGTCCCCGCAGGTCCCCCCATCCCGTTCCGACCTCCATCGTCCCCATAGGTCCCCCCCCTTCCCGCCCGACCTCCATTGTCCCCGCAAGCCCCCCCTTCTCGTCCCGACCTCCATTGCGCGCCCCCGCTGGCCCCTCCCATCACCACGCCACCGCCCCCGCTGCTCCTCTCGCCCCCACGTGCCTACCCCGACCCCCCTCCTTCGACTCTCCACCACTCCCCGCCGCTCCACTCTCCATCGCCGGCCCCTGCTGGTCCTCGCTTGCCCTACAGGCACCCGCGTGCCCACCCCAACCTCCTCCGTCGCCCCGCCACTCCTCTCACCACCGCAGGCCCCCGTGTGCCACCGCTGCTTGCCCTGCAGGCCCTCCGCGCCTTTGCCCTTCCGTAGGTCCACCCCTCCGGTCCACCGGCCACCCACAATCCTCCTTTGGAATCTCACAAGTCACGCTGTCCGCAATCTCCTCTGTTGTTCATCATGCGTCTCGCCGGTGCTCGTATGATACGTTTGCCTAAGATGGTCTAATTTTCTCTTGCAATTTTTTTTGTGGGAGGTGGTGATCTTATTCATGTGTTTTCTTGCCATTTTTTCTTGGCTTTGCTCTCTATCTTGTTGATTTTGTGCACGGATCTCCCCGATTTTTTTTCTCCTATAAGTATCATCACCTCTCATGGAATCCAAGGTAGCTCCGTTTGTCGGCTCCCAAGAGGATTTTGCCCGACGTAGTGTTACCGTTCTTTTGGATGACAAGAATTTTCTTTCTTGGTCGAACTCTGTTCGTGTCTACCTTGTTAGTCGGATAAGCTTGCCTGGCACACTGGTGCCCTGAAACCTACCGAGGCTGCTAGCCTGAGGTGTTAAAATAGACCACCGAAAATTTTCAGATTCGTTACTGGTTTCAATGCTCCATGAGCCCAAGATCTATCATCTATGAGTAGTTTTTGTGATATGATTTTGTTTCTGGTTTGTGGTCTGCCCTCCAATGGACTTATGGACATACTCGGGTTGATGCTTGGATCTACACTGTCTACCGTGAGATCACTACTGCTACTCAAGGTGATCGTTCAGTTCAGAAATATTTCTCTTTTCTTCAGAGTCGTTTTCTCGAGCTCTCGGATCTAGAGCCCTTAAGTGCCTTCTAGGATTCTACTGATGCCGCACTTGCTTGGCGCCGACAGGAGAAGAGAGACGTATCAGTTTTTTATGGGACTTCGATCAGAGTTTGAGGCCGTCCGTGTTCAGATTGTTGGGGCTTCTTTTCAAAGGGGGCCCTAATAATGCAACTATGCAAGTAATGCTAGCAGGCATTCAATAACAAATTAAATGGGACCAGAATGGTTAACTATGGGTTAGTGGGTACAATAACTGCATTCTAGAAGAAACACAGCATTGTAATTGTCAAAAAAATATTACGTCCAAAACTTACACCAAATTTACAGTTTGAGTTTATACAAATAGGTCTCAATTTCAGTGGCACCATTAATGAAAAGTGAGATGGAGCTAACTTATTTATATTTTTATCTTAAACAAGAGTTGATTTCTTAATAGAAAGTGATCTTACAGGGCCGAGATATTTAATGCATTGTTTCCTAAGCAATGATCTCGGACATTCCTTGAGGTCCAGATCTCTCCCATCACCGATATTCAGCCTGCAAATATGAGAAATTTTTCATGCAATGCATCAAATGCAAGGTTCTCAGTCCTATTGTGCGCATGTAAGAAATGAAAAGCACTGATTAAATTCAACGTAATAATGATTTGGAGTTTGACATCAATCACTGCTGTTTACCCCACCACATACAGAATAGACAAACAAGTAGGTAATGCCCTCCATACAATTCTAAAACAAGGCTGCAGATTTACACGTGGTATCAAAACCTTTTAAGTTGCTGAATTATAAACAGTGATCTCCCTTCATCATTAATGTTATTACATACTTACTTGATAGCCTTTCGACAGTAGCTTTGGTTAGTTATTTGAGGAAGGAGCATAACACTATGTAAACAAACATGTTCTTGTGACCTTAGATCATCAGTTTGAACTTTGAAGCTGTCAAGGATTCTAGGATCCTTCATCTTGGCATAAAATCATTCAGTTTTGATAGTACAGAGGAGGTTCTATACAGGATATTGAACATCTACTCTTTGTTGCTTTTTGCTTCAAGGAAAGATGAAATTGTTGTGAATAATGCCAAAAAGAGCAAATGAAAATGGACGAATAGCTATTAAAAGTAGAGAACAAAAGGAAATAATAAAGAATTAAAACACCCAAGACAAGCAATTTACATTGTTCGTCCTAAGAATACCGTGAGTATTAACTTTCATTTTGGTGGCGAAATCGACCTTATCCTCTCATCTCTTTCCCTTCTCCTCCAATCCTCTAATGGAGGCACCAAATTTGAGGATACAAAGTTCAGACACAGGTTAAGGTACCTCTTCGGAGGATGAGGATCAAATTATGAGGAAATTTCAAGATCTTCTCGCTTCAAAAATCTGCCAACAAACTATCAAAGTCGCCCATGAAGATAATGTTTAGGAGGAGTGCTGGAGAACATATCTGGTGTTCAAAATCATCAGTGATCGCTCAGTAGCATCTATGGCCTTAAGAAAGTCTACTAAAATCATGGAATCCTAAAGGTGAATTTTCTATTTCTAAATTTTATGGTGGTTCCTTCTTAACAAGATTTGAACTCCTGATGGATATGGAGAAGGTCTGGATCAATGCACCATGGAGCTTTGGGAATGATCTTATTGTTTTACAAAGGTATAATGCTAATACACCTCCAGAAGCATATGAAATACATAGCCTCCCAGTGGATTATTTCTCGATTCCGGTTGTGTTGAAGGCTTGAAGATCTCCAAGAACCTGGGTACATTCATAATCCCTTCCTTGAAAGAGAGCAAGAAGTGGAATAGATTTGTATATGTTAAGATCTCATTAGATATCATGAAGCCCCTACATCAACATTCTTTCATCACTCAAAGCAATGGCCATGAACTAGATCTCCATAAAGTATGAAAACCTTTCAAGGTTCTAAGTCTATTGTGGCATCATAGGTCATCATATGGAGGGATGCGCCACCCTATGATCTCCTAAGGTCAAAATTGAAGAGTTCCTTATCGTCTATATAACATGGCACGGCGCTCTATATGCTGACTAGACAAAATGGAACACTGACTAGACAAAAACGCGCATACTGACTAGACAAAAATGACCCTCTTCACGATCTCTCTCTCTTCCCCACGATCTCTCTCTCCGTCTCTTTTTCTCTCTCCCCGTATCTCTCTCTCTCTCTCCGTCTCTCTCTTCCCCACAATCTCTCTCTCCGTCTCTCTTCCCCACGATCTCTCTCTCTCTCCGTCTCTTTCTTTCTCTCCATCTCTCTCTTTCTCTCCGTCTCTTTCTCTTCGTCTCTCTTCTCCACAATCTCTCTTTCTCCGTCTCTCTCGCTCTTCCCCATGATCTCTTTCTCTCTCTGTCTCTCTCTCCGGAGGGTTGGGAACTCAAATCTTCTACCGCATTTCTCTACTCCATCATCTGCCCCTGAAGTCACAACTGTCCGTTGCACCCAAACCCGACCGGTGCATCGCACTCAGTCCCAACCGACAAGCAAAGGGACGTCAGTAATCAGGTACAACCTGGAGCATATGTCGGGGGGGCCAATCACATCTGTTTCTTTGCCTGCCGGTTGGGGTTGAGTGCGATATCGATGCACAGGTCGGGTATGGGTGCAACAGACGGTTGTGACTTGGGGGGCAGACGATGGGGCAGAGAAATGGGGCATAATATTTGGATTTGGGGGTTCGGAGGGTTCCGAGTGGGGGGGGCAGTGGTCGCGTCGAAGGCTCCTGCTTCGTGCCAATCGGTACGGGCATGCACTAGTCAAAAACATGGCACGACGGTCTACATGCTGAGTAGACAAAATGGAACGGTGACTAGACAAAAACGCGCATGCTTACTAGACAAAAATGACCCTCTCTTTCCCACGATCTCTCTCTGTCTCTCTCTCTCTTCCCCACGATCTCTCTCTGTATCTCTCTTTCTCCGTCTCTCTCTTCCCCACAATCTCTCTGCCTCTTTCTTCTCCACTATCTCTCTCTTCCCCACGATCTCTTTCTCTCTGTATCTCTCTTTCTTCCCCATAATCTCTCTTCTCCGCAATCTCTCTCTTCGTCTCTCTTTCTCTCTCCGTATCTCTCTCTTCCCCATAATCTTTCTCTCCATCTCTCTCTCTTCCCCATAATCTCTCTTTCCGGGGGGTTGGGAACCCAAATCTTCTGCCGCATTTCTCTGCTCCATCATCTACCCTCAAAGTCACAGTCGTCCATTGCATCCAAACCCGACCGGTGCATCGCACTCAGTCCCAACCGACAGGCAAAGGGACGTCAGTGATCAGGTACAACTTGGAGGATATGTTGGGGGGCCAATCACATCCGTTTCTTTACCTGCCGGTTGGGGCTGAGTGCGATATCGATGCACGAGTCAAGTATGGGTGCAACAGATGGCTGTGACTTGGGGGACAGACGATGGGGCAGAGAAATGGGGCAAAAAATTTGGGTTCAAGGGTTCGGGGTGGGGGGGGCGGTGGTAGCGCCGAAGGCACGCTCTTCGTGCCAATCGGCACAGGGCAATGCACTAGTCTTAAACAGCAGGTAGGCAATATGATTGATCCATAATACAATCATGATATAAGTGCCACTTACATCAGAATTGCACCCTTCAAAACAAAAGCCTTTCAGTGATCTCCGGGTTTGGAGAAGGATTCGGATAGAAATAACTTAGAAAGCGTCATTAGGAAGAGTTCAATCCTAGGATTTCCAAACTCTTATTCACAACGACTGGTGCTAGTCAGCGAGGCGGTGTAGATTTGGACGAGACATTACTAAGGAGAGATCAGCGGCATCATGGGAAGAAAGTTGCCAATAATTTTTATAATGGAAATACCTCGTTTACGAGCATTAATGTTCATAGCAATTTGCACCACTCAAGCTAGGTTCAGGGAGACTGTGATTAACAATGCATGCCTTCACACTTCACAGCATGTGTATAAATACATAAGCAACATAACACAGTTGTATTGACTTCATGCCCATGCCAGAACACTAAGAACCAAGAATTCATCACAATATTTGTTTGCTGATGTTTAATCTATGAACAACCCCAATTTTGAATATAGGATTATATGGATATCAACAAATAAGCAATAATTATTTGTCTATGTTTTTATCTCAGATTTTCAGGTCCTCAACAGATGATTATAGGGAAGAGTCATAGTTGCGACTCAAGACTTCGAGGTAATGCAAAATAATCCAAACAAAATTGCTTGCAAAGACTCCTTACAAAAAAAAATACTTGCAAAATATCGCCTGGGGACTAGTCCCAGTCGCTAGTCGGGGACTAGTTAGATTCCACCCAGCAATGAAAGAATCGGAATTAGTCGGTCGTTAAAATGTCGTCTAGGGACTAGTCGAGGACTAGTTGCCGACTAGTCCCGATTTTGATAGCATAGAACAAGAGTACATAAAGTATCCAACCATCCAATTCTAAGAGAAAGTTAGACAAGAAGAATAAAGTTCTCCCCAAATCTTCCTGGCCTTGTCCTTTATCTATTCCTTAAGTTGTTCAAATGAAAGATTTTAAAGAATATTCGGAAGGTTCGACATATATACCTACTGCAAACATTGCTGACACTTTGAAGAAAGAGACACAAGTATTGTACCTACTGCAAGCATTGGTAAAATTGTTGAAGACAAGAATATTGAGCATATTGCAATGAATAGTCGGGACTTTTGAAGATATGACAACACCAGGAGTGCTCCAAAAGACCGACCTTATGGAGGGAGGAGAGCACAATGGGTATATGAAGACAATGATATCCGCTCCCATTACTGATGTGAGATTAACCAATAACCGCTCAATAGAAGACATAAGTGTTGTTCCATGCATTGTAGATGTCAAGACAAATATCCATGTCAATGAAGCTGCAAATGACAGTCCCATCTTTGACAATGCCAGGGATGACGCAAGGTATGCTAATTAAACTTCTACGTTTAAATGATTAATATACAATTTGCATTCCGTATAATGATACATATTATGTATAATTGTAGGTCTCCTTATGATGGATCGGCTCATAACCCGATTAATTATGATGATCGCCACTTTGGTATAGACCTAAATTGTTTGCCTACTTATTGTTGTCGTGGACTAGACGAATTGCTTGCAAAAGTTGTTAAAAATAACACCATTATTGTCGAGTATCCGGTGTACGATACCAAAGTGCCACCAAAAGATGTGCATGCTAAATCCAGCGGTAAAGCCCCAATACAGTCGCCATCACCGTCCGCCGTCAAGTCCGTAAATATTTAGATTATTAGGCTTTTTCAATTCTGTAAATACATATTCTATTTACCTTTTTTTCCTTATTTGTAAAATTCCTCGCACAAGTGGTCCGATTCATATTGAAGATCATAGCTAGATAGAGAATGTCGAGCGAGCAACAGACGATTCCTGACTCACGTCAAATGTTTAAGGACAAGAGAATAATAATTCAGATGTTGAACTAATATGCACTCTAATCAAACTGAGTATAAGGTAGTGAATTCCACACAAAGAATATATACTATTGCATGCAAAGGTGACAAATGTTCTTGGAGATTGCATGCCTCTAGGTTGAAGGGGGTCGAAGCGTTTAAGATTAAGTCTCTTCAAATTGAACATAATTGCTCAAAGGCAAAACATGGTGAGGATCATCAACAAGCAACAAGTCGGCTAATAAGTGAGTTTGTGAAGCATAAGTTAGTCACAAATGTATCATATGCTCCCAAGACGACTATATGTGATGTCGTACGACATACTTCTAGCATACTGTCATGAACTCATGAAGAAGAATCAGGGAACCATTACGAAGATTTTATGAGAAGGTGGAAGATTCAAACATTTCTTTTTGGCAATCGGTTCATGTTTAAGAAGTTTCAAAAAAGGGACATTAAGATTGATAATGTCCATTGATAGGACACAACTTAAGGGCAAGTACAAAGGTATTTATTCATTGTGATGACATTGGACGGTGATAATCATATATTCCCAATCGCGATGGTATTAGAGAAGCTGAGAACAAAGAGAGTTGGAGGTGGTGGTTGAACCACTTACGGTATGCCTTGGGTACCGTCCTATCGAGAATTTAGTCATCATATCTGACCGACATTAAGCATTTATTACTAGAGTGCCTGTAGGCTTCCCAGATGCAACTCATGGTTATTGTGCATTCCATATAGCCTGTTAGATACCCTCACATCCCAAAACCCGGGTTGTAAGGGGAGGTCCACAGAGGGTATATATAGCGGGCGATAGATGCCCACTTTACCGATGTGGGACTAATCGGTGGACTTCCTCAACACCCCCCCTCAAGCGGAGCACGCGGAGTGAGGCACAATCGGAAAGGGCCGCACCCGGAGGGAGACGATGAACCTAGCTCTGATACCATGTTAGATACCCTCACGCCCCAAAACCCGGGTTGTAAGGGGAGGTCCACAGAGGGTATATATAGCGGGCGATAGGTGCCCCCTTTACCGATGTGGGACTAACCGGTGGACTTTCTCAACATAGCCCAAAACATGTATGTCAAATTCAAGCAACAATCTTTATATTCATATTTCTAATGGCTGCGAAGACAACAAGACCAACAACTTTTCATCGGGTAATGTAATCCATAAAATAGATAAACGGGGCTTCCCAGTGGCTAAACGGAATCGATAGAGAAAGGTGGACATCATCATATTTTCCCCGAAGACGATATAACATTGTTACCACAAACACCTCTGAAAACTACAATAATGTCATGAAAGATATCAGAGAGTACCCGATCACAATGCTCGTTGTTGAATTTTGTTTAAAAGTTCAGAATATGTGATTCAAGCGTAGAAATATGGCAAACAAATTGACTACAAAACTAACATCCTAGGCTAAAAAGGAATTAGGTAGTAGAATGGAAAAAGTTCGTGCAATGGCTTGTTATCCGATTAATCATGACGAGTTCTTGATTAAATCTGAGAACTTTGGGGATCATGTTATATTAAGCAAAGTAACTTGCAATTGCCATAAATTTGACATGTGGGTGATGCCATGCTTACATGCTCTTGCTGGAATTTCACATTTTAAGATGGACCCGTATCTATATTGTGCATACTACTACTTTGCGGAAAATTATTAACTGTCTCACTACAAACCTCTCAACTCAACTAGGTGTTGAATAACATGTATCATGCTTTTTTCCAAGATAATATGGTTCATCTGTTCCGCACCCTATTTTGTTGTGCCTATTAAGCGGTGACCAAATGTAATAAATTGATGGTTTTCATGCAGAATGATTATTGTTCTATGTGTTACACTTTGAGTGGCAATAGCCACCAAAACCACAAAGCAAAAGAAAATAAAGAAGAATAAAATCAAACAAGATAAAGCAGTTTGCATGGTTCAAGTTCAACCTAAGCATACGTCCACGAGCGATGGCAATCCAGGTTCTTCACTATAACGATCAACAAGTATATCACCCAAACAATAGTTTTTTCCTCATAGCTACTCCCCTTACATACAGCACTCTCCTATAACAGGCAGCAACCCCCTCTACAAAGGGGCATCGCACTTTATAAACCATGACCCCTGACTCAGAACCATAGGCTTTATATATACAGGTATTCAGCATAGAAGCGCATCCCTGAACAGATTAAAGAGAGGTGCACATGGGCTAGTGGACTTCCCACAGAAAACCCACGGACCGGGTCGCTTGTTGGCAACCGTTTAAGCTTGCAGTTTTGGGCCGGGCTGAATTTGGGTCTTTGAATTTGAGCTAAGCTCAACATAAATAATCTTGAGTATATGTTCGTGGGCAAAAAATATGTGATTTGTTGAAGAAGCTCTACTAAGCCCAAGCCATATAGAGCACATATTTCATGTGTTGAAAATCAAGTCATAGTCAAGTGACTCAAGTGTATCATCATCTTGTACCTCTTGCATATATTTCATAATGGTCATGCGCTTCTGAATCTTACACCTCTAACACCCGATTTAATCTCGATGAATCACAGATTCACAATAAGGATTTTGTGAATATGGTTGTCAAAAAATTGACAGCAGAAGTATAGAAATCTATAAAGTGAGAGCTAACACTAAAATAATCAGACATGGCTTGTCAGTTAACAGACTATGGCTATTATTTGCCTAGACAACAATTATTACTTCATCAAGGTATTTAACGCAATTTCTCGGGTGATATCGCGTTCACATTTTCCTTCATAATTGCAATGCGTCAATGTCAACAAATTATCAGAAACATGCCGACTCTGCTATCATCATTAATTTGGTGGAAAGGCAGGGTCTCACAACTCACCAGTAGAAGAAAGGTTGTCCTGCCTTGCTTTTACGCCATTCTTCATTATAGAAGTGCAGGTTGTGTCCATAACGATGCCTTGGATCAATCTATATACATCCAAAAAGAATTACTTAACACTTGGAATGAAACCAGTCACATCTTTGGGAATCTCGATTAATTTCAGAAGAGCAGTAATTGAAAATTCATCAAAAAACTGGTGGAAAGTCATAATAGACTAAAAAGCTACGGAGTATTCAATCAAGAGTATTAGGTTAAGAAAATCATCAAGAGTAAGAAAACTCTTATAAATTATTGTGATCCACAATACTATCTGATTTTTGTGAAAACAAAATTACAACAGTATGAAAAACTCTTATAAATTAAAGTGATCCATCATATTTGATGTAGGATTGGGTTAAAAGCTCAGTTTGATGAGCGTTCCAGCCCTATACCAAATCAGATAAAAACTATTGATGTGGAGCACTCCAATAATTGATGTGGAGCTCTTATTTAGTTATAAACTTATGGGTGGGTCTATATATAAATACCAAAGGCAGCTCTAACTTGTTAATGTACATATAATGAGTCGGGTCGGGTTTACTGTACAGTCGGGTCGGTTACATGTACATATATATTTGGGCTTGAGTCCCTCAATGGAATCATTCTATTCCTCTCCAAACCCTAGCCGTCATCTCCTAACATGGTATCAGAGCACTAGGGTTCTCCCTCGCGGCGACATCGACGACGGTCACCTCCTCCGGCCTCCTTCACCTGATCGGCAGCCCCCCCTTCCGGTCTACAGTCACCGCCGGCCTCCTTCACCTGATCGGCAGCCCCCCTTCCGGCCTACAGCCACCGCCGCCCCCCTCCCTTCTCCAACCGTCCCCCCCCGGCCCCTCCAGCACCCCGCCGACTTCCCCCGAACCCCCTTCAGCCCCCTCCGACACCTCCTCTGCCCTCCCGCTCACCGCCGGTCCTCCCTTCTCTTCCCCCGACCCCACCCGAACCTCCTACAGACCTCCAGGACCCCCCCCGACACCCTACCGCTCACCCGATCCCCTCCCTACAACCCACCCGATCCCCTACAGCCCACCCGCTCCCCTCTCGACACCCTACAGCCCACCCGATCCCCTCCCTACAGCCCACCCGATCCCCTACAGCCCCTTCCGACCACCTCCCGACACCCTACAGCCCCTTCTGACCCCCCCCCCCGACCCCCCTACAGCCCCCCCCCCCCCCCCCCCGACACCCCCTGACACCCTACAGCCTCCTCCATGGCCTCTCCAGCCGTACCGTCCGTCGTTGCGATCTCTCCACCGCTGAAGGCGGTCGCGTTTCAGTTGTCGTCGGCCAGCGACTGGCCTGACTGGTCCCTCACCGTCGAGGCCGCCCTCTCCAGTCGTGATCTGTGGGCTCACATCACCGGCGAGGATCCTCCTCCCACTGACTACTCCGGCTCCTCCTCTGTCACCAGCAGTGCTGCGTCTTCTGCAGCGACTGCTACCACGGCCATCACCGTTGCTGCTCTTACGTGGCGCCGTCACGATCAGGCCATCCGGGCGTACCTTCTGGACTCGGTTGCTCGTCCGCTCCTCGCTCCCATCGGCCGCCTTCCGACAGCGCGCGCGATGTGGGAG
The DNA here is from genome assembly GCA_947650365.1 of Chamaelirium japonicum. NCBI lineage: Eukaryota > Viridiplantae > Streptophyta > Magnoliopsida > Liliales > Melanthiaceae > Chamaelirium > Chamaelirium japonicum. Next base: position 32,507,356 of record OX393559.1, read on the forward strand.
TATCTACGGGACCATTTTCTCCCGCGCGGAGGCGCACGCCGGCATCAGCTCATCTGTGACTAGCAGTCTACCCGTCAGGGGGAGCGCACCATTCAGGACTTCTTCAGTCAGATGAGTGCCTACTGGCATGAGCTGGACTCACTGATCCCGGAGCGGTGTGCCTGCCCCCGCTCCCGGGATTTCCAGCGCTACCTCGACGAGGGCCACCTGCACCAGTTCCTGGCAGCGCTTCGACCGGACTTCGCTCTCATAGCTGCCTAGCTCCTGCACCGTGAGCCCCTCCCTCGGCTCGAGGATGCTTTACTCGCCTTGGTCGACGAGGAGACCCGCCTTCAGACTCAGGGCGCTCGTCCTCCTCCACTTGCTCCTAGCTCCGACTCTGTTCTGGTAGCCGGGTTCTCCGATGAGGCTGTCTTCTGTCACTACTGCAAGGAGCCCGGTCACATGAAGCGCGAATGCCCTACACGTCCTCCACGCAACCCCCGCTGGGGTCCGGATGAGAGAGCCCCCCGCTGGGCTTCGACCTCTCGCGACGATCGACGCGGCGGTCGAGGTGGACGGGGCCGTGGACGTGGTTCGTCTTCCTTCCGCCACTTTGGTGGTACAGCGGCTACTGTAGAGGCCTCGACGCTCCCCACTGCTACTACAGCACCTCCTCAGCCTGAGCCGGACCGTCTTCAGCGCCTCGAGGAGCTCCTTCTCCGCCACCTAGCCTCCACCGGCTCCGCGACTGCGCACGGCTTGTCTGCCACCTCTGGTACTACTGCTCCATGGATCTTTGACTCGGGTGCCTCCTGTCACCTTACTTTTGACTCTACTGTCCTCACGGACTGCTCTCCCACTACCACCCACCAGGAGGTTCGCACTGCGGATGGGACTCTTGTCCCTATTCCGCAATGTGGCTCCATCACCACCACCTCTGACCCTTCTGGTCGCCTGACCCTATCCCATGTCCATCATGCCCCCCGTCTTAATATTAATTTGATTTCTATCAGTTCTCTTTGCGACTCTGGCCTGACTGTCACCTTCACCCCTTCTGTTTGTGTTGTGCAGGATTCGCGGACGGGTCAGAGGATTGGGCTGGGCCGTAGGGCAGGAGGACTCTACCAGTTGGACCATCTCCATGTGCCTTCAGTTGCGTCTGTCATGTCTGTCACCTCTGATGCCGACCTGTGGCACAGAAGGTTAGGTCATATATCGAGTGATCGACTCAAAAGCGTATTCCGTTCGGGCGCTTTGGGTCGAGCGTCTTTCTCCCCCCTCTCTGTTTGTACGGGTTGTAGACTGGCAAAGCATCTAACTCTTCCATTTTCTGCTAGTACTTCCCAGTCTGATGCTTTATTTGACTTAGTTCATTCGGATATTTGGGGTCCTGCTCCTGTTGCATCTCTTTCGGGTTATATGTATTATGTGTGTTTTATTGATGACTATTCTAGGTGCACCTGGGTCTATCTCATGCGTCATCGGTCTGAAGTACCTCACATCTTTAGGAGATTCACCACTATGAAACACACCCAGTTTGGTCGGCGAATCAAGACCTTTCGGTCTGATTGTGCCAAGGAGTATCTCTCCTCTGAGATGCGTGAGATTCTTCAGTCTCATGGCACTCTTCACCAGCAGTCCTGTCCCCACACCCATGAGCAGAACGGCGTTGCCGAACGCAAGCATCGTCATGTCCTTGAGACTGCACGAGCCTTGCTTCTCTCTGCGTCTGTTCCTCACTCCTACTGGGCTGAAGCTGTCATGACGGCTGTCCACCTCATCAATATCACTCCGTCGTCTACTCTGTCCGGTGCCACCCCTCACGAGCGCCTTCACTCCAGTCCACCTGACTACTCTCTTCTTCGCACGTTTGGCTGCACGTGCTTCGTTCTTCTTCCTCCCCATGAGCGCACCAAACTTTCTGCGAGGTCTGTTAGGTGTGTTCACTTGGGGCTCAGTCGTGAGCACAAGGGGTATCGCTGCTATGATCCCTTAGCTCGTTGGATCCGTGTCTCCCGTCACGTCTCCTTTGTTGAGGATGTCCCGTATTTTGCACCTGAGTCTCGGGATCTTTCCTTGCCTCCTTCGTCATCCTCCTCGCCCTCCTCACATCTCCACATCCCTGTTCTACCCCCGGTTTCTGTTGCCCCATCCATGCCTACTCCACCACCACCACCACCTCCTCAGTCTCCATCGCCACCTCCACCACCACCACCACCTCCTCAGTCCCCCACGCCACCTCCACCACCACCCATTACTCGTGTCTATGTACGTCGGTCTGCAGCTCCCCCTCCAGAGTCGGTTCTCACTGGTACTCCCTCGCCTGATGCTGCTGCTCCCTCCTCCCCGGTCGTGGATCCTGCTCCTGTTCGGCGCTACCAGCGCGCGAACATCACCCTCCTGCCAGATATGACTACTCTCCTGACAGGTTTGGTTACCCTGCTTTTCCCTCTGACTCTTCTGGCTTCTCTGCCAGTGTCTCCTATTCACCATCCTTTCAGGCCTTTCTTACTGCTCTTCACACTCATCGGGAGCCACAATCGTACCGTGAGGCAGCATTACATCCAGAGTGGCGGCAGGCCATGTCAGTTGAGCTTGAGGCTTTTCAGCGGATCCAGACCTGGGAGTTGGTGCCTTGTCCCCCCGGGGTGGTGCCTGTTAGCTGCAAGTGGATCTTCAAGGTCAAGACTCGACCTGACGGATCCATTGAGAGGCACAAGGCTCGCCTCGTTGCTCGTGGCTTCTCCCAGGGGTATGGGATTGACTACGAGGAGACGTTTGCTCCAGTTGCTCGGATGACTACTGTGCGCACCCTCTTTGCTGTGGCAGCTGCTCGAGGGTGGCCTCTCCATCAGATGGATGTCACCAATGCGTTTCTTCACGGTGATCTCTCCGAGGAAGTCTACATGGCTCCTCCTCCGGGCACTTCAGTTCCTCCAGGACACGTGTGTCGGTTGCGCCGAGCCATCTATGGGCTCAAGCAGGCCCCTCGTGCCTGGTTTGAGCGATTTCGCAATGCAGTTCTGGCCGCCGGGTTTGTTGAGCGTCACTCCGACTATGCCTTGTTCACTCGCTCCTCCAGTCAGGGCATTGCAGTCCTCCTCTATGTGGATGATATGATCATTACTGGGGATGACAGTGCCACCATCGCCTCTCTCCAGCGGCACCTCCAGAGTCAGTTTGAGATGAAAGACCTGGGCTCTCTTCGCTACTTTCTGGGCCTTGAGATTGCCAGGTCAGCTCGTGGTCTGTTGGTCTCCCAGCAGAAGTACATCTCCGACATTCTTACTGATGCTGCCCTTACTGACACACGTACTGCTGATACGCCCATGGAGCTCAATTTGAAGCTTCTCGCTACAGATGGTGAGCCGCTCCAGGATGTCTCCCGCTACCAGAGGTTGGTTGGGATGCTTGTCTATCTCACCATGACCCGACCAGACATTGCCCATGCTGTTGGCATTGTCAGTCAGTTTGTTCAGGCTCCACGGTCAGTACACTATGCAGCTGTTCTCCGGATTATCCGCTACCTCCGGGGCACCATCACCCGTTCACTACTGTTTCCCTCCACCTCTCCGTTGGTGCTGCGTGCCTACTCAGATGCAGATTGGGCAGGAGATGCAGACACTCGTCGATCTACTACAGGATACTGTGTGTTTCTGGGTGACTCACTGATTTCGTGGCGCAGCAAGAAGCAGGAGTCTGTTGCTCGCTCCAGCACCGAAGCCGAATACAGGGCTATGGCTTCCACCACCGCCGAGATTGTCTGGCTTCGCCGTCTTCTGCTTGACTTGGGAGTGGTGATTTCCGGGCCCACTCCTCTCTTCTGTGACAACCGGAGTGCTATTCAGACTGCTAGCAATCCGGTCTTCCATGAGCGAACAAAGCATATTGAAGTTGATTGTCATTATGTTCGCCAGGCATTTATCGATCACACCATCTCCCTGCCCTTCATTCCCTCATCGGAGCAGACTGCTAATTTTCTGACGAAGCCCCTGACGACAGCTCGCTTCCGGCATTTTCTAGGCAAACTCTCGGTTCATGATCCACCGTGAGTTTGAGGGGGAGTGTTAATGTACATATAATGAGTCGGGTCGGGTTTACTGTACAGTCGGGTCGGTTACATGTACATATATATTTGGGCTTGAGTCCCTCAATGGAATCATTCTATTCCTCTCCAAACCCTAGCCGTCATCTCCTAACATAACTTAAATTTGAAAAAATACCCACCATGTACTTGTTTCATCCCTCATCTTTTGCTATCGGCAACGCCCACCCGCTTCGGCCGGCGGCCGGCCATATGCATGCCACCACCAACCTCCGGCAACACACCACCGCCGCTTCATCCTCTTCTTTCCCCTCCCTCCCTCCTCCCTCCCCATCCTCCTCCTTTTTCCTCCTCCTCCTTTGTCCTCCCCTTTCTCTTCCTCCTCTTTCCCTCCTTCCTCCTCCTCCTCCTTTGTCCTCTCCTTTCTCTTCCTCCTCTTTCCCTCCTTCCTCCTCCTCGTAATCGCAACAAGGCCGAATGCAGCTTCTGTGCATTCTACCAGGGTGGCCGAATGCACAAAACGTGCATTCGGCTTGATATGCCCAAGTGTTGCGATTTCCAGGAGGAGGGAAAGTGGAGGAAGAAAAAGACGAGAAAGATGATGAGGAGGAAGAAGGGAAGAGGAGGAGGAGGAGAAGGGAAGAGGAGGAGGACGAGCAGGGGTAGGTTGCAGGCGGCGGGCGGCGGCTGGCTGGGCTGGGCGCTGGCGACGACAGGAGGTAGGCGGCACGGGCATGACCGAGGAAAAAAAAAAAAGGTCTGGTAAAGACTGGGTCTGCCTATGGAAAAAAGGCATGTTGAGCTGACAAAGGTAAAACGAGGGCTATACATAATAGACCCACCCAAAACTAAAAGATGGTGACAATCTTACAATGAATTGGGAACTTCTTAATGATTACTATTTCAAATCTAAACAAAAATATAAAGAGAAATGATTCGAATCTCACCTTCTATAAGCCCCAAGTAAGCCCCACTAGGAGGCAGTTAATTTGAGAACCGTCCTATTTCTTCTTTGTCTTATATGATCATTCCATCTGTATTGATGGATCATTTCATCGGTGGGTTTTAAAAGCATTTCACTTTTTAAAAGCCGGGGAGTACCTCCGGCTGATTTCTTCCCCGTAGTGGGGCTTACTGATGGGCTTCTATAACGAGGCTCACCTATCACTCAAATACAAATTATAGACAAATATCAGTGGAAAACCAAGACTTACAGCTTCAATCCAATGCTGAAAAGCCAACTTCACAGCTTTGGCATCCTTGGATAAGCCCTGCCCAACCTGCAAGCCGTCAAATCAAGAACTGTTCATAGTTGAAAGAAAATGACAAGCCAGACCAAAAAAGAAAAAAAAAAAACGGAACGGACTCTGGAAGCGTTCCAGCTGATGCGATTCCACCTGGAGATCGCCGTCTCTGGCTTCAAGTAGTCGAAGAAGGACACCGTGCTGTGATTCAGGCGAGCGTAATCCATCACTTGCCACCTTTGAAAAGTCAGAGACAGAGACAGAGAGTAGTTCGGAAAACACGAAATCACGAGGGATCTTGAAACCTACCAGAGCTCTTCGGCCACCACAGCGGAGTCAGCTAGCCGGCGCCGCGTGCGATAGCTCCTGTAGACCTTCTGCAGCTTCGTCGCCGCCATTGGCGCGCAGATCGGGGCCGCCGATGCAAGGCCATTATGGTCCGGGAGGTCTCCGGCGGCCGTGGTTTCGAGCTCCGTTGGCGGGGACTGGGAGGGAGGAGCGGCGGCGGCCATCGACTCCAGTTCCAGATTCAAAGGCCAAGGACGATAGAAGCTATGGAGTTACAACAGGATTCCGCTCGGTGAAGAGAGGGATTGCGCTGCCGGTCACTTTCCCAACTGTTGGCTCGTTCTGGGACAAGACTGGACTTACTCTCGTTTCCCGGGCAAACAGTACGGCTCACGTGAGAAGAAATCCCATTACCCCCCCCCCCCCCCCCCCCCCCCCCCCCCGAAACTCTCTGCCTCAGGCTCGGGAGGCCGTCGGTGGGGTCGATTCCATGCCTGCAGAACTTGGGGAATCCTCAGGTTTGGATTCCCCATCCCTTATGGATCTTTTTGATTCGGCTCTTGGCGAGGCATCTCGCCACGCTCGGGGGGATTCATTGGTCCATGTGGCGGCACTAGCCATGGGGACCTTCTCTCCCTACTCTCATCTCAACCCTGATTGCACTTATATAGGAGGCGGGGTGGCGGGAGTAATGCTATTCAGCCCCAAAGGTTTGTCCCGATTTGGCCGGCCCCATTGACGTGGCAGTATACAACTGGTGGGCCAGGCTGCCACATCAATCGAGCCGGCCAAATCGGGACCACCATTGCACGCTGCCACATCAATCGGGCCTGTGAAATCGGGTCAAATCTTCGGACTGAATAGCATTTCTCGGGTGAGGGGCAGGGGCTGCTACAGTGATTGATCAGTGGGGTTAAAAAGTTGTGGATTTTCCACTCTTATTAATATCTACCATTTATTTTTGAGATAAGAGCTGAAGACCGGCTAAAGTGTGAGATTTTGTTCCACACTTAGGCAGAATGTTGGAGTATTCTCCTCTCTCCTATTGGTCCAATCTAACTCTCCTACTATACTCAGGTTAAGACCTCAGTTGGCTGAGAGTGAATCCAAAAGGTATGGAGCCACCACCGGCCGCTGTCCACCACCGAACGTCGCCGATAGCTGGTGAGGGTCGTGACCTGCGACAGGCGGCTAGGCGAGAGCAGTGGCCGACGGCATTAGGTGGTCGGTGGTCGACGGGGGTGATGTCTGGCGACGGCAGCGGCAAGTGTTGGGCACAACCGGCAAGGGTGGTGGCCGGTGGGGATGTTAGTCGGCATCCGATGGTAGATTGTGGTCGGTGGTGGGCGGCAGCATGTGGTGGTGGCTTTCCTTTGGGTTCATCTTATGTCTATAGTTTCATCCTCGATCAACTGTAGTCTTAACCCAAGTATAGATGAGGGGTTAGATTGGTCCAGTAGGAGAGAGGGGGATGCTCCAACCTCGAGTCAAAGTGTGGAACAAAATCGCACTCAATGGCTAAAGTTCAGGATATAATCTTAGTACGATCAAATATGAAAGATTTGAGTCATAAATAAATAGATTTATAATATATATATATATATTTTATTATCTGAGTGGGGTTAATTGATCCCACTTAACAAGCTGCACGCCACCCATGGGTGGGGGTGGACCATGAAATATCAGCTCCTTTAATGAGTAATGCTATATAGCCAACTTGCTAGCCAATTTTTATTGCCAACTCCACGTGATGTAGAGCATGGTTTTAACGACTTGCGTCATGACGCCCAAACCTCCATAATATTATAAAAAAATATAGATATTACGGATGCCCATTTTCTAAGAGCATCTCCAACCGAATCCTTCCTATCTCCAACTCTCATCTGCTATATGGGATGGGAGTTGGTGGGAATAAAAGCCTCCTCCAACCGAGTCCCATCCAACTCCTATCTTCTACTTTCTTTACCATCCACCCACTCTCATTTCAATAATTTATCATCCACCCACTCCCTTTTCTTTCTATTAAATTATCATTATAAAAATATTTAAAAAACATCATAAATAATAAAAAAATCTAAAAAATTAATTTAAGACTTTAAAAAATTATAAAAATTGTTTAAAAAATATAGTTAATATTAAAATTTAATAGAAATATATTTTGTTTGTTGGACATGGTTTTTGAGGTGGTACTCATTTTCATCAAAGGTTTGTATCATATCCGTTAGGCAGGACTTTCGAGGTGATGTGTTTTTTCACCATTGATTAGATTCCTATCCGTTAAGCACACCTTTCGAGGTGAACATATTTTCACAAAAGGTAGAATTCCTATCCATTGGGTACACATTTTGCTGGTCTTCCATCTATATATAAATAGGCAGCTCACTTTCACAACAATGAAATCAAAAACTCTCTTCTCCTCTTCTATTCTTCTACCTAAACTTTATTTGATGGAGATGCTACTCGACTCATTCAGCTCCAAGGAGGAGGAGAGTATGGCGATACTGGTCTGCTCAATGTGGAAGGAATATCAATGATCTCGAAGATTGTGGGTGCAAAAATTGTACCGGACCAGATTAGAGCAGCATGGGCCCGCGCAACGGCCCAAATGGGTAAGCCCGCCTGGGCTCACATGGGCCCACTCTACGAGGCTCGCAGATCAAGCCCTACCCCTTATTGGGCCCGAACAACGGCCCAATAAGGGCCCAGCAAGGAGGCCCAGAACCAGTGCCACGTCATCAGCGCCACGTCGTCACTGTCATATCGGGCACGTACCTACGCTATAAAAGGACCCCCAAGGCATCCAGGAAATGGGTTGGTCATTCGATCAGAGGAAGAGAGGATCCAGAGCCAGAGCCAGAGCCCTCTATTCTCCCCACCTTGTTCTCTTCTAGTTGCTCCGTGCAACCCCACTGTACGAAGCTTCTCTCGGCCTGTCGAGAGAACGCTCACCCTTTATATTCCAAATTATAGTGAAGATCAGGTGGCACCTCTCGCCCGGAGACGTAGGTCGTAAGACCGAACTCCGTCACCAATCCTTGTGTCATCGCTCTTTATTCTCTCTATCTACTCTCCTAACTCTCTAACTCTACAAACCATCAATATTCAATCAAGGCTGTGGGGCGGGGTTCCCGATCAAGGCGGCTCGGAAATTTCCCCCCACAATCTTTGGCGCCGTCTGTGGGATATCGTTAGAGGTCTTACCCACACCTCTACCGACTCCTATTCAACTTGCGGTGACGAGCCACAAGTCCTCATCCAAATCAACATCAATGCCTTCATCACGCCGACATCAACACGCTCGATGGTGAAGGCCGGCACTAACCCACCAAAGGCGGGTGCTAAACAAACAAACGATATGCTGATCGAAGAAGAACAAGAAGTCTCGGTTGCAACCAACCGAAGAAATATTCGGGAGCGGCTGGGGCCGCAAGGCAGCCATCCAGAAGGGCACAGCGATCGGCGAGACCCGTCATCCCCGAGGCGTCGATCTGGCAAAGAGCACGCCACCCAAGGGGACAACGATCTAACTACATACCAAATTTCGGCTGCTGATTTCCAGCTGTTGAACCTTCTCAAGAGGAACGCAGCCCTCGAGCAAGAGAGGGATTCCCTAAAGAAGGTAGCTGAAAGAGCGGGGGTTGTGGCCCACAACTCTCCAACTGCTGATGAAGACCAACCAAGGACTCGCCCCGCCGTGATTCATCATCTTGAAGAATCACATGTGCCACGTATCGAGAGGCATCAAGTATCCACACAAGCACCAAGGCAAACGGTGTGGGATCGCCTCGACGTCAACGGTGCGCCCAACTATCGCGGAGAAGGATCGCCTCAATCAACAGGGTCCACTAGACATTCTATCTCTTCGCACACGAAAGCAACAGATGCCCGCAAGCTGCTCAACCGACTAAGGCATACTGCCGACGTGGGACGTCGCCATCAAGACCGTAGGCAACTAATCACCTCGGTGGGGCCACTGCATCCCAAGGTTCTTGCAACACCATTTCCTATGGGTTGGCGAACACCGAACCTACCAAAGTTCAATTGCATCCAGGGAGACCCTGCTCTCCATATCCTAGCCTATAAGCAGGCCCTGACGCCCTACGAATTTGAGAACCATGTTCTCTGCCGTATGTTTGCGGGAAGCCTCGAGGGACCTGCCCTCGACTGGTACTACACACTGCCTACTGGTACGGTGACTACATTCAAAGAATTGGCTGAACTCTTCATGGACCATTACCGGCTAAACTTAAAGCCGGAAAAGAAGCTGGATACACTCTACCGGCTGAAGATGGGCTCCGATGAGTCTCTAAGGAGCTTCACGATGAGGTTTCGTAATAAGCACTCTGAGCTCACCGGTCGGTCCCAGAATGAGGAGGCCATCATGCTGGCATTCCAGAATGCTATCCGGCCAGAGCTCCACGTCTACACCGACTTCATCCGGTACCCTCCCAGTACCTTAGAGGCAATGTTCAAGCGCGTACAGCGGGAGATAGAGGTGGAAGACAATCAGCAGGCCAGAAGACTACGCGAGCCCCGCGAGTATCGTGACTCCCGACATAAGAAAGATGATGAAGCTCCTAATGAAGCACGCTACAAGAAGTCTGCCCATGCTGCGTCCGACCAAAAGGCCCAGGCCAAAAGGTACAATGAAGATCCGAAAGCCCCTCCAGCAGAAAAGAGGCGAACTCCAAGGGAGCAAAGGGTGTTCACTGAGCTGAACACCTCCATTGAAGACATCTTCGCCTACTTACAGAACGAGCCCTTTTGCAAGTGGCCACAGCCTCTCCCTCCAAATTTCGACCAGGCGGGAGATACGACAGCCTACTGTGAGTTTCATCGCAGCCATGGCCACCCAACCTCTACATGTCGGAAGCTAAAGCATCACATCGAAGACCTGATCCAAGAAGGGCGGCTCGATGGCTACCTCGCTAATAAGGAACCAGGTCGAGAGTAGGAGAGGTTGCAGCAGTGGAGAAAAGAAAGTCAATGTAATATATGGATGCCGCGGGGCAACCTCTGAAAAAGTGTAACTGCAACTTTGTTATATCAATAAAGTGTCATTTTTTTTTTCTCAAAATCAAATCTCTCGTAGTTCGATTCCACCATACTAAGGCAAAAAAAAAAGGCTCCTGGCAAACCAGGTCAACCAAAGACCTTCGATTCCGCCCATTCAAGTCGGAAGCTCGAAGGCAATTCGGCTACGCCCTCTCGAGGCTAAAGTCCGATAAAAAGGCTCCTGGCAACCCAGGTCAACCAAAGACCTTCGATTCCGCCCATTCAAGTCGGAAGCTCGAAGGCAATTCGGCTACGCCCGCTCGAGGCTAAAGTCCGATAAAAAGGCTCCTGGCAACCCAGGTCAACCAAAGACCTTCGATTCCGCCCGTTCAAGTCGGAAGCTCGAAGGCAATTCGGCTACGCCCTCTCGAGGCTAAAGTCCGATAAAAAGGCTCCTGGCAACCCAGGTCAACCAAAGACCTTCGATTCCGCCCATTCAAGTCGGAAGCTCGAAGGCAATTCGGCTACGCCCTCTCGAGGCTAAAGTCCGATAAAAAGGCTCCTGGCAACCCAGGTCAACCAAAGACCTTCGATTCCGCCCGTTCAAGTCGGAAGCTCGAAGGCAATTCGGCTACGCCCTCTCGAGGCTAAAGTCCGATAAAAAGGCTCCTGGCAACCCAGGTCAACCAAAGACCTTCGATTCCGCCCATTCAAGTCGGAAGCTCGAAGGCAATTCGGCTACGCCCTCTCGAGGCTAAAGTCCGATAAAAAGGCTCCTGGCAACCCAGGTCAACCAAAGATATTCGATTCCGCCCATTCAAGTCGGAAGCTCGAAGGCAATTCGGCTACGCCCTCTCAAGGCTAAAGTCCGATAAAAAGGCTCCTGGCAACCCAGGTCAACCAAAGACATTCGATTCCGCCCATTCAAGTCGGAAGCTCGAAGGCAATTCGGCTACGCCCTCTCAAGGCTAAAGTCCGATAAAAAGGCTCTTGGCAACCCAGGTCAACCAAAGACCTTCGATTCCGCCCATTCAAGTCGGAAGCTCGAAGGCAATTCGGCTACGCCCGCTCGAGGCTAAAGTCCGATAAAAAGGCTCCTGGCAACCCAGGTCAACCAAAGACCTTCGATTCCGCCCGTTCAAGTCGGAAGCTCGAAGACAATTCGGCTACGCCCTCTCGAGGCTAAAGTCCGATAAAAAGGCTCTTGGCAACCCAGGTCAACCAAAGACCTTCGATTCCGCCCATTCAAGTCGGAAGCTCGAAGGCAATTCGGCTACGCCCTCTCGAGGCTAAAGTCCGATAAAAAGGCTCCTGGCAACCCAGGTCAACCAAAGATATTCGATTCCGCCCATTCAAGTCGGAAGCTCGAAGGCAATTCGGCTACGCCCTCTCAAGGCTAAAGTCCGATAAAAAGGCTCCTAGCAACCCAGGTCAACCAAAGACATTCGATTCCGCCCATTCAAGTCGAAAGCTCGAAGGCAATTCGGCTACGCCCTCTCAAGGCTAAAGTCCGATAAAGAGGCTCTTGGCAACCCAGGTCAACCAAAGACCTTCGATTCCGCCCATTCAAGCTGGAAGCTCGAAGGCAATTCGGCTACGCCCTTTCAAGGTGAATGTCCGATAAAAATGCTCCTGACAATCCAAGTCAAGCTAAATTATCAGCTATACTCATCCGAGGCGATGAGAATAAGTCCAAGACAGGTGTCGTCGCTTTGACATGTGCCAAGTTCAAGGAGACAGCCCTTGGCATTCGAAGACAAAGTCCGAGGCGACCAATGCCTCGGCACTCTACAAGCCCAAGGCCCGGTCCTTGGCACTCGAAGACAAAGTCCGAGGCGACCAACGCCTCGGCACTCTACAAGCCCAAGGCCCAGTCCTTGGCACTTGAAGACAAAGTCCGAGGCGACCAACGCCTCGGCACTCTACAAGCCCAAGGCCCAGTCCTTGGCACTTGAAGACAAAGTCCGAGGCGACTATGTCAGTGGTGGGTCTAACTCTGTCAGTGCGTGTCTCCATACTAGAGCAGTCGACGGTGGGTAACACGGGATAAAATGGTGCTTCCTTGATCCTGGCCAAGTCAACACCCTCATGTGACCGTAGTACCTGACGAATACAGTAACCAGGTGCGGTAGTACTTTGGGTGAAGACTGGCTGGCCATCATGCGGCGTCATCCTAGGTGATCTCTAAGAAGCCCCCTCGAATATAGCATTGTCCCTCGCCAACATCCCCGCGCACCAGCGTTTTACCGAAAAAAGTGTCAGTTTCAAATGGGGCTGAAATTCGAAAAATACACTATTTTCAATACCGACACTTTTTGGCCTCTTCTAGCAGCCCCCCCTCGGTTTCGCACAAAAACCGAGTGGGAAGGGGGTGACGGCACATCATCAGCACACCCCTCGGTTTCGTCAGAAAACCGAGAGGGGGTGTGTGTCGGCATCAACAAGCAACCCCCCCTCGGTTTCGCACAAAAACCGAGTGGGGAAGGGGTGACGGCACACCATCAGCAGCATACCCCTCGGTTTCGTCAGAAAACCGAGAGGGGGTGTGTGTCGGCATCAACAAGCAACCCCCCCTCGGTTTCGCACAAAAACCGAGTAGGAAGGGGTGACGGCACACCATCAGCAGCATACCCCTCGGTTTCGTCAGAAAACCGAGAGGGGGTGTGTGTCGGCATCAACAAGCAACCCCCCCTCGGTTTCGCACAAAAACCGAGTAGGAAGGGGTGACGGCACACCATTAGCAGCATACCCCTCGGTTTCGTCAGAAAACCGAGAGGGGGTGCGTGTCGGCATCAACAAGCAACCCCCCCTCGGTTTCGCACAAAAACCGAGTAGGAAGGGGTGACGGCACACCATCAGCAGCACAGCTCTCGGTTTCGTCAGAAAACCGAGAGAGGGTGTGTGTCGGCATCAACAAGCAACTCCCCCCTCGGTTTCGCACAAAAACCGAGTGGGGAGGGGGTGACGGCACACCGTCAGCAGCACAACTCTCGGTTTTGTCAGAAAACCGAGAGGGGGTGTGTGTCGGCATCAACAACAATCTACCTCTTGGTTTCGTCAGAAAACCAAGAGGGTGGTGGTCGACGTTATCCAAATCTATTGAGTTGGCTGTACAAACTTCACAAGCAAAATTCCTCCTTCTTATCTGGGGGTGGACTCGTGGTAACCGCCGCGTCATCACTAGGGCCCGACTGCAGTCCCTAGTGAATACAGTAACTAGGTGCAATTAGGTGTCGAACAGAGACGGATGAGTACCACGTATCGATGCCTCTCCAAGACGCGCATAGGACACTCGGCCAACGCGTTCTTTAGAGTCATCTCTTTATGAAGGTGATTACCGGAAAAGTTACTCGTCAAGGTATACGATGTTTCACGTCCACTTTGACCGGTTTTTCGGCACCGACACAACGGCACCTTATACGCGTTGATCCGACGCACGCATGAAAAGTTACGGCTATCAGAAGTTTTTGAGGTGTTTTTCTTTAAAGACAGACATCGAAAAAGTTGTACGTCAAGGTGAACTATATTTCACGTCTACCTTGATCAGTTTTTCGACGCGGACGCAATGACGCCTTATACGCATCGATCCGACGCACGTATGAAAAGTTATGATTGTCGGAGGTTTTCGAGACATTTCTTCCTGAAGACCAACCTCGGAGAAGTTACACGGCAGCGACGGTCACACTGACGCCTTCAACCTGGTTCCCTATGCGAACAACTCGCAGCAGGCCAAACACTGCGCCTAAGAGAACAACTCATGCCTCTTCTCGCGAGCATGGATACTTGGCGGCAGCGCGCGGGTCGGAACGAGGACAAGGGGTTGGATGAACCAAACCCCCCTGCGTGTGACGGCCCACGACGACCTGGGTAGGTGACGCAGTCCACCCGCCTGTGCGCGAAAGCCATCAGCCGCCACGATGCGCTCGCCGATGCGCCCGCCACCTACACCATCTCCTTCTATGCGGCCGAGGCCTACCTCCATCGTTTCCTCGACACGATCCAACTCCGATCCCCACGTGCGCTCTCTCGTCCCGGTGCTGGACCGGTCGACGGAGGGAGGGGGGGACCCGACTCCCCCCCCATGCGTCCTCTTCACGTGGTGCGGCCCGAGACATGAAGTGAAGGGGGGGACGAGGGAGCCGACTCTTCCCCCACACGCTCTCTCGTTCGAACCCTCTCTCTCACCGAGGGCTCTCTCTTGCACCCGCTCTCTCTCACGCGGACCCTCTCTTTCGCCGAGGGCCCTCTCTCGCCCCCGCTCTCTCTCACGGAAGACAGAAAGGAAGAGAGAAAGAGAGACGCCTGCTCTCTCTCTCTCTCACGGAAAAGAAGGCGCCGGGGTGCAACCCGCAGCCCAGCGCCCGTGCCCACCTCCAACCCGGCCGGAACCCGCGCCCGAAGCTGCTGACCCCCGGCTCCGCCCGCGTCCGGAGCCGCACACTGACCACCGCCTCCGCCCGCGTCCGGAGCCGCACGCCGACCACCACCTCCGCTCGCACCCGGCCGCCGCTGAGCCCCGCGCCACAGCCCTCGCACCGCACGCCGTTACCACCACCTCTCTGCGCCCTGCTCCCCGCACTGGCCCCCGCGCCCGCCGCCGCCGCGTGCTTGCGCCCCGGCCATCGCGCGGCGCGCGCCGCCATCCTCCGACCTCCATGGCACCGCTGGTGATGCTGCTGTACCACGCGAACCAGCAAAAAAAAAAAAAAAACAAGAGAAAAGGAAAGAGAGAGAGAAAGGAAAGAGAGAGAGAGATGACTCTCTCACGTGAATGAAAAAAAAAAAAGAAAGGAAAGAGAGAGCAGGGTACGCACGTGAATGGAAAGCAGAGAATGGAAAGAGAGAGAGAGAAAGGAAAGGGAGAGAGAGAGCGACGTTTGTTCTTATCCGAGTCAAAGCCAAAGAAGGAATAAAGAGAAAAGATATTCCCTCACCAAACGGGTCTCGGTACCCTCTCGGTAACCACTCGGTATGCTCTCGGTACCCACTCGGTATGCACTCGGTACCCTCTCGGTATCCACTCGGTCGAAAAACGCACTGCCTTTTCGGAAACACCCCCATGCAAAACCGAGACTTTTTGGCTTGCACCAAAAGGGTCTCGGTAACCACTCGGTATGCTCTCGGTACCCACTCGGTATGCACTCGGTACCCTCTCGGTATCCACTCGGTCGGAAAACGCACTGTTTTTTCAGAAACACCCCCTCGCAAAACCGAGACTTTTTGGCTCGCGCCAAAAAGGGTCTCGGCATCGGCGGAAGAAGGCTCTGCTAATACGAACCGCGGCACCGACAACCCTCGCCAACTGCGCCAGGATCCTAAAGCGTTTGCACCTTGGAATCCCAGCCGACCCAGGGGGTCCTGACCCGACTGGGAGGGGGTAACTGTGGGTGCAAAAATTGTACCGGACCAGATTAGAGCAGCATGGGCCCGCGCAACGGCCCAAATGGGTAAGCCCGCCTGGGCTCACATGGGCCCACTCTACGAGGCTCGCAGATCAAGCCCTACCCCTTATTGGGCCCGAACAACGGCCCAATAAGGGCCCAGCAAGGAGGCCCAGAACCAGTGCCACGTCATCAGCGCCACGTCGTCACTGTCATATCGGGCACGTACCTACGCTATAAAAGGACCCCCAAGGCATCCAGGAAATGGGTTGGCCATTCAATCAAAGGAGGAGGATCCCAGAGCAAGTGCTAGAGCTCAATTCTTCCCTTCTTATTCTCTTCTAGTTGCTCCGTGCAACCCGACTGTACGAAGCTTCTCTCGGCCTGTCGAGAGAATGCTCAACCCTTTATATTCAAATTATAGTGAAGATCAGGTGGCACCTCTCGCCCGGAGACGTAGGTCGTAAGACCGAACTCCGTCACCAATCCTTGTGTCATCGCTCTTTATTCTCTCTATCTACTCTCCTAACTCTCTAACTCTACAAACCATCAATATTCAATCAAGGCTGTGGGGCGGGGTTCCCGATCAAGGCGGCTCGGAAATTTCCCCCCACAAAGATCAAGAGCTAGTTCAAGTTGTGGATCCGTTGTAGGTCACGTTGTTCTCCAGTATGACAGACTTCAAGATCATGAGAGGCTCTTCCAATATTACTTCGCAAAAGACTTGACCTACCCCGCTCATATGTTTCGACGAAGATTCTAGATAACCCGGCCTCTCTTCCTTCGGATTCAAAAAAAGGTAGTGGAGTACGATGACTATTTCATTCAGAAGAGAGACCGTAGCAGAAAGTTAGGGCTCTTGAGCCTTCAGAAGATTACTACCATGATAAGGATGCTCGCCTATGGAGCATCTGTGGACCCTGTCGATGATTACGTCCGAATCGGCAAAAGCACCATGATCGAGAGTTTGAAGAGGTTCGTTAGAGCCATCATTTCTTTATTCTCGGAGGAGTATCTTCATGTTCCAAACAATGAAGACATTACATGAATCCTGGCAATTGGTGAGAATTGAGGATTTTCAGGTATGTTAGGAAGTATCGATTGTATGTATTGGAAATAAAAGAACTGTCAAACAGCATGGAAATGTATATACACTGGACACGTACGTGAACCTACTATAATTCTAAACGCTGTAGCTAGATACGAGCTATGGATCTGACATGTCTTCTTCGGGTTGCGTGGTTCACATAATGACATCAATATGTTGGACTAATCATCGATTTTTTCAAACCTTGCAGAAGGACGAGCTCCACTGTGCAACTTCTCTGTAAACGGCAACCACGGCAAAATGGGATATTATCTTGCCGCTGGAATTTACTCCTCGTGGGCTACTTTAGTTAAAACCATGCATACTCCCCAAGGAAACAAGAATAGGAACTTTGCTACAGCCCAGGAGTCCATAAGGAAAGATGTCGAGCGTGCATTTGTAGTCTTGCAAGCTTTGATTTACTATAGTGTGAGGACCAGCACCATTTTGGCAGCCTGACACATTGAAGGACATCATAACATCGTGCATCATACTTCACAATATGATCATCGAGGATGAGTGACATTTCCAACAATTAGATGTGATCTATGACATAATCGATGAGATGCCAAGTGGTTCGATTTCTCACGAGAATACTCCAGAACTAATAGAGTTCATCAATAATCATCACCGTATCAGAAACAGTCAGACTCATTCCCAACTCCAAAGGGACTTGATCGAGCATCAATGGCAACTGCATGAAAATGTTTAATAATGTTGTTTAGTGAATATTAGCTTATGTAATTATATCAATGGTTTTTTCTAATGTAATTGTAGTTATATCTTCAATAATAAAAGAACTTATCCTTTTTATTTTAATAAGTCATTAATACTCATACAATAACTTTATTAATTAAAGCATGATAACTTAATATATCGTACTTCATTCTAATAACAAATCACATCCCTCTGTTCATAATCTCATACTTGCGACGACGATAATATGCTGCGAGGTCAAGGGGCATTGAACTAATATCCATTAGCATGATCCTCTCATCTTCGGCGTTTTGCTTGGCTTGTAACTTCGCTTGTTCAATGGCAATCATGGTCGCCTTGAGGTTTATCTTTACCTGTTCTTGCTCTTGGTGCTTTTGAAGTAACTCAAGCTTATTTTGGAAATATTCTTCACATTTGTTGAATTTATCCATGAATAAATTTATGGTTTTTTTTGTCCATGTCCTCGTTGGATCGAACTTTCCCCTTGCGCTTCTAGAATTCCTTTGCGGCCTTCTTGCCCATTGGCCTCTCAATACCGACATGTTCCTCGCCAAAGCCCTTATCAAGACTCACCACATGTGGGGTCGCTGGAGAAGATGTAGCGGGAAATGAATTATTGCTGGCCTTCACAACTGTCTTCTTCTTAACTTTCATTTTCTCGATTTGTTTCTTCTCGTGGCACTCATGGATCCATTTTGGATGATGACGAAGCTCGTTCCAAGCATGGTCGAATCAGAACGGAGTCACATGTATTGTTTTGTACAGCTCCCTTGCATTTTGGATATATAGAAAATGTGTGGTTTTAATATGAATTCGAATTGATGTTTGGGGTGATGAACAAAAAATAAAAGGGATAGAATCGGATCTTGTCTAACTCAGTTGTGCCGAATTGGTTCTGATGTTCAATTTGCTCGAGGCAATCACAAAATTTATTTGTCTCTTGCTGGATATTGGACTACCGGTGCATCAATGCACGTTCGGATCGCTCGATGGGGGTCGATCTATAGCCATTGTAAAATTCCGCAATTCACAGCCAAAATTGCTTGTAAGGTTGGTCGTTACCTTGGACATAGTCCATGTTCACGTTGAGTCATGCCGTGACCAGTAGTTTGTCCTCCGAGACAGTGAAGTTGATGGTGCGTGGTTTTTTTGTGAATGTCATCGCAAGTTTGCCGGAGATCGAAGATGATTCCGGCGATGACAGCATCTTCGAATCCACCCACACTTGTTGTGCTTCGAATGCGTCGTTGCTTCCCACACCGGAGAAGCCCCTTCTCTCAGCGTAATGTGCGAACCCGAAGTTCTGGAGATTCATTACTAGAGGAATCGTAAGGAGAAGAGAAGAAATCTATGTGGAAGAAAAGGAGGAGGAGAATGAAGTTGGGAGAAAAATATTGAAAAATGTAGTTTGGAGAGTGATCTTATTTATAAATATTTTTAGATATTTAAAAAAAAAATACATATTTTTTTTAATTAAATAGAAGCCCAATGACTTTAATTTATTTTGGACCGTTGGTTCCCAAGCCCCAAAACATCACGTGCGACATCTTACCGTTCAAATATTTCACACAGTTGAATTCTGAAAGCCAAAGTACCAACGTCTCATTTTTCACATGGGCAGGCCCCACATGGCATCTGCTTTTTGCCTCTTAGCAAAACCGAGCCACTTCCGACTCCTAGTGCCGCATAGGATGGGTAGGAGGGAGACTAAATTCTTCACTACATGACAAAATTGATTGTTGCCACATGGGATGGGAGCTGCTATGGGAGCTGGTTGGAGATGCTCTAAGCGTTAGAAACCATCATGACGCCCATGACGACCATAACGATATGACGGTCATGACGGATAAATAACATCCATTTTGTTATTTTCTCTCTATTTTTATTGAATTGGAGGATTATAATTATAAATTATAATAAAAATAGATATTTTTACCTATAATTCTGTTTATTTATTTATCTATTATATTATAGGTACAATATAAATTCAAAAAAATTCATAATATTATTAAACTAATGATGCCCGTGTACCTGTCGTCTCTTGGACGGCTGCCTTTGACGGCATCGACAGACACAGAGAGGAGAGAGAAGGTATGGAAGAGGGAGAGAGAATCGAGGAGAGGGGTCTGATGTGGTGAGAAAGAGAGGGGGGAATAGGTGCGATAGGAATAGATCGGGAAGAGGGAGAGAAAAAGAGACGCACGAGAGAGAGAGAGAGAGAGAGAGAGAGAGAGAGAGAGAGAGAGAGAGAGAGAGAGAGAGAGAGAGAGAGAGAGAGAGAGAGAGAGAGAGAGAGAGAGAGAGAGATAAGTACGTACCGCGACCGCCAAGCGAGGATCAATTGATCTGAGAGATAGAAACGAGAAGGGATATGTATAGGGAGAGGGAAAGCAGTTACGGTAACTAACCGTTCGATCACACCACTTCTTGGATCGCTTTCGATGAATCACACTTACCTAACGAATCTTCTTTTGTCGCACAGGCTCCCTTATTATATGGGATATGTTATAATTTTTATGTAAGTTCCTAGTTTTGAATTTATTTAACCAAGTTCATAAAACTTTTATTAAAAAATTATATTCTATTAAACAAATTCTTTACATATCATTAAAAAAAATTAAGCACCGTTATTTTGCACATCGAAGCGCCGTGACACTCCTATTATGACATCCGTTAAACAACATAATAACATGAATAAAAAAAATAATTATTTTTTTATTAAATTTTAAAACCGTCATAAAGGTCGTCATACCGTCATGACGTCCATCACGACGATCCAGAGACAACCCGTTATGGACCAATTTAATGTCATTTAAAACCTTGATGTGGAATGTTGGCACGTCCTCATTGATGGAAAAAATTTTGTGGGGACCATGGGATGAGCCCTAGGCGGATGCCACGTAAGAGCATCTCCAACCGAGTCCCACCGCTGCTCCCATCCTATGTGGCACTAGCTTATTTTATCATGTAGTGAATAAAATCGTCTTCAACCGGATCCTACCCATCCTACGTGGCGGTAGGAGCCAGGAATGGCTCGGTTCTGCTGAGAGCAAAAAAGGTGATTCCATGTGGGGACCACCCATGTGGAAAAATAAGCTGTTAGTACTTGGGATTTGAAAACTAACGGTACAAAATATTTTAACAGTGGGAGATGCTGCACATGGATGGTAAATTATTGAAATGAGGGTGGGTGGATGATAAAGAAAGTAGTAGATAGGAGTTGGATGGAACTTGGTTGGAGGATGCTTTTTTTTCCACCAACTCTTTTCCTATGTGGCAGATAGGAGGAGATGGGCGTCTAAAATTGAGTAGGATTGGGTTGGAGATGCCCTAAAGTTGACAACCAAGAGTTGGCAAACTAGTTGGCTACCTAGCATTTCCCTCCTTTAATTGTCCAAATTGGCATTTTTATCTTTTTTGAGAGAGATATAAGAATAAGTATGTATTGGTGTCACAGGTGCCACAATCTGTGGCCAGGCTGGTCTTGTTGATTTGGGAGTATCGTGACCTCTTTACTTGGAGTAAGAGCATTCCCACCTGCCTCCTAGTAAGGAGGACCTCCTAAGCATCATGGCCCTACTTTTTGGCAACCACCTCATCTAAATCTTCTGCTTGGGAGCATGTCCTCTCCAACAATCTCCCAACTAGGATATCCTAGCCATTTTGCACCAAACCGCTCCAACGGTAAAGGTAGCTGTTGGGGTAAGCAACAAAGGAGAATGAGACGTTGGACATATAAAAGATGATTTTACAAAATAGGGGGGGGGGGGGGGGGGGGGGGGGGGGGGGGGGTTTAAAAAGCATTAATTAATTCCTTAGGAGGCTTCGAAGGAGCTCTCGCGTATGCGGAGCCTTCGGAGCTTCCGAGCAAATGGGACCCACATCTCACGACACTTATGTCTTCAGAGCACCAAGCGGAGTCTGTTGAAGGGCCTTCACATCGCTCGAAGTGCACATGTGACTTTAGAGCTCCGCTCGGAGTCCGTTGGAGATGCTCTAACAACATAGCTCCCGAGTCTTGTATGCTTGAACGACTAGATCGCAAGTCACTTTACCGAAGACCATTGTGTTTTACTTGCCACGGGTGGCATCTGATCATTTCCCGTTACTGATCTCTCTCACCCCCTGGTTGTGTCAGTCCCACGGCCTTTCCGGTTTGAAAACTTTTGGCTTAAACACCTGCGTTGGACCTCCTTCTCTCGAACTATTTTTGGGCCCCTCCTTTCTCTGGCAGTCCTTCTCCTATTCACATTTCATTCTCTTTCATACTGTTAGGAGATGACGGCTAGGGTTTGGAGAGGAATAGAATGCATTCCATTGAGGGACTCAAGCCCAATATATGTACATGTATCACTATACAATCCGACCCCACTATACATTAAACCCAACCCATCTATATGTACATTAACACTCCCCCTCAAACTCACGGTGGATCATGAACCGAGAGTTTGCCTAGAAAATGCTGGAAGCGAGCAATCGTCAGGGGCTTCGTCAGAAAATCAGCAGTCTGCTCCGATGAGAAATGAAAGGCAGGGAGATGGTGTGGTCGATAAACGCCTGGCGAACATAATGACAATCAACTTCAATATGCTTTGTTCGCTCATGGAAGACCGGGTTGCTAGCAATCTGAATAGCACTCTGGTTGTCACAGAAGAGAGGAGTGGGCCCGGATATCACCACTCCTAAGTCGAGCAGAAGACGGCGAAGCCAGACAATCTCGGCGGTGGGTGGAAGCCATAGCCCTGTATTCGGCTTCGGTGTTGGACGCGAGCAACAAACTCCTGCTTCTTGCTGCGCCACGAAATCAGTGAATCACCCAGAAACACACAGTATCCTGTAGTCGAGCGACGAGTGGCTGCATCTCCTGCCCAATCTGCATCGGAGTAGGCACGCAGCACCAACAGAGAGGTGGAGGGAAACAGTAGTGAACGGGTGATGGTGCCCCGGGAGGGTAGCGGATAATCCGAAGAACAGCTGCATAGTGTACTGACCGTGGAGCCTGAACAAACTGACTGACAATGCCAACAGCATGGGCAATGTCTGGCCGGGGGGTCATGGTGAGATAGACGAGCATCCCAACCAGCCTCTGGTAGCGGGAGACATCCTGGAGCGGCTCACCATCTGTAGCGAGAAGCTTCAAATTGAGCTCCATGGGTGTATCAGCAGTGCGTGTGTCCGTAAGAGCAGCATCAGCAAAGGATGTCGGAGATGTACTTCTGCTGGGAGACCAACAGACCACGAGCTTGACCGGGCAATCTCAAGGCCCAAAAAGTAGCGAAGAGATCCCAGATCTTTCATCTCAAACTGACTCTGGAGGTGCCGCTGGAGAGAGGCGATGGTGGCACTGTCATCCCTAGTGATGATCATATCATCCACATAGAGGAGAAGAACTGTAATGCCCTGACTGGAGGAGCGAGTGAACAAGGCATAGTCGGAGTGACGCTCAACAAACCCGGCGGCCAGAACTGCACTGCGAAATCGCTCAAACCAGGCACGAGGGGCCTGCTTGAGCCCATAGATGGCTCGGCGCAACCGACATATGTGCCTTGGAGGAACTGAAGTGCCCGGAGGAGGAGCCATGCACACTTTCTCGGATAGATCACCGTGGAGAAACGCATTGGTGACATCCATCTGATGGAGAGGCCACCCTCGAGCAGCTGCCACAGCTAAGAGGGTGCGCACAGTAGTCATCCGAGCAACTGGAGCAAACGTCTCCTCATAGTCAATCCCATACTCCTGGAAGAAGCCGCGAGCAACGAAGCGAGCCTTGTGCCGCTCAATGGATCCATCAGGTCGAGTCTTGACTTGAATATCTACTTGCAGCTAACAGGCACCACCTCGGAGGGACAAGGCACCAACTCCCCAGGTCTTGGTCTGCTGAAAAGCCTCAAGCTCAACTGACATGGCCTGCCGCCATTCTGGATGTAACGCTGCCTCACGGTACGACTGGGGCTCCCGATGGGTGTGTATAGCAGTAAGAAAAGCCTGAAAGGATGGTGAATAGGAGACACTGGCAGAGTAGCCAGAAGAGTCAGGAGAGTTAGAAGGAAAAGCAGAATAGCCAAACCTGTCAGGAGAGTAGTCATATCTGTCAGGAGGGTGATATTCGCGCGCCGGGTAGCGTCGAACAGGAGTAGGATCCACGACCGGGGAGGAGGGGGGCAGCAGCATCAAGCGAGGGAGTACCAGTATGAACCGACTCTGGAGGAGGAGCTGTAGACCAACGTACATAGACACGAGTAACGGGTGGTGGTGGAGGTGGCGAGGAGACTGAAGAGGTGGTGGTGGTGGTGAGGGAGACTGAGGAGGTGGTGGTGGTGGTGGCAGGGAAGATGGAGGTGGAGTAGGCGTGGGTCGGGCAACAGAAAACGGGGGTAGAACGGGGATGTGGAGAGGTGATGAAGGCGAGGAAGGTGACGCAGGAGGCAAGGAAATATCCCGAGACTCAGGGGAAAAGTACGGGGACATCCTTAACAAAGGAAACGTGATGGGAGACAACGGATCCGGCGAGCCAAGGGATCGTAACAACGATACCCCTTGTGCTCCCGACTGAGCCCCAAGTGAACACACCGAACAGATCTCGCAGAGAGTTTGGTGCGCTCATGGGGAGGAAGAAGAACGAAGCACATGCAGCCAAACGTGCAAAGAAGGAAGTAGTCAGGTGGGCTGGAGTGAAGGCGCTCATATGGGGTGGCACCGGACAGAGCAGATGACGGAGTGATATTGATGAGGTGGACAGCCGTCATGACAGCTTCAGCCCAGTAAGAGTGAGGAACAGACGCAGAGAGGAGCAAGGCTCGTGCGGTCTCAAGGACATGACGATGCTTGCGTTCGGCAACGCCGTTCTGCTCATGGGTGTGGGGGACATGACTGCTAGTGAAGAGTGCCGTGAGACTGAAGAATCTCACGCATCTCGGAGGAGAGGTACTCCTTGGCACAATTAGACCTAAAGGTCTTAATGCGCCGACCAAACTGAGTGTGTATCATAGTAATGAATCTCCTAAAGATGTGAGGGACTTCAGACCGATGACGCATAAGATAAACCCAGGTGCACCTAGAGTAGTCATCGATGAAACACACATAGTACATGTAACCCGAAATGGATGCAACAGGCGCAGGACCCCAAATGTCCGAATGTACTAAATCAAATAACGCATCAGATTGGGAAGCACTAGCAGAGAATGGAAGAGCTAGATGCTTTACTAGTCTACAACCCGTACAAACAGAGAGAGGGGAGAAGGACGCTCGACAACACGCCGATCTAGTGT